>CM035099.1:37254058-37775683 GCA_020205505.1 Panax japonicus | reverse complement strand
TCACTAAGTTATACTCAATTATTGGTACAGTAATTGCTGCATCATATCTCTCATATTATTGATTCAATTATTGTCACAGTATCATCTGTATAATATGTTATATTATTAAATCAATAATTGAGACGACAAAGTTATTCATATTCTTATTTGTAATATTGACAATGTTCTAGATGTTCTGCCAAGGAGAGGTTTGGTCATCTAATTGCGCGCCAATAAGGAGAAATCCTTATTGAAAAGCCCCCTCTTTCCTGGAAACGACCTGGTTGTTAAATATTGTGAATATAATATTAATGCTGAATAAGTTCGTGTTGATTAAAGATGAAATTGATAGTTCAATGTGTGGGAATTATTAGTGTTAGTGGAAAATCAACATTTATTTCGATAATAATTGAAGTATGGAAGTTATCGGGTAATTAATTAGATAAATGAGCAATTAATTTCTATTAATTCACATGCATATAACTATTGGTTCACATGTGTGTACTATTGATTCACATTCATGTACTATTAGGGGGGTTGGTGCAAGATTGATAATACTTGCATGATTAAATTATAAATAGAGGTATAGTTGAAGGTACTATACTGTATTTAGTTTTTTCACATGATTATACTATTGAGTCACATGAATGAACTATTAATTCACATGATTTACTATTAGGGGAGGTGGTGCAAGTTTGATAATAGTTGCAGGACTAAATTAAAAATAAAGAAAAAGAAGAAGGTATTATACTGTAATATTTCGAGCCCCAAAACATGCAATTATCAAAATTATATTTTCATATAAATAGAAGCACATTCTTCCTTCATTTCTCACCAATTCACTAAAGCTATTGAGCAATTATTATAGAGAGAAATTATAGAGAGAAAGAAGAAGAGAAGGCTGCTACCTCACTATTCCAATATCCAGTTTTCTTCTAAGGTAAGGGGTATTATTTCTTTCGTATTTATGAAGAGAATAATTTTTTTTCAATACTCGTAAGAGCTGTTATTCCATTCTTTATTATTATGTTGGAATAACCTATCTATGCGAAGTACCGCATACATGGTGAAATTCTTCTGTATTCCATTCTTTATTATTCGTTGGAAGAACCTGTCTGTGCGGTCTATTGCATGCCTGGTGAATTCTGTTGTTATTCCATTCTTTATTATTCTATTGGAATATCCTGTCTGTGCGGATTACGCATGACCTGGTTCCATTCTTTATTATTTTGTTGGAATATCATGTCTGTGCAGATTACACATGACCTGGTTCCATTCTTTACTATTCTGTTGGAATATCCTATCTGTGCGGATTACGCACGACCTGGTCCATTCTTTATTATTCGGTTGGGAATAACCTGTCCGTGCGGTCTATCGCATGCCTGGTGAATTCTTCTATTATTCCATTCTTTATTATTCTGTTGGAATAACCTGTCTATCTGGATTATCACATGTATGGTAAATTATCCTTTGTATTCATTCCTTATTAAATTGTGGAAATGATTTATCTATGTGGATTACCGCATAGCGGGTGAAAATCCATTTGCAGTTTCATATATCCTATTATACCCAGTTGATTAAAGTTTTGACTTCTATACTCCATGAAATTAGTAGAATATCCTTGATATTTGCGCATCATCCAGTATCTCTTCATGAAAATATTCTTCTGAGCATTCTTGAATTTTACTCCACAAAGCAGTATCATGTTGACAATTTGGATATTTTTAAACTCTGGATAAATTTAAAGTCTTTAATATTTATCCTTGATTTCGTTTGATTTGATTTTGGTTGATTATTGATTATATCATTGTCATCATCCTCATGCTTATATTGTGATAAAAGTCATCTTTGGCTTACGTGCATAGATGAACATAGTATGATTATGACTAGAGATTATTTGATATAATCATGGCCATAATGTGACGAATGATGTGGTAAAAGTCCTCATTGGCACGTAGTTCATTGATGGACAATTGTTGGTATGATTATGACCAGGGATTTTTCGGTATAATCATGACCATTGATGATTACATGAATATCCTTGGCCGTGGTACAGGGATGACTCAATTTTATTTATTAAGCTCAGTCTCATCGATAAAGTTGATGAAAAACTTTTTAAATCATAGAAGATACTCCCTCCGTCCCAAATTATCTGCTGTTTTAGCAAAAAAAATTTGTCCCACAATATCTGCTTTTTTAAGATTTCAATACATTTTTTCCATTTATTTTCCAAATTTGCCCCTTTATCTTAATTGTTGATAATCATTACTCTCATTAATGTCTCTCCTCTTTTTTAAACATCCACATTCATGCCTCTCTCTCTCTCTTTAATTAATAATTGTTTCTCTCTACCTCTCTCTTCAATTAATGTGCTGTTTTTTTTCTCTCTCTCTCTCTCTCTCTTCAATTAATGTGCTGCTTTCTCTCTCTCTCTCTCTCCCTCCAATTAATTAGTTGTTTTTTCTTTATCTTCAATTAATAAAAAAGTCAGCACAAAGGGTATTTTAGTATTTTTATCATACATATTGGTATCTGTGTGAAACTCTAGAACAGCAGATAATTTGGGA
Organism: Panax japonicus; assembly: GCA_020205505.1. Taxonomy (NCBI): domain Eukaryota; kingdom Viridiplantae; phylum Streptophyta; class Magnoliopsida; order Apiales; family Araliaceae; genus Panax; species Panax japonicus. Next base: position 37,773,137 of record CM035099.1, on the reverse strand, counting down.
TGGAGGGAGTAGTAAATTTTATGCTCTACTTGACTCTTCTAATGGATTGCTTATTCCGTTGCAGTTGTTGATCTAAAACTTGTTATCTATTATATTCTATCAGTTGTTATACTGTTGAAGGCTAAGGATAATTTATTTTGCATTATCTTAGTCATAATATTTCTTACGGGGCTAGTTGAGCTCACCCTTTCTTTTATTGTTCTCTTCGGGAATTGAGAATATCGATGGGATGAAACGGGGAATGGAGTGATGGTCCAGGATAAGTGGCTTTAGTAGTCCTCACTATTCTACGAAATCATGTGATAATAATTGTAACGAGGACTCCATTGAGTGTGGATATTGTCTAGATGACTATATTCTTGTTTAAACTCTCAGCTATATTTTGTCGTATTTTACACGACTGTTGTATAATTAAGTTGTATTTGAATTTATGTACCATGTATATGGCGACCCAAGATGGGTGATGTATACCTATTTTCGGGGCGTAACAATGGGGCCCAAAGTGTACTCGCAATTTATCTTTTACTTAATTCTAATTTGATTCCATTTTGAATTCTGATGTAACAGGTAGCTCAAGAGGTGTATAAATAGGCCCTCTTATAATCAAAAGAGGCAGGCCAAGTTTAGGCTGAGTTTTTAACTCTTGCCTAGGCCTTTCCTTCTTTATCCCTTGTAAATTTTCCAGTAATAATAACAGTCAGTATTTCTAGTATAGCTTTAATTTTCATTCTCCATCCTTACTCCCTCTGAGATTTTCCCAAAAGGGAAAACCATTCCAGTAGTTAGAGGTATGAATTAATCCCCAACAAAAACATTTATGTATGTACATAGTTTTGATTTTGATTTTACAAATGTTTGCATAGATATCTGTTTAGATAAATGTCTGCATATGTACATGCATAAATATTTTTGTTAGGGATTAAGTCATATCTCTAACTACTGGAATGGTTTTTCCTTACAGAAAAATCTCAAAGGGAATAAGGATGGAGAATGGAAATCAAAGCTATACTTAAAATACTGACTGTTATTATTACTGGAAAATTTACAAGGGAGGAAGAAGGAAAGGCTTAGGCAATAGTTTAAAACTCAGCCTAAACTTGGCCTACCTCTTCTGATTACAAGAGGGCCTATTTATACACCTCTTGAGCTACCTGTTACATCGGGCTTCAAAATGGAATCAAATTAGAATTTAGTAAAAGATAAATTATGGGTACACTATGGGCCCCATTGTCAACTTTAATCACTTTACTTTATCTAAAGTTATTTCGAAAATGACGTGTACCTAATAACTTTAATAAAGTAACTTTAATAAAGTAAATATAATCCTTTACGGGACCAAAGTAATTTACATAATTATATGGTATCAATAATGGAACAAGTGCACCCATTATTAATTTGGAAAGCCTGTTCTACTTTCGGTTCACGTCTGAAAAGATCTGTACGTATCCAAATTGTGTTGGGCGATGCTGTCAAGGCTGGTTTCGCTATCACTTCCTGGTGACCCATTTGGAGAGTCTAAAAAGGTTGGAGAGTGGGCTGGCAATAGAGAAAAACTAGAAAAATATATTTTTGAAACATGAATCTAGTAGAAACTCACAGAAGATATATAGAATATATAAATTAGAACCGAGAAAAATTTTTATATTTTTAAAAAACATTCAGAAATACCAGAACTATCACCAAAAGATATCAGATAGAGTTTTACAGATCCAGTAAAAACAAAATCAGAATTATTAAATTTATAGAATGAACAAAAATAGATGATACAAAACATGAGTACAGGAAAATTAGTATACTACATCAAGTATTAAAACACAGTTGAAACCATTGAATTATTATAAGAATATCTAGTTGTAAGACCCAAACTTTTTATGAATAAAGATTTAATTTCTCTAATTATTATTTTTGAATAATAATTTGTTGATTTGATTAATGTGGTTAGTTATGAGTAAAATGCGCAAATATTTTAATTAAGCAAGTGGTATTGTTGTCGGGGAATATTCGTTTGGTCGTGGAATATTCTTACTGTCGGGGAATATTTGTACGATGACGCAACCATTTGTGGTCCCCATAACGGAAAACCGTTGGATGAAGAAAATGACAAGTATGAGTTTTTTTTATAAATAACGACGTAGTTGTTACCATTAACACTATTGGAATACCCGGTGGTTAAAATATAGTAATACGCGGTGTTGTACAGTAGCACAAGGTATTGCACAAATTATTGATTTTTACGTAAGAAGCCACTACTCAATAATTGTTACAATAATTACTGTTCAATATTTTATTTTATTGATTCAATAATTGCTACGTTAATATTTTATATTATTGATTCAATAATTTTCATTGCACAATATTTTCCATTATCAGATCAATAATTCATATTATTTGAATAATATTATTAGATAGCATTATTGGCAATGTCTAAGGAAGTTCTGTCTAGGAAAGAGGTTTGGTCACCTAATTGTGCGCCAGTAAGGAGAAATCCTTATAGGAAAGCCCCCCATTTTCTGGGAACAACCTGGTTGTCATTATTACGATTCTATAATATTATTTATGAATAATTAATTATTGATTTATATGGTAAGGAAATATTTATTTTATTTGGATATAAATAGAGGAATTTTAGAATGAGACAATTGTCGAAATCACTATTTATAACCATTTATAAATTCCGAGTAAAGACAATTCCGGATGGTTTCCTCCATTTGTTAGACTTTATATATATATACTTATATATATAATTGTTGTTGGACATATCAGATGAGCCTGGATTTTATATCCGGTTCGTTTACTGCTTTTATATATATATATATATATATATATATATATATATATATATATATATATATATATATATATATATATTTATTTATTTACATTTCTATCAGGCCTGGAGTTTACTTCGTGGCCTTTTACTTCTTTATTTACATTCAAGTCTCGCCAGGAGTTTACTTCATGGTGGTTGATCGTATTTATTGCTTTATTTACTTTTCTGATCCCCCCTGGAGTTGTTTCGTGGTGGTTGATCATGTCTATATATATATATATATATATATATATATATATATATATATATATATTTATAGCTATTATATATGTAACTGATTACTAGTTTTCATATAAACTGCGGTATCATGTGAGCCTAGGAATCACGTGATCACAGATTCAGTCCACTGAATCTAGATTATTTTCAGCTGTAAACAGCTTCCACATTATTTATGGTGTCTGAATTTCCTTAGATGGCTTTAATGCCCATGAGGAGTTTGATACTGCTGTATATTATTTTCTCGAAGATGCCTCGCATCTCGAAAATAAAAGTGTACAAGCCGAACATTTAATAATAAAATGGAAGTATGAAAAATTCTTAATTCCTATTGTGCACAGGGTTTGAAAAACCTCTTTTTATAAAACTTCATTGCTATATTTGGTTAAAACTGAATTTTTCTATAAATTCAAACCTGGTGTATATAGGTGCGAACGAGGCCTCACACTACTTTCAAATAATTGCACATTTATCCACACACACACACACACACATATTCATATAACAGTTTCTCTGAGAAGTGGCGGTCACCGTGGTAACACGGATGTCGGGGGGTGCCTAACACCTTCCCTCCGCATAATCAAGCCCCCTGGACCCATAATGAATCTCGGTTTCACATACCCGTTTAGCAGTGTCAAATCACTGGGTCAATGTGCAAACCTTCTCGGTTGCGTTCGTGCAACCAGTTAAAAACACCAACTGGCGACTCTTAACAGTCCATCGTCGACAATACACATGTCGGACCTTTTTCACTTGTTTTTTCAAACAAATCTCACATGAACATGAGAACACCAAAGAACAAGTAACGAAAAGGGACAATTAAAAATCCCGACGTCAACAGGGGCTGGAAACTATGGGAGTGTCACTTATTCAGATCTCTACATATTCCCAGGGGCTCGATATCATGCCAAATTTAAGTCCCAGAGTTGGAAAAGTACAGTGGGGTAGGCGATCCATATACGCACCTGAAAGTGTACATTAGCGAACTGTTATGCTGAAGATGAAAACCTCATAATGCAACTTTTTCAAAAGAGTCTCACCGGAGATGCTAAAGCCTGGTATGCCCGACTTGACAATGCCAAAATCCATAATTGGGAAGAATTGGCCCATGCCTTTCTAAATCAGTACAGTTTTCAGTCACAAATGGCGCCGGATCGATACCAAGTGACTAAAGTCAAAAAGAAAAGTACTGAATCATTTAGAGAATATGCCCAAAGGTGGAGACATCTCGCAGCACAATTCATTCCAACAATAACGGAAACTGAGATGGTAGTGATGTTTATTGATATCCAAGAGGCTTCGTACTACGAGAGGATCCTAGCAGGTATAGGAAAGCCATTCTCGAAAATGATCAAACATGGCGAAATGGCAGAGATGTGCCTGAAGGCAGGCAAGATTAAAGATTTCATTGCCTTGGAAGCAGTCGCTAAGAATATACAGACTGGCAAGTATGTGAGTGATCCCAAGGGGGTAGTCTATAAAAGTAGTGAAGATGTATCCCTTCTTGTACAGGGGCAGGCTAGTAGACCAACCTACAGTCCCCCTATTTGGAAAAAGCGAGACAATATGCCATTTCAACAACAGGTTGCATTTAACCAATTCCAGGACAGGAAAAGAAAATTTTAAAGATCAAAAAATTGGGTATTCACTCCACTTGGCGATTCCCTTGAAAATGTATAGGAAATATTAATGGATCACAAGAAAATTACCGAACTGGCTCCATCTCTGGAACCAGGGAGCAAAAGATACAATCCAAGCCAATAATGTGCTTACCACTCGGGGTCTCTAAGACACGATACACAAGATTATTGGTCTTTAAAGCATAAAATTCAAAATCTGATCGAAAGTTGCAATATAGTGGTCCAACAACCTGATCAACAAAATGTCAACACCAACATTCCGTTGCAGCATGATACATGGGAAGTAAACATGATCGGGTCAGTAAGCGCTGAAATATATCAAATTCGTAAGTGTATACGAAGACAAGAGGACTATCCCCAAAGGCACAAAACAAATGTCCTAAAGTGGGAAAACTCGGAGGAGGGTATCACAGTAATGCAAAAATTAGAGATGATCCAGAATCAGTTAAATCTGCTAGCTAAGTTGATAGTGCGACAACATCAGGATACGAGGCAGTTTTTCACTCAACTATCAGAAGGCCAAGAAAAGGGGGATGATAAAATTGCTAGAAGATCTCGCCAACGGAAAAATCGATCAGAGGAATTCGAATTCTCAAAGAAGAAAGATCAAACAACCTCCACAAGAGTCTGAAAATTCACCCCTCTAAGCAAATCCAATGAAAAAATGCTACACTTTCTGATAAACGAATGAAGGATTACTGAGTTACTACCTCCTATAAATCCCAAGATAAAGAGTTACGATTCCACCAAGATATGTCTCTACCATTCTAACTCACTTGGACATATGACTGAGGAATGCTGGTCTTTGCGACATAAAATCCAGGATCTCATTGAAAATGGAGAGCTGGAGATAGAATTCCCCATGACCAAAAAAGGTAAAAAGGAAATAAAAAGCTTAAGATGTCCACTCGAGACAGACAGTTCAGATGAGGTGAAGGCTATGGGCGATAATCCTGGCAGAACACAAGATGAAATGATCCTAATGTAAGAAATGACAGAGGAGACACGGAAATCCCCAAAGGATATTCCTTCGCCAACATCAAACATCTTCTGGTCCAAAGATATCAACCACGTTCCTGATTTTATCACCTTGGATGATGAGGAGGAAATACTAATCATGTCCAATGAAGGAAAAGCCAAAAGGGAAAATTCCTTGCAAGAAATGTGACAACAGTTCGAGGGAGATTTCATGGTCGAATCCTCTCAAGCCCATGAAAACTGTGAAGGAACAGATGAAGGAAAAGGTGGTGAGGTTATCGGGGAAACCAACCCATCAAAGAATCAAGAGTTCATACCTTTTTATGATGGATCCAACTCAAGCATCCTTGAGGAATGTAATGAACCAGGAAGCGATCAAGTTATGGCCATAAGTGAAGACATTCAAAACCAATAAGTAACATCTGTCGCGAGTCTTGAAGGCAACACAACCACTGACGACTGGACTATCTGGCCTCAACTAGCCAAAAAGATGTAGATCCAGGGGATAAAGTTTCGAGTTCCAGAAGATGTTGGAACGATATTACTTTCTTCGTAGTATGCATTTTATTTTCCATGCATGTAAATATTGAAAAAAAAGGAAAAGAAAAAAAAAGAAAAAAGAAAAGAAAAAATTAAAAAAAAGAAAAAAAAAGTTAATTAAAAAAAATCAAAAATCAAGTCATTCAGGTTTCAGCTCATCAAGCCTGAACTACGAAAGACTTGATCTCCTTTCCAATAGAAGTATGTAGGTAGCCATTTATGGTGCGGTCAAACCAAATAAAAACAAAAATAGCAAAAACATTCCTACACCCTTCTACATCATTCAACGTTGAACCTCTTACACCAGGTTCAAACTACGCAGACCTGATCTCCTTTCCAATAGGAGTACATAGGCAGCCATTTATGGTGCGGTCAAACCAAATAAAAACAAAAACAATAAAAACACTTCTACCCTTTCTCTACATAAACAAAAATAACAAAAACATTCCTACACCCTTCTACATCCTTCAACATTGAACCTCTCACACTAGGTTCGAACTACGCAGACCTAATTTCCCTCATATATAGGAGTACGTAGGCAACCATCAGTGGTGCGGTCTAAACCTCAAAAGAAACATCCAAACCCAAACATCAATCCCAAGTCTACGCCCAAGAACAACCCTCCAAGTCAGCGACCCATGTGGAGAAGACCCAACAACACTTCAATGTCATTCCATCAAATCTGGCACAAATCCCAGAAAAGAAGAAACAATGATACACTAAGACAACCAGCAGCGAGGACCTTCAAAGAGTCGACACCTTCAATCATAAGTCTTTATTAAATTAGAAGAAAATCATCAAAACCGATTGCGCGAACAAGTCAGGAACAATGATTAAGGGCATCAAAGCCCAAATCCACTACCTGTTCACCATATGATATAAAGGTAAAAGCCTCTTACGATCTCAGCATCCTAGTAGAGCAACTATCCTAGACAACAAGCAAGGCTAGAGAAATTTCAACATTGACGACAACCCGATATTGGGACCCATACAACAAGACTGGGGCAATCTTGGAAACCACGACAACTCAACAATGGGGCATTTATCAACCATTCTAAAGAGGAAAATGCACCAGTCAGCACCATCAGCATAATACATCATCATCAGAACTTCCCTCATATCATCTCACTGGCGATTCAGATATTGCTCACTCACGATTTAGTTAACAAAGAGAGTTTCTCATATGAATACCCGACAACAACATACTAAAGGACTGGGGCATTTTCTGATTCCAAAAAAGCGAATGATTTTAAGGCGAGATCAGGCCTCTCATCAAAAGAAAGAAAACTCCTGAAAGAAATCATGGCGACATAAGCGTGCCCCTACGAAAGAAGGGGAAAATTCTTAAAAATTCCTTAACTCAAGGTCAATGACAAAAGGTCTGGCGAATGAAATCTACACCGACAAATGTGTTAAGTTATATCAAATCCTCATAAATTGAGGCCTCTACACTGAAGTTCAAAAGTTTGATAGCGAAAGGGTGAGCTGCACCCTCCAGGGATATTAGCGGCATTCAGGTCATCAGTAAGTAGGGTTGCAAATCAAATATTCAAGGAAATGGGGTACAAGCACCCAACAGCGAAAGTAAACTCCAAATCACCTCAAAAAGGGTGAAGCACTACATCAACGTACATTTTTATCAAGCGTAACATTAGATAGAGTCTGGCAAAGCAAACCTTTGAATATTACTTCAAAAAAGTTATCGAAAGATCCGGTATTTAAAACCATTATCTTCAATTCAGCGCAACATCAAGACAGTTCAGTGATGAAAGTTTTGAATACCACCGTTCGAGTGGGAACTGAAAGAATTGGGCGATGACAGCGTATTCAACTACCAACCGGGTAGGCACCGTTGCAAACAACCAGCGTATAAATCGGGAAGGTCTAGTAATTTCAGAACGTCATCCCCATCAGAGATGTGAAAAACATCTCAACTTATGTTTATCAAATAAGCGTCAACGATTAAATGCAAAACCATTGGAGTCAACACCAACATAGCCATCAGCAATGATCGGTAAAGGTAAAGCGATTTGCGAAAACATTTTAAACATGCATCATAACATTCATTACATTGCGATTTGTGATTTACGATTTGTGATATGCGAAATACGATGTGCGATTGGCCAAATGCGAAAAGCGAAATGCGATTTGCAAAAACATTTTAACATTCATCATCATATTCACTACATTGAGATTTGCATCATTAAAAATACCTTGTCATATTTCAAATGTCTACTAATTGTATCATGTCCATTCCATTGCATTGCATGAGCATAATAAAGAGGGGCATCTATAGACACTCGAAATTTTCTTTTCTTGTTATTAACTATGCAGGAGGGAAAAAGCATCTTTTTCACTCCAGAGATAACCCTGGAGGAACACAACATCAATTCCAACCTCAAAGATAACTATGAGGATATTCAGAGTCAACAAAATGACAATCTCAAAGATAACCCTGAGAAAAGACTGCTACAACTGTGCAAAAACCAGAGATAACCCTAGGAGGGGCAAAATGGTCATTTTCCCAACTCAACTTCAACTCAAATCAAATAAACTCATTCCAAATCATATTTTTTCAAAAGAAGTCCCACAAGAACCATATCTTAACTTTCGACAACATACTACACAAAATAACTCAATGGACTGCCTGACAGAAACCCAGAAATGCCATTTTGGTCATGGACCCATCTTCCCGAAATCAAAAAGGGCAAATCCCATGTCATTGAATAGCTCTCAAAAATAGTTTTCTGGAATGGTATGGCACGCTTCCATCAGACTCCCGGATTAAAAGTTATGAAGGTTCGAGCGAACAACGCGTTGTCTGAGTGCACATACTTTGAGACAGCGGGACCCACACTACCTAGGGCACCCCAGGTAGATGCAGGTACACCTGCTGCTGCCGCACCCCCATCTATAAATAGAGGGCTTGGGGTGGCCATATCTGCAAGAGAAATAGGGAGGGAGTCCTGTCCAATTGGCTTTGTACACCCCCATATTGAGTGCTTGCTCTTTCTAAACACCTGTTAGCTAACATATAGTTATACATTTACCAGTGGAAGCTGAGTGTTTATCCATATAGAGTCATAAAAGTCTGCATTGACAGCCCACTGTAAGCCTTCTCACACTCTATAAAGCCTTTCTCTTCATCTTTGCACACACTATTCAACACATTGAAAGTCGTGTTGTGTGCGTATGGCCGAACTTCAGTCAGTGGTTTTCATTTTTGTCTGTATATATATACTTATATATGTATATATTTATATATATGGACTAACATTATCGAGTTATGCCTCGATTGAGCCTAGACTTATGTCTAGAGCGTTTATTTGCTTATATATATATATATATATATATATATATATATATATATATATATATATAAACTATTGTCAGACTCTGTCTGATGAGCCTGGATTTTATATTCGGAGTGTTTACTTGCTTATATATATATATATATACTTATATATTTAATTGTTGTCAGACATATCTGATGAGCCTGTATTTTATATTCTGAGCGTTTATTGCTTTTATATATATACTTATATATATAATTGTTGTCAGACATATCCGATGAGCCTGGATTTTATATTCGATGTATTTACTGCTTATATATATATATATTTACATTTCTGTCAGGCCTGGAGTTTACTTTGTGGCCTTTTACTGCTTTATTTATATTTCGTCCCGCCTAGAGTTTACTTCATGGTGGTTGATCGCTTTTACTGCTTTCTTTACATTCAAGTCCCGCCTGGAGTTTGCTTTGTGGCAGTTGATCGCATTTATTGCTTTATTTACTTTTCTGATCCCCTATGGAGTTGATTCGTGGTGGTCGATCATGTCTATATATATATATATTTACCACTTTTATATGTTTACATTTCTGATCCCCCACGGAGTTGTTTTGTGGTGGTTGATCATGTCTGTATATATATATTTACAGCTTATATATATATGTATATATATAATTGATTACTGCTTTTCATATAAACTGTGGTATCATGTGAGCCTAGGAATCATGTGATCACAGATTCAGTCCACTGAATCTAGATTCGGCTCCCATGATGGACATTTTCAGCTGTAAGCAGCTTGCACATTATTTACGGTGTCTGAATTTCCTTAGATGGCTTTCATGCCCATAAGGAGTTCGGTACTGCTGTATATTATTTTCTCGAAGATGCCTCACATCTCAAAAATAAAAGTAAACAAGCCGAACATTTAACAATAAAGTGGAAGTATGAAAAGGTCTCAATTCTTATTAAGCACAGGGTTTGAAAAGCCTATTTTTATAAAACTTCATTGCTATATCTGGTTAAAAATGAATTTTTCTATAAATTCAAACCCGGTGTATATAGGTGCGAACAAGGCCTCACACTAATTTTAAATAATTGCACATTGATCCACACACACATTTATATAACAATTTCTTTGAGAAGTGGCGGTCACCGTGGTAACACGGATGTCGGGGGGTGCCTAACACCTTTCCTCCGCATAATCAAGCCCCCGGACCCATAATGAATCTCGGTTTCACAGACCCGTTTAGCAGTGTCTAATCACTGGGTCAATGTGCAAACCTTCTCGGTTGCGTTCGTGCAACCAGTTAAAAACACCAACTGGCAACTCTTAACAGTCCATCGTCGACAATACACATGTCGAACCTTTTTCACTTGTTTTTTCAAACAAATCTCACATGAACATGAGAACACCAAAGAACAAGTAACGAAAAGACAATTAAAAATCCCGACGTTGACATGTAGCTTTTTGTGCAAGATTTTCTCAGAATAATAGCTTATATTTCAGCCAAAAGTACTATTCTTTGGAGGTAAGTGATGTTAATTTTCAATTAAATGATGTTATTTCTTTCATTATCATTTCACCAAAATATTGGTATGAATTTTATTATAAAATTTTTACCTTTTCATATCGAGGTTACTATTCACATATACGACACTATTCACAAATACAATACTATTCATGAGTACTACTCAAGAAGTATGATTCTTATTGTGAAAGATTTACCTTTTTGTGTCAGGGTTACTGTTCACGTATACAATACTATTCACGTATACGATACTATTCACGTATATGACACTATTCATAGAAAAATTAAATTTTCTTTTCTTGGTCCAATTTGTCTATTATGGTTACTATCTTTGATTGTATCTATATTTTGATCTTCATTCTTGAATTCTTCTCCATAATTGATTATTATGGAGTATTTTTGAACTTGGATAAACTAAAGTACGAATCCCTAATATTTGTTCTGTTATCTCTCTGGATTCGTTTTTTTGAAAACATTTTTATCATCCTCAGTCCTAAATAGTGATATAACTGAATATCATTGGCTTGTAGTGCAAAGATGAATGATTACCTGATTAATATTTTTGGCCCGTAGTGCAAAGATGGACAGGTGTTGAGCTGAACATGACCAACTAGTGATACGAATGAATATCTTTGGACCGTAGTGCAAAGGTGAATATTTGATTCAAGATATATATTGATTGATGTTATATGGATAAAATATTGATGTTGGACTTTAAAATTATAGAAGATAGTAGACTTCATTCTCTACTTAACTCTTCTAACGAATTATTGTTTTCGCTGCAGTTATTAATCTATGACTTGTTGTCTATTATATTCTATCAGATTTTTTCCCCGTTGAGGACTAAGGATAATTTGTTCTACATTATCTTAGTCATAATATTATTTACTGGGCTAGTTGAGCTCATCCTTTTTTTTTTGTTCAATTTTTCTTCTTGGGAGGCGAGAATATAACGGGAACTAGTAGAAGTGTGGAGTTATGGTTCAAGACAGTTGTTATAGAAGTCCTTGTTGGGTTTCGGTACAGAAAAACGCAGCGGAAATTGAACAATTCAAAGTAATTTCCGAAACCCCAAAACAGGATCCATGCGAAAATCAATTAATTCAGAGGATAGAAATTTTACCGATTTGATTTGCTAGAACCGATCCGGTCGAATCTCCAACGCAATTCAAGTGGACTGCGTCTCTACGGTATCCACACGAACGCTATGAACGAATCGTCCTACGATCTGCAGAAGAAGGAAGTTGTGGTACTAGCCACTAAGGATGGATTTCTGATTTTTCTCTCTAGTCTCTCTCTCTAAAGAGTGGCTAGGGTTTGGATTGTGAAGTGAGTTGTCTCCAAAGTGGAGGCTACATATCATATATATAGCGAATTAAAAACCACTATTCAAAACCCTAATTTGTAAAATCCGAATTTATATATATATATCTTAATTAAGTCTTACTTAATTAATATACCTATATATATAAATTATCCTATTAATTTAAATTCGTAATTTAAATACTATCAATCATATTGATATATTTAAATCCTTTAAATTAATTCCCTTTTAATAACGTTCTATGTGTGTGACCCTATAGGTTATTATTACGTTGGCAATAATTTTAAAATCATATTATAAAATTATAAACAGTGAGCGGCATCTAGTAATGCATCACTGCTACCCAAGTAATAATAAGATCGATGATTCGATGCAACCTTTTCGTAACCAATGTTTCAATGTAATCTAATCCTTTTAACCTTAATATCCAAGATTAAACTCGAGTCATGGAATCTGTCATACTCTTCATAATTTAATATGAGTTTTCTTGATCAATGAGTAGACTATATGAAACAAATCACTATTTGAGCATGGCCATGCATTTCATAGTCCTACTCAATCAAGAGGCCTATGGATATCATCACTAATATATAGGAAGGTTAAATTCCATCTAGATCACTCATATTCCTCACACGATTCATGATGTACCCAATAATCACCTTTATAGTCCACCCTGTTAAAGGTGACATTTGATGATATCAAAGTACATAAATTCTCGTGTAGTAATATAGTGATTTCAGGTCGGAGGACCATTACATCATTATCACTATGAGAATTGCCAATGACATTTTACAAAATGTTCCACGTAGAATTCTCATGGTGGGTCTGTCCAGTACATCGTTCTCTAACATATACCTATGCATTGACTTAATATCTCATATATTTATGACCATTGAGATTTGGCCATCAGTCAATCCACATACTAGTCTCAATGCATTATTGTTGTCCCATCAACAATGATACTCGACTAGGGACATTTAAGAACAATGATACTAATAATAATTATATAATCTCATGTTCAAGTCACATACTTGCAACTATATAATTTGTATCACTATTCTAAGGATTTTTATTATGTTGTCATTTATATAACGCAGTAAATAAAATCATAATAAAAGCATTCATTTATGCAATCAAATATAATATCAAAACGTTAAGCAATTATATCAAATAATTGGCCTCTAGGGCATAATCTCTAACAGTCCTCACTATTTTGTAAAATAGTGTATCAATAATTTTAATAATGACTTATTTGAGTTTGGATATTGTCTGCTACCTCACTGTTCTAATATCCAGTTTCTTCTAAGGTAAGGGGTATTATTCTTTCGTATTCATGAAGAGAGTTATTTCTTTCAATACTTGTAAGTGTTGTTATTCCATTCTTTATTATTATGTTGGAATAACCTGTCTATGCGAAGTACCGCATACATGGTGAAATTTTTCTGTTATTCCAATCTTTATTATTCTAATAGAATAACTTTTCTGTGCGGTCTATCGCATGCCTGGTGAATTCTGTTGTTTTTCCATTCTTTATTATTCTGTTATAATATCCTGTCTGTGCGGATTACGCATGACCTGGTTCAATTCTTTATTATTTTGTTGGAATATCCTGTCTGTGCGGTCTATCGCATGCCTGGTGAATTCTTCTGTTATTCCATTCTTTATTATTCTTTTGGATGAACCGAGTATTCAAGGAATATTTGGATCACTTTGTGGTCGTCTTTATTGATGACATCCTCATATACTCCAAAAGCCGTGAAGACCATGATCAACACTTGAGGCTGATACTTCACAAGCTTCGTGAAAACAAGCTTTACGCCAAGTTGATGAAATGTGAGTTCTGGCTTGAGGAAGTTGCATTCCTTGGGCACATGATATCAAATCATTGAATATTTGTTGACCTAGCGAAGATTGAAGCAATTCAAAGCTGAGAGCAACCTAAGTCAGTGACCGAAGTGCGTAGCTTTCTCGGCTTAGCTGGTTATTATCGGAGATTCGTAGAAAGGTTTTCTCGAATCGCTACCCCATTAATGTAGCTGACTCAAAATGATATAAAGTTCAGTTATAGTGGGGAATGTGAGAAGGGTTTTTAAAAACTCAAGAGAAGACTCATTTCTGCACCTGTTCTGACAATACCATCTGGCTCAGAATGATTTGTCATGTATAGTGATGTTTCAGGCAAGGGGTTAGGATGTGTTCTCATGCAACATGGTAAAGTCATAGCCTATGCCTCACGACAACTCAAAGAATATGAGATGAATTATCCTACTCATGATCTAGAGTTGGCAGTAGTCATTTTTACACTTAAGATTTGGAGTCATTACCTGTATGGAGAGAAGGTGGAGATTTATACGGATCATAAAAGACTCAAATATTTCTTCACTCAAAATGAACTCATTATGCGGCAAGAATGATGGCTTGAGCTGTTGAAAGATTATGATCATACCATCCAATACCATCCTAGAAAAGCGAATGTAGTAGTTGGCGCATTGAGTAGAAGATCTTATGCGGGTACGAGTGCAATATTGTCAATGCAAAGACCCATTTTATATGACTTACGAAGGATGGAGATAGAGTTAAAGACTCCAGGGACCCATGTAATAATGGCGAATATTCGAGTAGAACCGACTTTAATTGATAAAGTTAAAGCTGCTCAAACTACAGACCTGGAGCTGATGCGTAAAAAGAAGAAAGTACAAGAAGGTGCTATTCCGGAAGCGAGAATCGATGAAGAAGGAATACTACGAGTCAACTCCAGACTTTGTGTTCCTAATGATTTTGACTTGAAGTATAATATAATAATGGAGGTGCACAACACACCGTTTCCAATCCATCTTGGGAGTTCCAAAATGTATAATGATCTCCGACATACATTTTGGTGGAGGAATATGAAGAGAGAGATAACAGGGTTTATCTCAAGGTGTCTAACTTGTCAACGAGTCAAGGCGGAACATCAAGTGCCAAAAGATCCATTGCAACCACATGAAATTCCAGAATGGAAGTGGGAGCACATTACCATGAATTTCTTTACTGGTCTTCCCAAAGTTTCTCAAGGCATAGATGCGATTTGGGTCATTGTTAATAGATTGACCAAGTCAGCTCATTTCTTATCGATACGAGAAACTTATACACTTGAACGTCTTGCTAGTATGTATATAAATGAGATTGTAAGATTGTATGGTATGCCAGTATCCATAGTTTCTGATCGAGACCCAAGATTCACTTCAAGATTTTGGGTTAGTTTGCAAAAAACTATGGGCACGGATTTACGATTTAGTTCGGTATATCATCCTCAAATGGATGGTCAGTCAAAAAGGACTATTCAAACTCTTGAAGATTTATTAAGACTTTGTGTCCTTGACTTCAAGGGAAGTTGGGACAAGTGCTTACCATTGGTGGAGTTTTCCTACAACAACAGTTATCAAGCAAGTATTGGCATTGCTCCATTTGAGGTGTTGTATGGAAGAAAGTGTCGTTCTCCAGCATGCTGAGATTAGGTGGGTGAAGCAACGTTGTTGGGACCGGAGTTGGTACATATGACTACGGAAAAGATTCAAACGATCCGACAACGTATAAAAACCTCACAAGATCGACAAAAGAGTTATGTTGATCTTCATCGAAAAGACGTGGAATTCAATATTGGAGATCATGTGTTGTTACGTGTTGCTCCATGAAAAGGAGTTACAAGATTTGGAAAGAGAGGAAAGCTCAATCCTCGATTCATTGGCCCATTTTTAATCCTCGATCGGGTAGGAACTGTGGCCTATATACTCGCGTATGTCTCGTGTTCATAACATTTTCACATATCTATGTTACGTAAATATTCGTACGACGACACAATCATTGGTGGACCCACAACGGAAGTATTGTCGTAGTTAGAAAATGACATAATTATCTTTTTATCAAAATAACGGCGGAAGTTTTACCGTTAAACTGTTGAACTACCCGGTAGTAAAAACACAGTAATATGCGTGGTTGGATAGTAGCACACGGTATTGATTATTGATGCTTACGTGAGAAGTCACTCAGTTACACTCAATTATTGCTGTAGTAATTGCTGCATCATATCTCTCATATTATTGATTTAGTTATTATCACAGTATCATCTGCATAATATGATATATTATTAAATCAATAATTGAGACGACAAAGTTATTCATATTATTATTTGCAATATTGACAATATCTAGATGTTCTGTCAAGGAGAGGTTTGGTCACCTAATTGCGTGCTAATAGGGAGAAATCCTTATTGGAAAGCCCCCTCTTTCCTGGGAACGACTTGGTTGTTAAATATTGTGAATTATAATATTAATGATGAATAAGTTTGGGTTGATTAAAGATGAAATTAGTAGTTCCATTGTGTGGGAATTATTAGTGTTAGTGGAAATCGACATTTTTTCGATAATAATTATTGTCTGGAAGTTATCGAGTAATTAATTGGATAAATGAGCAATTAATTGCTATTAATTCACATGCATATAACTATTTATTCACATGTGTGTACTATTGATTCACATTCATTTACTATTAGGGGAGTTAGTGCAAGATTGATAATACTTGCATGACTAAATTAAAGATGGAGGTATAGTTGAAGGTACTATACTGTAATTAGTTTTTTTACATGATTATACTATTGAGTCACATGAATGAACTATTAATTCACATGATTTACTATTAGGGGAGGTGGTGCAAGTTTGATAATACTTGCAGGACTAAATTAAAAATGAAGGAAAGTTGAAGGTATTGTACTGTAACATTTCGAGCCCCAAAACGTGCAATTAACAAAACTATATTTTCCTATAAATAGAAGCTCATTCTTCCTTCATTTCTCACCAATTCACTAAAGCTTTAGAGCAATTATTATAGAGAGAAATTATAGAGAGAAAGAAGAAGAGAAGTCTGTTACCTCACTATTCTAATATCCAATTTCTTCTAAGGTAAGGGGTATTATTCTTTCGTATTCATGAAGAGAGTTATTTCTTTCAATACTCGTAAGGGTTGTTATTCCATTCTTTATTATTATATTGGAATAATCTGTCTATGCGAAGTACCGTATACATGGTGAAATTTTTCTGTTATTCCATTCTTTATTATTCTAATGGAATAATCTGTCTGTGCGGTCTATCACATGCCTGGTGAATTCTTTTGTTATTCCATTCTTTATTATTCTGTTAGAATATCCTGTTTGTGCGGATTACGCATGACCTGGTTCAATTCTTTATTATTTTGTTGGAATATCCTGTCTGTGCGGATTACGCATGACCTGGTTCCATTCTTTATTATTCGGTTAGGAATAACCTGTCTGTGCGGTCTATCGCATGCCTGGTGAATTCTCCTGTTATTCCTTTTTTTATTATTCTGTTGGAATAACCTGTCTTTGTGAATTATCACATGAATGGTGAATGATCCTTCGTATTCATTACTTATTAAATTGGGAAAATGATCTGTCTACGTGGATTACCGCATGGTGGGCGAAAATCCATTTGTAGTTTCATATATTCTATTATACTCAGTTGGTTAAAGTTTTGACTTCTATACTCCATGAAATTAGTAGAATATCCTGGATATTTGCGCTTCATTCAATATCTTTTCATGGAAATATTCTTCTGAGCATTCTTGAATTTTACTCTACAAAGCAGTATCATGTTGACAATTTAGACGTTATTGATTTCTGGATAAATTAAATTATAAATTATTAAAATTTATCCTTGAACTTGTTTTATTGAATTATTATATAATTGTCATCATCCTCATGCTTATATTGTGATGAAAGTCATCTTTGGCTTACGTGCATAGATGGACTTGGTATGATTATGACCAGGAATCATTCTATATAATCATGACCTGTAATGATATAAATGACGTAGTAAAAGTCCTTAGTGGCCTGTAGTGCATTGATGGACATTTTTTGGTATGATTATGACCAGGGATTATTCGGTATAATCATGACCATTGATGATTTAATGAATATCATTGGCCCATAGTGCATGGTTGAATCGATGATGTGGTTTATTTGTTAAGATGAGTCTCAACGATAAAAATTGATGAAAACGTTTTAAATCATAGAAGATAGTAGATATCGTGCTCTACTTGACTCTTCTAATGGATTTCTTATTCCGTTGCAGTTAAACTTGCAGTCTATAGTATTTATCAGTTTAACATTGTTGAAGACTAATGATAATTTATTATGCATTATCTTAGTCATAATATTTCTTACTAGGCTAGTTGAGCTCACCCTTTTGATTTCATTGTTCTCTTCAGGAAATGAGAACGTAGCCGGGACTAGTCGGGGAACGTAGTGATGGTCCGAGATGGTGTATTAGTAGTCCTCAATATTCTATAAAATAGTGTGACAATAAATGTAATGAGGATTCTATTTGAGAGTGGATATTGTCTAGAAGGCAATATTCCTGTTTAAACACTCAGCTATGTTTTGTTGTATATTACACGATGGTTGTATAATTCAGTTTGTATTTTTATCCTGTACCATGTATTTGGCGACTCAAGATGGGTGATGTATACCTATTTTAGGGGCATCACAAGTTTGGTCATTTGGTTAGGCAGACTCATGTTGAGCTTCAGATTCGACTCTACGATTTTCATTCTCTAACAATCTTTCGAAAGAAGTGTGAATCTGACAAATCGTTGAGTGCCAATCTCTGTTGGAGGATGAAGGAATTTTAAATAATTGTGCTTGGACAGAGGGAAGCTTTTAGAACTTCACTTGATCACCTTCAGTGGTACAGTGAAGGGACTCTATAATCATGCATTTGGGTATAATCCTTCTGCCATCAGAACCGACTCTACTATCATAAGGAATATAGTGGTTACCAGCATGTCAATAAACTTTGAAGTGAGACTGGTCTTTGATCATTTTAGTTGCAAACTTCTTTACCCTTGGAAAGTTTTGTGCCACCAACTCTAGTTTGGGAAGATGAGAGAAGTCCTATGTGAGATAGATGTTGTCTTCAATGAGAGATGCCTTTACCCATGTCATATAAGGGTGAAATCGCCTTATTGCTTGATTCTTAACTTCAAGCTCGTATATTACAATTGAAGTGTCCAGCTTCATAGCCTTACGATTATTGAGCGCATTTTCTACGGTCATCATCACTACCTTTAGCTTTTCATTTCCATGATTAATCCATCTGTCGGGAAGCACATATAGTGATTCCTCAATTTCCACTATAATTTTTCTCTTGCGCTTTACAAGGTACAAAATGTGAAAATTTCCTAGCTCTTTTGTTGTAGAACTGGAGTCTTTTCCACCTTCATTCTATCCGGAGTTGGAGTTAGACCTGTGTAGACTTCCTCCAACAGATTCATTAGTTTGTTCCTCTGATTCTTGATTTGTAGAACTAGAATATTTTTCCTATCTCTTCACCTTCTGAGCTTGAATTATGCTGACTTCTTTCATTTGATTCATCAATGAATCCTTCCTGCTGATTTTCATTACTAGTACCTTCTTCAGCATCTTCTCCCTTGGATTCACACTTATCATCACTTAATTCAATGATTGAAGTAGAGGGTTCTCCTGTCTTCTTTGAGATAGATTTAACAAGTAGTCTGTTGCTCTTTCTTCTCCTTTGAGGTCCAGCTATAGGAGTTTCAGATTCTTTTTCTTCTTTAGAATTTGAGGCCTCTGTATCATCATATAAGCTTCCTTGATGTTTAGTGATAAGTGGATTTCATATCCATGAATCGTTGTCCGTTTCACGCTTAATTATTGCTATTTTCTTGTTTTCATGTTCATTTTTATTTTTTATGTTCTTTTACGTGAAGGGTGTTTTTTGTGGCATTTAACGAAGAATTGAAGTCATTTGGAGCATTTCTAAAAGTAATCATGAAGTTAGCAAAGTCATCTGGCAGAATAGACCCCCGCTGGGGCGGCCCCTTTTTCCATATGTACCCCACCGGGGCGGGCTTGTTTTAGGCTTGTACCCCCGCCGGGGCGGGGTGTCCCGACCACTAAGTCTCCTGATATGTTGAGAACACTGTTGGAACATGGTTTGTTGGCATTTGGATGTCAAGTGAACTCTAATGAGCTTAGAACTTTGACAAAAAAGTGTGTTAGATGTGTATTACTCAATTAACAATGAATTAAATGACACACAAGGCATATACATAGATCAATTCTAGTTTTTCATAACAAACATTGGAGGGAGATTTTGAAGAGATTTTCGTGACGATTGCAGATTTAGGCTACGTGAAGGGTGTTTCTCATTATTCTTCTTCTTAGTCTTTTATTTGTAATTGAAAGAATGTTATGTTTGAATTATTCAGTTGTTATTTCATTTATGATGAACTAATTCACTTTTTAGGCTTATGGTGGATCCTTAAGTGAAACTATGATTTTGTAAACTTTGATTTCCTGTTCAATAAGCTATTTTCCAGTTTATCTATATTAATTTGAGCTTGAATTTATGAATTGCCTGATCAACAATTCTTTATGGGTTTGAATGGAATCGAGAGAGGATATTTGAATCTAGACTTAGTTAATATAGCACGTGTTCATGAATTTTGTGAATAGCAGAATCTTGATGAATCTTAAGGTAGAGATATGCTTGACATCACATGTAATCGGATAAAGAACTTAATCTTAACCCTTCTTTAATTATAATTCACATAGAGATATAGTGAGTTAGTTGATTAAGGTGTTTAACTTATTTCTATCTAATTTGTGGATTTAAGTTAATACTGTATTAGGGCATCGAGAGGTGGCTAGTATTACATTCATGTTCTTGATTAATAAGCTGGGATAGTAAATTGAATTGGAATTAAGGTGTAGAAATCAGAGTGAAGCTTAGGGTGAAATCATAAGTCTAATTCTCCATTAATTGTTTAAAATTCCTGATTTTGATATTTGTGATTGTTCTGTGATAGTTTATTTATTTCTTCATTTAGTTTCTATAATTTTAATCATTGCATTGAATAATTTAATAAAATTAAGATTAATAGGAAATTAGTAATTGTAAGGTTAAGTATCTTACTAATTTTTCTCTGTGGTAACAATACTCTATTCATTACTATATTACTTGTTGACCACATATACTTGCGTGTTGTGCATATATAGATTTTACCCAACAAGTTTTTGGCGCCGTTGCCAAGGATAATTTAGTATAGATTTTAATATTTCTACAATATCAGTTTAATTAGTCCAGTTTTACTTAAACATTTTTGTTTTTGTTTTGTTCCTCTTATTTCAGGTTTTTGAAGTGGGTTATGCAAATTCGGTCCAAAAATCCAGACTTGCTGCCTTTTGAGGACGACATTGAGAAACGGTTCCAGAGCTTAAGTAAGTGGATCAAGGAAATGAGGCAAGACTTTGAAAATTCTGAGAAAGAAGAGGCAATGGTAGCTGAAGATCAGAAAGCGTTAAAGGACTTCACCACATCCAAGGTGACTGAACTGCAGTCGAGCATCACCAGGCCCGCAATTGCTGCAAACACATTTGAAATCAAGCCTGGGACAATTCAGATGATCCAAAATTCAGTTCAGTTTGGGTGATTGGCAAATGACGATCCGAATGAATATCTAGTTAGCTTTCTGGAGATTTACGACACCTTCAGGTATAATTGGGTGTTGGATGAAGTGGTGAGACTTCGCTTGTTCCCATTTACCGCTGGGATCAATAAATACATGGGAAGACTTAGCTCATAAATTCCTTGCCAAATTTTTCCCACCAGTGAAAACTGCAAAAATGAGGAATGAGATAACAATGTTTGAGCAGTAACATGGAGAGTCGCTATATGAGGCATGGGAGAGATACAAAGAGTTGCTCAGAAAGTGCACGCATCATGGATTGCTTAAGTGGCTACAAATGGATACTTTTTATAACGGACTACATGGGAATCTCAGGACCAGTATTGATGCAGTGTCGGGTGGAGCGTTCATGACTAAGAGTTATGAGGAGGCCTACAATTTGATTGAGACCATGGCTGCTAACAACTACCAGTGGCCCATAGCAAGAATGACACAGGCAAAGGCGACTGTGGTGTTAGAAGTCGATGGGGGTGACAGCAATACAAGCACAAATTTTTGCGCTGTCCAAGAAGTTGGATGCCATGATAGGGGCTCAGGTACAACATGTTGTGGTCGTATGTAAATTTTGCGCGGGTGACCATCCTATAGATCAGTGGGCAATCAATCCATCGTTTGTGCAGTTTGTAGTTAGCTACAATAGGGGTCCACAGAATATGTACCAAAACACTTACAACCAGGGGAATAGAGGAATCACCCAAATTTCTCGTGCAGCAGTAATCAGCAACATCAAGCTCCACGACCGTCATATCCCCCAGGTTTTCAGAATCACCAACAACCGGCTCAACATCAGGAAAGAAAATCAGATTTAGAGGAGTTATTGTCGAAGTACATAACAAACAATGAGGCAGCGATGAAAAACCAAGCAATGCCCATAAAGAATTTGGAAAATCAGATGGGGCAAATTACCTTTAGCATTAAATAACAGGCCACAAGGGACCCTACTGAGTGATACTGATAGAAATCCGAAGGGAAACCACGAACAGTGTCAGGTAATTACGTTGAGGAGCGGAAAACATTTCGTTGGTGAAGATGCAAAAAATTCAGCGACATCGGATGAAAAAGTTGATGACAGTAAAGTGGTTGAAGGAAACAAGGATGAGGATAAGCCAAGCGAGAAAACAAAGCCAGATGACAAGCCAATTGTATATCTTCCACCACCATTTCAGCAGAGGGTCCAAAAATAAAAATTAGATAAGCAATTCGCTAAGTTTTTAGAAGTTTTTAAGAAACATCAGATCAACATCCCGTTTGCAGAAGCCCTAGAGCAGATTCCGAGTTATGCAAAGTTCATGAAAGGGATTCTGTCAAGGAAAAAGAAATGGAAAGACTTCGAAACAGTGGCATTAATAGAGGAGTGTAGTGCGATATTACAATAGAATTTGCCACCAAAGCTGAAAGACACAGGGAGTTTCACTATTCCATGCATAATTGGGAACATATCTTTTAATAAGTGTTTATGTGATTTTGGGGAAAGTGTGAACCTTATGCCATTGTCACTATACACATAATTAGGTTTGCCCGCCCCAAAGCCTACTAATATTTCATTGCAGTTAGCGGATAGGTCAGTCACATATCCGAGAGGCATAGTAGATGACATATTGGTTTAAGTGGATAAGTTTATATTCCCTGCAGACTTTATTATTCTGGATTTTGAGGAGGACAAGAACATCCCGATTATCCTAGGGAGACCTTTCTTGGCTACGGGTAGGACACTCATCGATGTACAAAAAGGAGAACTTACTATGAGGGTCCAAGATCAGGAAATCAAATTTAATGTGTTTAAGGCCATGAAATTCCCTACGGATGAGGAAGAATGTTTCAGGATTGATATAATTGAGTAGATTATCAGTGAAGACATGAGCAAGAGTTTGGTCAATGATCCATTGAAAACAACATTATTGGGGGATGAAGAGTTCGATGACCCAGAATTTGTGGACTACTTACTGATGTTAGATGCATTGCCACGAGTTAGCTAATTCAGAGCACCATTTGAACCATTGCATACGGAGGAAAAAATCACAGCAAGGATGAAATCATCATTGGAGGAGCCACCAACTCTGGAACTTAAGCCACTCCCTAAACACCTCAGGTATGTGTATTTGAGCAATTCAAATTCTTTACCTGTGATTATGTTTGCTGCACTTAACAATTTGTAGGAAGAAAAGTTGTTGAGGGTGCTTAGGGAACATAAATTGGTGATAGGATGGATGATAGCTGACATCAAAGGAATTAGCCCTTCGTTTTGCATGCACAAGATTCTAATGGAAGATGATGCAAAACCGATGGTGAAGCAACAACGTCGACTTAACCTAATTATGAAGGAAGTTATAAAGAAGGAAATTCTGAAATTGTTGGATGCCGGTATCATCTACCCGATTTTTGACAGTAAGTGGGTTAGTCCAGTTCAGTGCGTGCCAAAAAAAGGGAGAATGAACGTGGTACAGAATGAGGACAATGAGCTAATTTTGACGAGAACAGTGACGGGTTGGAGGGTGTGCATGGACTATATGAAGTTAAATAAGGCAACCCGAAAAGATCATTTTTTGCTGCCCTTTATCGAACCAATGTTGAACAGATTAGCGGGAAATGAGTACTACTATTTATTGGATGGGTATTTAGGCTATAACTAGATCGTCATCGCTCTGAGGATCAAGAGAAGACGAAATTTACGTGCCCTTACGATACATTTGCATTTAGGATAATGTCGTTTGGGTTATGCAATGCGCCTGCCACTTTCCAATGGTGTATGATGGCCATCTTCTCAGACATGGTGGAGAAAAACGTGGAAGTCTTCATGGACAACTTTTCTATTTATGGGGATAATTTTGATACTTTTCTGGGGAATTTTGTGATGGTGTTACAGAGGTATAAAGATACAAACCTTGTACTTAACTGGGAAAAATGCTACTTCATGGTTGAGGAGGGCATAATTTTTGGTCACAAGGTATCAGCTCAAGGATTGGAGGTTGACAAAGCGAAGCTGGAAATAATCGAGAAACTGCCTCTACCAAGCTTAGTAAAGGGAATTAGAAGTTTTTTGGGACATGCTGGATTCTACAGGAGATTCATAAAAGACTTCTCGAAAATTGAAAAACCCTTATGCAGTCTTTTAGAGAAGGATACCGTTTTCAGTTTTGATGAGGAGTGTAAGTTAGCTTTTGAGTTGTTGAAGAAGAAGTTGAATACAACCCCCATGATTGTCTCACCAGATTGGAATATGCCTTTTGATCTAATGTGTGATGCAAGTGACTATCCAGTTGGGGTTGTTTTGGGTAAACGCCGAGAGAAGGTGTTTCACGCCTTATATTATGCAATCAAAATGTTAACGGAGACTCAAATGAATTATACAACTACGAAAAAGGAATTGCTTGCAGTGGTGTATGCGTTTGACAAATTTTGTGCATACTTGATCGGGACTAAGGTGATAGTCTACACGGATCATTCAGCTATTTGGTACCTAATTGCGAAAAAGATGCTAAGCCACGCCTTATCCGATGGATTCTCCTTCTTCAAGAGTTTGATCTAGAAATAAAGGATAGAAAGGGGACAAAAAGTCAAGTCGCCAATCACTTGTCTAGGCTGGAGAATCAAGGGAAACTGAAAGAGGACAAGTGTGAAATCAATGAATCATTCCCGGATGAGCAACTGTTTGGGATAAATGCAGAATTTCCTTGGTACGAGGATTATGCAAATTATCTAGTGAGCAACGTTCTCCCACCTAATCTCACAAGACAACAGAAAAAGAATTATTTTCATGACGTAAAATGGTACATGTGGGACTAACCTTATTTATTCAAGCAGTGCGCCAACAAAATGATTAGAAGGTGCGTGCCCTACAATGAAGTGAAGAGCATACTGCATGAGTGTCACTCATCTGCATATGGCGGTCATTATGGTAGTGAGAGGACACTAGCAAAGGTGCTGCAATCTGGGTTTTATCGGCCTACACTATTCAAGGACTCCTACCAGTTTGTCAAAACATGTGATAGATATCAAAGGGTGGGCAACATTTCAAAAAGGAATGAGATGCCTCTACAAACAATTCTTGAAGTTAAAATTTTTGATGTATGGGGCATCGATTTCATGGCGCCATTCCCTTCGTCACTTAACAATTAGTACATTCTACTCGCAGTGGATTATGTATCAAAGTGGGTTGAAGCTACAACACTCCCATCTAATGATGCCAAGGTGGTTCTTAAATTCCTATAGAAGAATATTTTCACGAGGTTCGACACACTAAGAGCAATTATAAGTGACGAAGGTAGTCACTTTTGCAACAAATTATTTACTGCTTAATTGGCAAGGTACGGGGTTAACCACAAGGGAGCGACAACTTATCATCCCCAATCCAGTGGGCAGGCTGAGGTGTCGAATAGGGAAGTCAAGAAAATCTTGGAAAAAGTGGTGAAATCAAAGCGTAGGGATTGGTCGATCTAGTTGGATGATGTATTATGGGAATACTGAACTATGTATAAGACACCGATCAGGATGTCACCATATCAACTACTGTACGGAAAGGCTTGTCACTTACCAGTCGAGCTACAACATAAGGCTAATTGGGCGATTTAGAAACTCAATTTCGATCAAGCAGCTGTAGCAGAAAAGCGATTACTGCAAATAAATGAGCTCGATGAATTTCGCCTTCAAGCCTACGAGAACTCCAAGTTATACAAGGAAAAGGTCAAGAAATGGCACGACCAGAAAATTATGCATAGAACATTCGAGCCGGGGAAATCAGTCCTTCTATTTAACTCACGACTGAGATTGTTCCCAAGAAAGCTTAAGTCCATATGGTCGGGACCATTCACCATAAAAAGGGTGTTTGCGCATGTCGCCGTTGAGCTTTACAGTCAGAATCCTTTAGAAACTTTCAAAGTCAATGGTCAACGATTATAGAACTATTGGGGAGGTGAGTCCAACACCGATGTGATCACCATCACATTATCCGACGTACCATGAACAGGAAGTAGTCAGGCTGAACGACTTAAAATCAAGCGCTAATTGGGAGGCAACCCATTCATGAATTATTTTTTGTATTTTCATTAATAGTTGTTAGAATTTAGTTTTATTAAGTTAATAGGTAGGTATTATATGGTAAAACTCTTGTGAATCTCTGAATCTTACTCCAAGGAATCAACAATCTAATAACTTGAACATTTCATGACTTGCAGAATGGGTAAATGGAAATTTAATGGCTTAGCATGAAGAAAAGATGAGAATCAGAGGCAATTAGCAGAAGGCACCCCCGCCGGGGCGGGGGTCTCCCCAGGATTTTGACAGAAGGCATGCCCGCTGGGGCAGGCCTATTTAGCCTTGCACCTCCCTCCGGGGTGGGGGTCCCCCCAACTCGATTAACAGAACTTATGCCCGCCGGGGCGGGCTTCCCAAGCGTAATACCCCCCACCGGGGTCGGGGCCCAGAATCTGAAGCAACTCTCGGCAGTTATGTGTGATGCTAGCCTTTGTTATTTCTTCCTCAACTAATTCTCAACATCACTCCTACTTCTCCCATTCCTCAACCCACAATTTTGACAACCATTCACCACAAATTCTCCCATCAACCCACTACTTCACTCCATCCATCCACTACCCTTATTTCTCTCCATCACATCACCTCTATATAAACACACACTCCTAACCTAAATTTATCATTTTCATTCAAATTGAACTTAGGAAGGCACGAATTAGGGTTCTTACTGTGGGAATTCTTTGTGCATGTGAGTGTGAGTACCCTATTTTCGAGTTCTTCAACTTCATTCACCATAATTGCCATATAAAATTGACAAGTTTGGGGGAAAATCGTCTGTGCCCACCATGTGTTTGACAGTGTGTGTGAACCAAGTTTGGGGGAGATACTGTGATTAAGGTAATCGACGTAAATGTCTTCACTACACACATCGAAATGCCAAAGGGGAGAAAGTTCAAGGCCCGCACATCCAACACGGACCTTCGATCATCAAAAATTTATAAGTGCCGCCGCCGCCGACCGGTATGATTATATGATGACAAAATCCCTTACACCGGAGCGGGGGTTGGCACCGGATCACACTGATGGGGAGATGATGCCGCAAATCTATTAGAAAGGTTGGAATAAATTCACCAAAGAATCGGAACCCACCGTGGTCAACATAGTCAAGGAGTTCTATCTGAACGCTATGGACAAAGCCCCCTTCAACGCTTATGTACGGGGTCGCTTAGTGTGACAACCCGAAAATTTTTAAAATCTTGAATGATTAGAATAAAAGTTAAAGAATAAAACCTAGATGAGAATTTGAGGATTTGTTTAAATTTTTCAAGTAAAACCTATATGGTTTGATATTCGAATGTGAATAGAGAAAATATGGATTATAAAATTTCTAAACTCTAGAAATTTATTTAATATGTACTTGAAGGAATATCAAGAATAAGGTATTACGATACCTGTAAATTCGATGTGAACGGAATAGTCTAAGAAATATTATATAAGTATATATGGAAATTTTATTATTAGAGATAAGATTTCACATGAAGAGATGCTATGAGGTTAAACGAAGATGAGTATATATATATAAATATATATACTTAGTAAGGTGCTATATATTTTAGCAAGAGGAATGATGAATTAAGTTAATGATTTAATGATCAAGATAAAATTACGTTAGTAATTAACATAGCTTGAGTGTTGGCCTTGACTGGCAAATAAGAATTTGAAAAAAAGTATAAAGTCGTTAGTTAATACGATTAGTAATGAGAATGGAGTAATTTAAAACTCAAAATTTGAGTTAGAGATATAATTTTTAAGCATGGACTGCTCGGTTGCGTCCGGAACGACAAGTTTAGTCAGAATGGACAGTAAACACAATATGTGTAAAGGTTGACTTTTGGTCAAAGTCAACAGTTGACTTTTTATGGGGAAAAGTCAAAATTAGTGTGAGAAGTGAAAGATGTTATGGTTATGAGAATTATGTGTATGATTAAATAAATATACATTATATAATGTGAATACATTTATTTTGTAAATAGGAGTGAATTAAGAATTAAGTTATGTAACCTAATATATATTAGGTGTGATGATTAAATAACCTGAGAGGTTATAATATGGGAGAATATTAGTATATAAATGTATATACTGACATTAAAAGATTTATTTTATATATCTCCAATAATTAATAACCAAGTATAATTTGGTTTATGAAATTAAAAAGGCATGAGTAAGGAATTTATTTTCTAGAGAGAGATGTAAACCCTAATTAAAGGATAAAGGTAGAATGAAATAGAATTAAAAATAATGGACTATAATAAGGTTATAGCCCAATTATTTTGAATAGAGTCCAAAGAAGTGGATTTAATGGGTTAAGGAGGTAATATTATTTACACAAGCCCAATTAATTAATTAAGCATGGAACTTGTAGATAAAGTTATTAAGGGCAATTAATTATTTAATCTAGCCCAATACATTATGTATGGGGCAAGTATTATAATGAACCAATTAAATTTTGGGTGGAAGCCCAAGTTAGTATGTGTTAGTAAGTAACACAAGTAAAATGGCTAGCCCAATGAAATTAATTATTGAAAGCCCAAGCTAAGCCTACTTGTGGGAGAATTGTAGTAATATTAAAATTATATTAAGTTAAGAGATATATTTTTATTATCTCAAGTTATTAAATTTTATAACTTAATTAAAATAAGCTTAATTGGGTTATAGAATTTAGTGTAATAGAGTGATGATTTAAATTCTAATTATTTGGAATGTGTACTCTAATTAAATATTTAGGGTGGGTAAAGATAGAAATAATTGGACTAAGTGTATATATTAATAGCCCAAAAGAATTGATGTGATAGTCCAGAAGATTTTATTAAGTAGCCCAATTTTTAAAACCCAATTATTGAGGGTATTTTGGTCATTTAATAAACATTAACAATTAAATGATTTGTGGGAGAAATGAGGCCACTTGTCCAAATAAAAAGCAATAAAAAGACATGTGGCATAATAAAGGCCACGTGACCGAATTTTATATAAAAAAAATGATAAAGTTTCTAGAAAAAAAATATAAGGATTGAAAAAGAGATAAGAGAAGAGAGAGAAAGAGAAAGAAGAAAGAGGAAGAGAAAGAGAAAGGAAGAAAATCGTGAGGTAGAGAGAGAGAAGGAGATCATCACCCCATGAGGGGAAGTGGTCGGCAGACATGGAGAAGGAAGGAGAGAAAGAAAGTCCATCCATGGAAGAGAAGGAAGAAGAAGGAAGAAGAAGAAGAGAAATGAAGGTATAAATTTCTTCCTCTAATTTTTATGAAATTGATGAAAGGGGTTTTTTGATTTGGGTATTTAAAACCCTAAGATCTATGTGATATATATGGATTAATGTATGGATTTACTCATTTTTGATGTTGATTTGGGTGGAATCAAAAGAATAAAGAAAATTTATTTTCTAGTTTAGAAATCCGAAATTTCTATATACTTTGAAATTTCACCGTTTTAAATCTATGACTTTTTTTTGTGATCCGTCAAAGAGGGGTGTTAGATATATGTGTGTAGTAGTTAACCCAAGTGGTAGCCCTCAAAAATGTTGAGTTTTCATGGTGTAATAATTATTTAAGCCAAAACAGTCCCGTTTTTCTAACCAAAAATGGACAGTTTCGGGGCAGTCAATGACAGGGGTATTTTCATCCAGTTTTTGTGCTTTAAAACTTTTGGGCCTTTGGTATGTTGTAGTACTCTGATTTAGCTTTACATAGACTCCAGAACGGACTAATTCTGACTCCGGATGAGGTAGTTATGACGTTCGGAAGGAGAGTATATAAAACTGTCCCCAATTCCCGAACAGCCTCCTTTATGTAAATTTTTGGACTGTTGTGTTTTGATTTTGGAAAAATGTCGTGAGCCAAAAGTTGTATCCCTGGAAGTTATCTTCGCGTGGGCTCAAGAATCGCTCAAAAATGTTTTAAAACGCGAGAGTTATGGCCGTTTTTGCGAGGCTAGGTAAAATTTTCGAAAAATCAAAAATGTCCAAAAATAGAAATAATGTGATTATGACGTGAGACCCTTGAGCATGGCTTATGCCAGTTTGTAATGGATGTTTGGGTCGGGTATAAAGTGTTATGATATTTATGGCATTTTAAAATGCTTAAACTAGTTAATTACGGAAAGGAAAAACAATTGAAATAATTGTTTATTTATGAGATTAATGTTTTGAATTATTTTATATGACTAATAATATTATATTGAGATATTATTAGTAGTATTGGGCTAGAATGTTATTAAAAGGTTGATAACCTTAGTGTAAAATATTATTATATATTAATAATATTCGACGGGAGATTTAAATGAGAGAATTATGTTGTTTTTCAATATAATTGATAAATTTGGTGTTCAATGATCTATGTTATGCTCGTAATGGACTAAAATGAAAATTCAGAGTACTGAAAAATGATTTCAGGTTGCTAAAATGGAATTCAGTCTGCTGAAATGATTTGGTCTGCTGAAATAGTAAATTTCAGGATGCTGAAATGTAATTCGGTTTACTGAAATGATATTTCAGTTTACTGAAAGGTTATCTAGTTTACTAAGATAACATAAAGATAAAACTTATAAGTATAAGTTATAAATGATGAAAGGATTATCAAGGTATATGATAATACTTAGAATAAAGTGTAATGTCTAATTCTTAACTTTGTGATTCAAGGTTAGACACGTTATATAAGATGATGAGATTATAAGTAAGTAATGAATATGATGTTAAGATTATCCAATATTTGACTATGTGATCAAGTGTTAGATAGTATTATGGAAATCAGGTATGAATTGCTGATTAAAAGATCAATCTTATCTGATAGGTCTTTTCAATAAAGAGAATAAATTATTTGCGTAGCGGTAATCGACTATGCATGCAAGTTTCCTAACTCAACTTGAGTTGTTAATTCAAAGCATGTTAGTGGTTAATTATTGTTGATTATACCACGTCAATAACTTATTGATTCGTACATTGTGCATGTTGTTTATGTTCATCAGGTATGAAAGGTTGATCACCTTCATTACCATAGGTTTTAGTTAAACTTGTTTATGTTAATTGTTGACATCCAATATCATTGGTTCAGTCATTCAATCGTTGAAACTTGAATCATGTTATTTCACAATTATCATATTGTTGAAAACTTGAAAGCTTATTCATTCTATTCAATCATGGTATATCTTCATTGTATGTAAAACTTGTTGGGCAAATTTGTTGCTCACCCTTGCTATATCATGATAAAATTTTCAGATTTAGATGAAAGCTCGAATAAAGACAGAAGCAAAGTCAAAGTGCAAGATTATTTTATGTTGCAGTTAAATCTATAAATTTTCTATTGAAAATAGTATTGTAACCTTTTTCATATTGAAGGTATGTATTAAGTTAAGGTTGTAGACCTTGGGAATGATGTGTAAAAGTTTAATATATAAACAATGTATGTTTATATCTTTCGCATTAGTGATAGAATTAGCGTACCGGATACGCGACGATTTGGGACCCGGATTCAGGGATGCTACACTTAATCCTATTCAGTGCTGATGCCATAAATACTTATTATCAACTTCGCGTGCCTCGATAATGCCAATATGCTCAACTACATGATTTTGATGCAGACTATGAGGCAATACTCAAGGAAATGACTAAACCGAGAACAACATGAATCAAAGGTCAGAAGGGAGGCACAATGTTCCACAACAAAGATCTAAGTCGGTATGGAAAAATTTGGAACGCATTCCTATGTGCTAAACTGTATCTGTCCCAACACACCTCGAACGTGACCAAAGAGAAGGCGTTACTGCTATATACGATTGTGCAAGACTTCATCATTGACGTAGGGGCCATTATTTATTTTTCCATCCGCCGGTGCTTACGAGGAAACATTTCGGGTGGCTTGCCACACCCATCACTCATATGTGGGTTGTGTCACCAAGCAGGTATGAGATGGTCTGACGATGAACCCACACAAATTTCACTGTAGTTGCTAGAATCTATAATGATTGCGTGGTATTCAGTATGGGCCGGGGGCGATTCCCATCCTCGAGGACTGGGTTTTATTTTTCCATCAGCGTCGGAGGACGAAGTTGATGCTGCAGATACTTTGGAGGATGATGCTATAGGAGATCAAGGAACTGAGTAGGTGCCGCAGACCGAGGCACTATCCAGTCCTCAGTTTCTTGACTTTTAACGTCAAATGGACTCGCACAATAAGGCAACACGTTGGGAGATGCGGCAACTCGCATTGAGGAAAGACCACATTTTTGTTGCTAGCTTCACTCAACACGACACTTCAGAGCTTCAATCTAGCTGCACAATTCCCATATCACCAGCCTATGCCAATGCCAAGGTTTCCACAAAGTGATTCAAAAGAAGAAGATCAACCACCACCTCCTCAGATTTATGCGATTACAGGGAAGTCCTCACATATTTAATTGTGATTATTCATCTAATGAGGGCATTGAATTACTTAAGTTTGGGGGACTTAAATTCTTGTTTGCATATATGGTATTAGTTAGGCTTATATTTGTCATTGCATTCTAGTTATGCTTTTTAGTTAAGAATTATGATGTTGCATACATATAAGTCACATAGTTACATGATAGCTTAAGTGCATACACAGTAGCTTAGGTTATTTTTGTTATTGCATTTCGTTTAATTTTGTTTTCGCATTCATGCATTTTGTTATGTTATGCTATAAAAAAAGAAAAAATGAAAAAATAAATAAAATATTTAGTTAAATATTGTGTTTGCATATGTCCAGCAGTGTTGTAGTTCATGTTATTTGTGGGCCAATGATGAAATTAAGAATAAGTTAACCAATACAACATTGATTATTAGAACGGTGATATAATTTTCATTATGAATCGAATCTTGTGCTTATTTGAAACTGGTATAAAAAGGTTAGCACGCTAATAACATCTTTGTTGACTGGTTAGTTCAAATTGATACATAAATAATTTCTAAAGGATAATGCTAGGGTAAATGAGAAAACGACAAGGATAGGCAATAAAGGCGAAAATTAGGCAAGAACCTAAGTTTGGGGGATTATATGTGGGGTATATAAGCTTTATTTATCTAAAAAAAAAGAAAAAAAAAAGATTATATATCGTGACTAGTCTTGTTTTGGGGCCTTTGTTACTTGAGCAAGTACGTCTGAGGGGATTATCTTTACACCTAGCGCCTTAAGGTCTTTTATTGTCTGGGAGTCGTTGGTCAAAAGCTCGATAAGGGGTACC
Organism: Panax japonicus; assembly: GCA_020205505.1. Lineage (NCBI taxonomy): Eukaryota > Viridiplantae > Streptophyta > Magnoliopsida > Apiales > Araliaceae > Panax > Panax japonicus. The sequence goes on along the minus strand of CM035099.1, from coordinate 37,739,029 downwards.
ACTGTTAGCCTAATGGGATGAGACATTGCACAGTCATGTGTGTATCTAAAAAAAATAAAAAATAAAAAAAATTAAAATGGGAAAAGAGCAAAAAGCCCCCGTATATATATATATATATATATATATATATATATATATATATATATATATATATATATATATATAAAATTATTAATATAAATGAAGTATAAGTACCCTGCATGAACCCTTGATTTTGGTATTGCTTAGTTTTAGTTGGAATGTTAGTGGTTTTGAAATTTTTAAGTTTGCACTGTATGATTCCTTCTAAGAAATTGGTTATGTATTGAATTTGAGTCCGTATAAGTTATCATGGTTGTTGATCACACACGCACATTATACCAGTGATGATGGTTTAAGATTTGAGAATGAATACGAAATTGTGGATTGGTTTTGGTTATTAATATTGTAGAGTTTGCTTGTTTTCTCTGAGGCCATGAGATAATTTTGATTCTGTGATACTGTTGGATTCGAAAGCATATAGATTAGATTCGTTACATTTCGTTGCATTGCATAACATGTAGTTTGTTTTGTGCTCGAGGACTAACACAGTTCTTAGTTTGGGGGATTTTGATAAGTGGATTTCATATCCACAAATCATTGTCCGTTTCACGCTTAATTGTTGCTATTTTTTTGTTTTCATGTTCGTTTTCATTTTTTATGTTCTTTTACGTGTAGGGTGGTTGTTGTGGCATTTAATGAAGATTTGATGTCATTTGGAGCATTTCTGAAAGTAATCATGATGTTAGCAAAGTCATCTGGCAGAATAGACCCCCGCCAAGGTGGGCCCTTTTTGCTAATGTACCCCCGTTGGGGCGGGGGGTCTTCAACAACAACTAACAGAAAGGGTGCTTGCCGGGGCGGACCTATTTTAGGCTTGTACCCTCGCTGGGGCGGGCCTGTTTTAGGCTTGTACCCTCGCCGGGGCGGGGGCTCTCGACCGCTGAGTCTCCTGATATGCTGAGAACACTGTTGGAACATGGTTTATTGGCATTTGGATGGCAAGTGAACTCTAATGAGCGTAGAACTTTGACAAAAACATGTGTTGGATGTATATTACTCAATTAATAATGAATTAAACGACACATAAGGAATATACAGCGATCAATTCCAGTTTTTCATAGTAAGCATTGGAGGGAGATTTTGAAGAGATTTTCGTGACGATTGCAGGTTTAGGCTACGTGAAGGGTGTTTCTCAGTATTCTTCTTCTTACTCTTTTATTTGTAATTGAAAGAATGTTATCTTTGAATTATTCAGTTGTTATTTTAATTTATGATGAACTAATTCACTTTTTAGGCTTATGGTGGATCCTTAAGTGAAACGATGATTTTGTAAACTTTGATTTCTAGTTCAATAAGTTATTTTCTAGTTTATCTATATTAATTTGAGCTTGAATTTATGAATTGCCTGATCAACAATTCTTTGTTGGTTTGTATGGAATCGAGAGAGGATATTCGAATCTAGACTTAGTTAATATAGCACATATTCATGAATTTTGTGAATAGTAGAATCTTGATGAATGTTAAGGTAGAGATATGCTTGACATCGCATGTAATCAGATAGAGAACTTAATCTTAACCCTTCTTTAATTATAATTCACATAGAGATATAGTGAGTTAGTTGATTAAGGTGTTTAACTTATTTCTATCTGATTTGTGGATTTAAGTTAATACGGTATTAATGCATCGAGAGGTGGCTAGTATTACATTCGTGTTCTCGATTAATAAGCTGGGATAGTGAATTGAATTGGAATTAAGGTGTAGAAATCAAAGTGAAGCTTAAGATGAAATCATAAGTCTAATTCTCCATTAATTATTTGAAATTCCAGATTTTGATATTTGTGATTGTTTTGTGATAGTTTATTTATTTCTTCATTTAGTTTCTATAATTTTAATCATTGAATTGAATAGTTTAATAAAATTAGGATTAATAGGAAATTGGTAATTGTAAGGTTAAGTTTCTTACTAATTTGTCTCTGTGGGAACGATACTCTATTCATTACTATATTACTTGTTGACCACATATACTTGCGTGTTGTGCATATATAGATTTTACCCAACAAGTTTTTGGCTCCGTTGCCGGGGATAATTTAGTATAGATTTTAATATTTCTACAATATCAGGAGTTAATTTGATTTTTTTTATATATAAATAAAATTGAATTTTCTCTATTCATTATCTTGAAATAATAAGGAGTTAATTTGATATAATATTTTGGTTATGGGTGAAATGTGCAAATTTTAGAAAATAAGCAAGTGGTTATAAAATATTCATTTTTGTAGGGGAATATTCGTTTGGTCGTGGAATATTCTTGCTGTCGGGGAATATTCGTACGATGGCGCAACCATGTGTGGGCCCCATAACGAAATAACTGTCAAATGAAGAAAATAACAAGTTTGAGTTTTTATAAATAACGGCGTAGTTGTTATCGTTAACACTGTTGGAATACTCGGTGGTTAAAATACAGTAATACGTGTGGTTGCACAGTAGCACACAGTATTACACAGTATTTTTGAATTATTGATTCTTACGTAAGAAAGCACTACTCAATAATTGTTATAGTAATTACTGTTTAATATTTTATTTTATTGATTCAATAATTGTTGCGTTGATATTTTATATTATTGTTATTTCAATAATTGTCACTGCACAGTATTTCCCATTATCAGTTCAATAATTCATATTATTTGAATAATATTATTAGATAGCATTATTGACAATGTTTAGAAAGTTCTGTCAAGGAGTGGTTTGGTCACCTAACTACACGCTAGTAAGGAGAAATCCTTATCGAAAATCCCCTTCTTTCCTGGGAACTGTCTGGTTGTCATTATTGTGATTCTGTAATATTATTTGTGAATAATAAATTATTAATGTATATGATAAAGAAATATTTATTTGATGCAGATATAAATGATGGATTTATTTATATAGTTATAAATGAAGGAATTAATGTTGAGGTGTTTTATCAGTATTTTGTCGGATTGGAGGTATTAAAAGATCAAATCGGCGTTCTTAAAGCTCTATTGAGTGAGTTATAATTTTTAATCCGACCATTGGATCGTTGTGATTTTTGGATATGTTATACATATATAAGTTGAGTTTATGTCCACAAATTTTGAACCGTTAAAAATGAACGTATGATTTGTTATGAATTTTAAGAGGTGTTAGGTTTAGAAATTGTTGAAGTTTTTAAATTTATCATTTTGGAGGAAAATTTTAGAATGAGTGAGCCCTACCTGTGGTTGGTAAAGAAATGTGCTGAATTTTATTTCAAAAATGGTGGGTGGGAATAGTAGCAGGTAAAGCCATCAGGTTACAGGTCAAGTCTGCTTTGGCGTTCTAACATTTTCCTATAAATAGAGTACTAAGAATTGAAAATCACACCAGAAATAAGTCTATTTTCCCTCTCTCTGTATTATCTAGCGTATTTTGTGAGTATTTTGATACTTTGAGAGTTGCTACTCAGTGCAAGTTTCTGTCAGCACTATATCCAAAATTCAGTCAGAAGTACGGTTATTTTGAGGTAAGGGATGTTATTTTCTTCTTAAATGATATTATTTTCTTCAATATCATTATGCTGAAATATTGATATAAATTTTATTATGGAATTTCCACCTTTTTGTGTCGGAGTTACTATTCACGTATACGACACTATTCATGAATACGACACTTGATGAGTGAGTTTTATACACATGAATTGGACACATTCGGGATTAATTTATTGTTGTTCTCAAGTCTTTTAGGATGTTTTTATGTGTTTGTGTCTATTCAAGCATGTTTTATATTGTTTTGTAGGATTTGGGACAAAAGTTGCATGGATCGACGTTCGGGGTGGCTAGATTCGCGTTTTCGGCTTGTCATTTACACAGTAGTCACTTCAGAACCAATTTGACTATAGCTCCTGACATTATTTCGGAAGACTTCAAGAATGAAAATTGTAGATCTACTTCTCCTCTTTCCAGAACATCTTGAATCATCTAAATCGGAGTTCGGACGAAGAAGTTATGGCCATTTTCCCAAAGGACGTCGGAGCAGAAAATATCAAGTTTTTGGGCCAGCGCCGGGGCGCTATTTCTAGTGTATTTGGCAGCGCCGGGGCGCTGGGGGGCAGAATCCCAGCGCCGTGACCAGCGGTGGGGTGCTGGAGAAGGGCTTGGTGCGGGCCTGGATGCGTTTTGGGCGAATTTTGACACCTTTTTGACTCCAAATAGGATTGGGTTTGTTCCTAAGCTAAAAATTAGACTTGTAACCTATAAATACCTGATATAAGACATAAAATAAGAGGAGATTACATAGCTTAGATTAGAGATACACTCCATTAGATTAGAACATTAACCCTAGTTCTTATTAGTTTTGGAGATTGAAGCAACTTGGAGACTATTGAAGAGCAAGAGCAAAAGCAAGAGCAAGAGGGGAGCATCAGATTTGCTGACAACAGATTCTATTCTCTTCTCTCATCTTACTTTTATCTTTTAATGTCTATTCAGTTGTGAATTCTTGGTTTTCATTCATTAATTATGAACTAACTTTTTTTATTAAGATTTCAATTGAACTTTTTATGGCTATGAATTAGTTATTCATTATATTCCAATTATTTATGTTAAAGTGAGTTGTTTATCTTGTCTTGTGCTTATTGCTTAATTATCTGATCAGTATTTACTTTGTTACTCTAGAAGGAATTGGAAGAGGAATTTTAGGGTTAGAACTGGGTATGATGACATGTGACTTAGTTATTTGCACAGTGAATAATTAGGTTTGTGAATTGAATGGAAATATCTATTCACCGCATGTAACACATAAGGGATTGGGATTAAAGGAGTTTAATTCACTTATTTTGCATAGGAATATAGCAAGATTAATCTGGATTAAATAGAAGTCATTTGATCACTTGGAAAAGGGCTTTTGACATTTGAGAATTCCTGTTAACAATTCAGTAGACATAATAATTGGGATAATTGGATAATTGGTTTATAGTTCATAATTGGGGATATTGGAGTCTTAGCCTTTATTTATTTGAATTCATTTATAAAGTAACCTAGTTTTAATTAGTTAATTTAGTTTTCTTAATTAGAAAATTCACAATTTGCTATTGTTTAAATAAAATTGATTTGGTTAAAAGTTAGTAATTGGTGATTTTTATTAAATAATTCCTCGTGGGAACGATACTCTACTTTCACTTTATTACTTGTTGACCGTGTATACTTGCACGTATTCATTGATTGCGAAATCGATCAACAAGTTTTTGGCGCCGTTGCCGGGGATCGAACCCGGGTCACCCGCGTGACAGGCGGGAATACTTACCAAAAAAATGAAATTTTCTCTTTTTCGTCCTAGGTGTCTTTTATGGTTACTATCTCTGATTATATCCATGTTTTGATCTTTATTTTTGAATTCTACTTCATAATTGGTTATTATTGAGTATTATTGAATTTGTATAAACCAAAATACGAATCCCTAATATTTGTTCTTCTGTTTCACTGGATTCGTTCTCTAAAATATTTTTCATCATCCTCAGTCCTTAATGGTGATACTTGATGAATATCTTTGGCTTGTAGTGCAAAGATGTATGATTACTTGATGAATATCTTTGGCTCGTAGTGCAAGGATGAACAGGTGCTGAGATGAACATGACCAACTGGTGATACAAATGAATATCTTTGGCACGTAGTGCAAAGATGAATATTTGATGCAAGATGTATAATGATTGATGTTACAAGGATAAAATATTGATGATGGACTTTTAAATTCATAGATGATAGTAGATTTTATTCTCTACTTAACTCTTCTAATGAATTGTTATTTTTGTTGCAGTTGTTGATCTAATATTTGTTGTCTATTATATTTTATCATATTTTTCCCTGTTGATGACTAAGGATAATTTGTTGTATATTATCTTAGTCATAATATTCTTTACTGGGTTAGTTGAGCTCACCTTTTTTCTTTTTGTTCCAATTTTCTTTTTAGGAAGTGAGAACATAGCGGGAAGTAGTCGGGGTGTGGAATGGTGGTTCTAGACAGTTTTTTAGCAGTCCTCACTATTTTGTAAAATAGTGTGTCAATAATTATAATAAGGACTTTATTTGAGTGTGGATATTGTCTAGAAGACAATATTTGTATTTAAACTCACAGTATGTGTTGCCGTATTTTGCACGACAATTGTAATAATAAAGTTGTAGTTATTTTCTGTACCATGTATTTGGCGACTCAGAATAGGTTGGGTGGATTGGACCTATTTTGGGGGCGTCACATTCATCACCTTTGCTTTCTTCTTAGATAGCCCTTGGAGTAATCTGTTACTTCTTCTTCTTTTTGGGATTGCTTTAGTTGATGCTTTTTCTTCTCTTGCTCCATGCCTTTTCTTGTCAGTGGAGAGACTGCTTGGTGGAGCCTTTGTATTCTTCACACACTTAGATTTCTTCTTTGCTGGGGTGGCTGCTATAGGTAGAGATTCATCAGATTGAGACATTTTGCCTTCCATTTCTTTTGCCTTCCTCTTCTTTGTAGAGACTTTGCTGCTGCTGCCAGATGTAATTAGCCTCCTGTTTTCCTTGGGATTTTTCTTCCAGTTTTCAAACAACTGTGGGGACATTACTTTGTGAACATTCAGTGGTTCTCCCTCATCATCCTTTATCTTGCTTTTCCGTGTCTTCTTTAGTATAATGCTCAAGAGTCTTCTATGAAAACCGTTTGTGAGAGGTTTATTTGTAGACTTCTTCATCTTAGGTTTTTCCAGTCATTCGGTAAACCAATCAATTAGAAGGGCTACAAAGTTCATCTGTTTCTTCATGACTACTGTAGTCATAATTCTCAGTTACGGATCACTGACCGTATCATGTGTAGTGTCCTTATTGAAGTCGAGATTTTTATCGTCCATTTTCTATTCTTGTCTTTTGGTGTTCTCATGTTAGGTGAGATTTGTTTGAAAAAACAAGTTATGAAAAGGTCCGTCATGTATATGTCGATGATTGGACTGTAAGAGTCGCCAGTTGGTATTTTTAAATTGTTGCACCAACTCAACCGAGAAAAGGTTTGCACATTGACCCAGAGATGAGACACTGCTTAACAGGTCTGTGAAATCAAGATTCATTAGGGTCCGGGGGCTTGATTATGCCAAGGAAAGGTGTTAGGCACCCCCCGACATTCGTGTTACCACAGTGACCACCACTTTTCAATTAAACTATTATCTGAATGTGTGTGTGTGGGTCAATGTACAATTATTTGGAAGTAGTGCTATGCCTCGTTCACACCTATATATAAAGAATTTCAATTTATATAAAAAATTAGTTTTAACAAGATATATCAGTGATGTTTTGTAAAAGAGATTTTTCAAACCCTTATGCTCAATAGTAATTGAGGCCTTTGATACTTCTATTTTATTATATGTTCGTCTTGATTGCTTTTATTTTTGAGATACGAGGCATCTTCGAGAAAATAAGGTATATAGCAGTGCCGAGCTCCTTGTGAGCATGAGAGCAATCTAAGGAAATTTGAACACCGTAAATAATGTATAAGCTGAATACAACCAAAAATGTCCATTACGGGAACCGAATCTAGATTCAGGAGACTGAATCTGTGATCACATGATTCCTAGGCTCACATGATGTAGCAGTTTGTATGAAAGCTGTAAGCAACTATATATATAAAAGCTATAAATATATATACAGACGGTCAACCACCACGAAGCGAACTTCATGGGGGATTGGAAATGTAAATATATAAAAACGGTAAATATATATAGAGACAATCAACCACCACGAAGCAACTCAATGGGGGATTGAAATAGTAAATAAAGCAGTAAATACGATCAACCACCACGAAGTAAACTCCAGGCGAGACAAAATATAAATAAAGCAGTAAAAACGATCAACCGCCATGAAGTAAACTCTAGGCGGGACTAAATGTAAATAAAACAGTAAAAGGCCATGAAGTAAACTCTAGGCCTGACAGAAATATATATATATATATATATATATATATATATATATATATATATATATATATATAAGTACTTATATATATAAAAGCAATAAACGCTCCGAATATAAATCCAGTCTCTTAGAACAGAGTTCGACAATAGTTTAAATATATGTATATATATATAGAGGCCGGACCAGGTCCGGACTCCCGGACCTGATCAAAATCCGGACATTTTTTTTTGCTTTTTTTTGAAACAACTAAAAAAAAGTATGGAACTAAATTTTTTACATAATACAGTGTTTTTGGCGTGATTTGGATGCCTATACCAAAACATTTATGTACAGTCTGGGCAGACTATACATACATTGGTTGGTGTAGGTATTAAAAACACACCCAAAACACTGTATTATGGAAAAATTTTAGTTCCATAATTTTTTTTAGTAGTTCTACAAAAAAAAAAATTTGGTCCGGATTTTGATCAGGTCCGGACTCCCGGACCTTATCATTTTTCTATATATATATATATATATATATATATATATATATAAGTAATAAACGCTCCGGACGTGAGTTCTGTCTCATCGAACAAAGTTCGACAACATTATATATATATATATATATATATATATATTTATATACAAAAAGAAATAAAAGGCCACGGACCGAAGTCCGGGCATACACAAGCAACACGACTTTCAATGTGAAGAATGGTGTGTGCAGAATGTGGAGAAAAGGCTTTAAAAAGTATAAGAAGGTTTATAGTGGACTGCAAAAGAAGACTTCAATAGCTTTAAATGGATGAACACTCGGTTCGCACTGGTATTTGCACTGCTATCCTCGGGGTTATCTCTGAGGTGGGGAAATGATAATCCCAGTGTATTTTTCGGGGTTAAAACTGAACTTCTGGTGGTATTCGGGATTAAGCTAAGCTATCTTCCAGGGTTATCTCTGAAAGAAGATTCTGCACTTCCTGAAATGTTAGTAACATGTAGGTAGAAAATTTCGAGTGTCTACAGATGCCCCTCTTTATCATATTCATGCAATGAAATGGAATGGATAGGATAAAGAATACTAGACACTTGAAATGCAACCAGATGATTATGATGCAATGCATAATGCAAATGTATGTGGTTTGTTGGATTGTCTTCCAATATGATGGGATGATTGTCGGCTCCCTGTTGCTTCTGCGGGGGATGGCAATAATAACCAGCCTGTTGAACTGTCTTGGATGCGTGATCCATAGCTACCAGGAATCTCTAGGATTGTTGACGTTGGGGCTATCACCAAAGTCTTGAATCCTTGATACAGACATTATCCTGAATATATATCTCTCACATACAAGAGACTCTATGGGGATGAGTTTTTCCTGTTGAGGATGTGTATAACATATTCCATCATCGGTCCTCCCCGACGAGGATGTTTTTCCCTAGTTTGTATTGCCAGGTTATTCCATTATTATATTGGAGTTACTGCCAACAATCGATGTTTTCAGGGTTGCCTGACCTTCATTGACATGTGTATCAATGGATGAGATCCTTGCTGAGGATAATGTCAAGACTGCTTGACCTTCATTGATGTGTTCATCAATGGATGAGTTCCTTGCTGAGGATAATATCAAGGCTTCTTGACCTTCATTAATGTGCATCAATGGATGAGTTGCGTTGTAACCCCCATCGGGGAACATGTCAAGGCTGCTTGACCTTTATTGACGTGTACATCAATGGTTGAGTTGCGTTGTAACCTCCACTAGGGAACATGTAAAGGCTGATTGACCTTCATTGACGTGTACATCAATGGTTGAGTTGCATTGTAACCCCCGCCGGGGATCATGTCAAGGTTACGACCCTGCACTGACGACGTTGGACCTTTGTGAGATATTACCGAATATAGTTTGCAATAGCTAAGATTATCGGTATAGTGTACCCTGTGTTTGGGCGAATACCAATGAATGATATGTAAAGCCATAGTTTGGCCCATGAAAACCAGGATTTCAGGATATTTCGCTCAATCGCGTAGCATTTTTATTCTTAATTTGGCCTTTTTGCTTGTGAAAACTCCTTTGCAACTCAAATTGGACAGAGTCGGAGGGGTGGGACCCATGTAGGAGTGCTACAGGTACACCTGCAGTAGCTACAGGTGGACTTGCGACCAACAGTGGATGTTCTTAAATGGTTATTTTCCTAAGTTATTTCAAGTCACGTCGCGAAGGAAACATGAGAGCTCTTCTTCAGATCTACTAAGTTTGGATGACTTTCTATAAATTCTATCACCGTATATGTGTTCTACACTGTCTTGGTAACGTATGCATGTATTGTTTTCTAGTTTTCATCAGTTGGAAAATCAAATATCACATGAAATGCATTTAAACACATAGTAGTGCACATGCATGCTGAAATGACTTGATAAAAAATATTCAACATAGTAAATGTTAGTATTAAACCATGCTGAACATAATGATGTGAAAAAATTTGACTTTTGAAACAGTCAAACTGACACCTCTTTTATGATATCTCTTATCCTATTTGAGGACAAATGAGCAAATGTGAAAAAAACAAAATAATCATGGTATTTAGGTTAACCTTACGGATTTTTTTACTGTGATATATTAATGCATGTAGGATGTATATGACTGTGGGTAGGTGTGCTACTGAATGGCAACCTAATCATGCCTATGTGCATGTGGATAGTCATATTTACAAAGGGGACTATGGCAAAAAATTTCCAAAATGTAGGCATTGGTTAGTCATGCATTTTTAACTCTACTGTAGATGTATGCTAAAATAATGCATGCATGTAGTCATAAAACTGCATTTTGAAAAAGCTCTAGATGAGAATTTACCACACCCTTTCTGAGGTAATTTGGAGACTTGTTGTCCAGATATATGGATCCAGATCAGCCGAGTAGTTCCTACAGGACCACTTCTGGTGTGCGGAGGAGGGCTTCTAAAGTGCCTCGACCCTGTTTTGTTTGACAACCTCGTCGTTTGGCAGAGAAGGTGATATGTCCTGTCCGGGTTGATGTACCGGATGTGGAGGATGAGAAGGAGGATTTATTGATTGAGGCTTCCGCTCCTGCTGCACATGTTCCCCGTAGGGACCTCCCGAGTATTCAGGTGGTGAACCTAGAGTTATTGGGCGATTTTAGTAGACATCCCTCAGTTTACTTGCATGCAAATGAGGTACAAAGCTAGACTTTGATCTTCCTTTTTTCCTATTAATGAGGAGTAAAGGATTCTGATGTTGATCTGCTTTGTGATGTAGGTTCCCAGCTTTACACAGCCTTGAGGGAACTTGTTCAGCATCTACACCATGTACCAGGCTCTACATTCTAACTATAGAGCGATCGTGCATGACTGGGGATTTGGGGCTTTCTTTTCCATCCTTCCTCGCCGTTGTCCATGGGGTTACCTCAGGGAATTATCTGAGCGCTGGTTTTACCAGACTCAGTCAATCCATTTATTAGACTGTGAGGTTATGATTACCCTGATGGATTGGAGGGGTACCAGTGCCTTTTATGGCGGATATTACCGCGACTGCCGTCAGATCCTTATTAGGAGTTCTGACGGAGGCGCTCAAGGGCAGGACTGTCCGTACAGGTCCTTTGAGCATAGATGCTATGAGCAAGCTGTTGAGTGAGCCCATACCCGATGATGTGAGAGTCAGGGATCACATTCTTCGGCGATTATTCCTGATGATCATTAGGGGCTGCTTCATAGCTGATAATTCTTCTAAGGTGTCTTTCACTTTGACCAGTGCCACTCGACACGTGGACCATATTGGAGAGTATGATTGGGGTTCCTACACCTTTACCTATTACCTCAGGGGAATATGCATAAATTCGCCATTGGGCTTGACAGAGCTTAGAGAATATGATCATTGGGCTTGATTGAGGCTTGGCTAGGATTTTATCCATTTCTCCTGGTGAGTATTTCTCTTGTAATTTCCCATGTACATGTTAAGAGTGTTGACTGACAGCAGATGTGTGCCTTTATGTTGGCAGGTTTGGGTCTACGAGAGGCTTCCATGCTTACATCCAGTGAGTGTGTTAGGATTAGATACCTACCCACGAGGACGGCGATGACATCATTCTATACTGGCAAAGGCCCCTGTAGATAAGGGTTTCACTGATTGCTGCCTACAGCTGGAGTTGTTGACAGCTGATGTCATCACATAGATTCCCTATTAAGGGGAGAATTTGAGCATTGGATTTGAGGATGGGTACCCGACTGGTGTCGAGCATGTGATTTCTACCCGTAGGATTCCTCTCTTCACAGATAGAGGATGAGAGCTCTATTTAGGACAGCGTTCTATTTGGAGCACCATAGGAGAGATTCGTATACCGATCTTGCCTCCTGCTAGGCGTTATTGGCCTGTTTTGCAGTCACCCGTCATTGATATCCCATTGTTGGGTGTTGACAATTTTACATTATCAGAGGGTCCCTGCACTCAGGAGATATTCTAACATTGGTGGTTCCCTCGTACCATTGGAGCCCAGACCCGCACCACTTAGTTCATAGGGGATATGGTTCCTAGATTCGTGATGATAACAGATTGGCTAGCCTGTGTCCGAGATCCAACTTATTTGACACAGATTGACAGTTTAACCCGGCAGTTGGACCGGACACATTTCTTTATCCAGCACTTGGGTAGAGATCCTTTAGAGGTAGATACTTTTGATCCTTCCAGCTCTGGCGCTGGCCCCTCAGGTGACCCATATAATTTTTTCGGTGCAGATCCTCCATTGTATAGGCCTGACATCCATGTGGATAGAGATCCATTGACTCAGGAGGAGTTACATCAGGTGGACAGGATTGATGATGTAGACATTGACACCATTGTCTACTTCTAATGTATATTCTCGTTATCTCTTTTGATAGGCCTCTATTAGAAATTGGGTGGCTTTCCCCCATTCTCGCTATATCTTTTGATATGCCTCTGTTAGATGTAGGGCGTTTGTGCCCCATTTACCTGTATTTCTAGCTATACAGAGATGTATTAGATGATGATATACTTAGGAATGTACATACAATTTTCCATTTCCTATATCATATTGCCATCTATTATGTTATGCATGTTATTATGTTATGCATATGTATGTATGGTCTTATGACACGGTCCGTACACACGTCTTCTTCGATAATTAGCCGTATTGATCATACCCCACCAGTATTGGTGGCCTCACGCTTGAGGTTATGGTATGATAGTATGTCACCATCAGCCAGGATGACTGTAGATCAGATGTTTTAGCATTCTATAACCCTATTGATGTTTCAAGTTCCCGCAAAATTTGTGGAGGACATGCTGGAGCATTGGATACTAGAGAGACAGGTCTTTCGGTTTGGCATCCACGAGTTGACTCCTACTTTAGAGGAGTATGCACGGTTGACGGTGCTGCCTTTGGACAGAACTTGCGCTCATATGGCCATCGGTGACATGAGCCGACCGTTTATAACTCTTACCGGGCTGAGGCGTAGAGTTATACAGGTTGAGCTCACATCCGACCATGTGATATTCCAGCATTTTTTGCTTGATAGATTTGGCTCTGAGGATAGTTATACACGATACTCTGGGGATTTCACCATGCTGGAGGATCATTGGCACTCAATCAGTGTAGATGTACTGCTACTATGCGTATTATTGTATGTATACATTCCACGGTACATGGATGAGCTAGATATTGGCATTATCATGGCAGTGAGAGCTCTCAGGGAGGGTCATACCATTTTACTGATGATCATCGCAGAGACGCTGAGGTCAGTCACATATTGCAGTATTTACCCTACAGGGGTATTTATAAACAGCTCGGTCATGTTGTACGTGTGGTTTATGTCACACTTGAGACCGATTGGTACTTTTAGATGGCATAAATATTATTTCACCCATGACATAGCCATGTTGTACTCCTTCCAGTTTGCGGAGTGTACAGATCCTGCGTCTTGGTCCATTTTATTGGCAGGGATCGGAGATCCGCTTGATATATTATCGTGTACATGGCTCAACTCACCCTACAACTTCATCACGCATGCTCTAGGCATGGATTATCTCCCTCTAGTTAGTTTGAGGGGCATGACTACTTACCACCCACTGGCCGTGATGTGTCAGTTTGACCAGTTTTAGGATTTCCATCCTTTTGAGGGGGCATTGAGTCAATGCACAACTTCTTGACATTTATCAGCAGAGGATAGATCCAGGTTGTTTGCCTATTGGGATCAGTGTGAACTAGCTGAGTTTTCCATTAGCCATCCGAGTTGTTCTGTAGAGTATTCTGCATGGATGGAGATAGAGACGACATTGACTATGTCAGTATCCACATGCAGGGGATGGATAATGATTATGAGGAGCCTATGGAGGAGACTTATATTCCCATCGAGGAGGATTTGTCTATGGGGTTTCCAGTAGTTGTGATGGATTCTCCCACTATGAGTGCTACTTTGATTCAACATTCAACACAGTATTTAGAGCAGAATCTACATCTGATGACCTTTGAGAGAGATCATTCTAGGGCCTTGATGTTGACATCTCTTGATGGGAGAGATGCAGCTCTATTAGAGAGAGACGAGGCTAGATCAGCCAGAGATGCAATGATTGTAGAGCGGGATGCTGCCATATCTGCTCGGGATGCGGTCGTCACAGACAGTACTTCAGTGAGATCCCTTATGACTGGCATCCTTGGAGATATGAGTGCATACATTGATGAGCATCATGCCACCATGCAGTTAGCCTCAGATCTGCTAGCTTGTGTAGATACCATTAGGCAGGAGCTTACAGCGTTATCTCCTTCTTCGGAGAGGGATGTTATGTTAGATCTGATAATCTGTATAAATACATATCCTTATATAGACGTGTATTTTCCTGCATAGACTAGCTTAGCCATTTTATCATGTACAACACATATGTATATATCAAACAGTATTATATATGGTAGTGCAAATATTTTGATTCACTTCCCTTTCTGTTGTGCCTTGATACATGCTTGATATTTGCCTGTTTCTTCAAGGCTTGGGATCTTGATGCATTCTAAACTCATCCTTGATGTGTGGACATTAAGACATCGCAGGATCTTTTAGAATGGATCATTGATCTGTGTATATCACTACCATCTTCGGTTTCTTGGGACTGGTTTCTGTATGTAGATGTGGAGAGGATTATGGCTTTTCCTCTCTAAGATTAATCGCACCACAGATGGTCACATGTACTCCTATTTAAGAGGAGCCTAGTTAATTTCATCTCTTATGGATTGGTGTTTCTCTTTGAGGCACAACTGCAACTTAGATGGTCGCCAGATCTCCTATTTGTGAGGAGGGGTCAGGTAGTTCCATCCCTTTGGTCTGAAGCCAATGAAATGTGATGGATTAAAGTTTGATCCCAGTACCAGATGACAAGTCTTTATGTTTTTGTAGGGGGTTAGACCGAACCATAAATGGCTGCCTACGTACTCTTATTGAAGAGGAGATCAGGTCTGCGTAGTTCGAACCTAGTGTAAGAGATTCAACGCTGAATGTAAAAGTGTGTAGGAATGTTTTTGTTATTTTTGTTTATGTAGAGAAAGGGTAGAAGTGTTTTTTGTTTTTTTTGTTTTTGTAGAGAAAGGGCAGAAATGTTTTTGTTTTTGTTTTTATTTTTTTTATTGCGACCGGGCCATATAGAATATGGTTGCCTACGTACTCCCAGGTATCAGGGAGATCAAGTCGACGTAGTTTGCCCCTAAAGACGATTTACAGCCAAAGAGAAGTCTGAATCCCATGTGCAGGCAATATTGCGGAGAAAGATAGTTTGATCCCATGTTTGGGATAAACTGCAGGTGTGAAAAAGTTTGATCCTAAGTTCAGGACAAACTACAAGCGTGAAAAAGTTTGATCTTAAGTTCAGGACAAACTGCAGGTGTGAAAGGTTTAATCCCTGGTGGGATAACCGAAATTGTATGAAAGGTTATAAATGAGGTCAAACCAGGCTGCTGAATTGGAGAGTATATTTCCCCGAGGGGCAAAAGAGTATGTAAAAAGGGTTAGAAAACCAGAATGACTGGTGATCTGATGATCCAAAACCAGGATGTTTGCTTGATGATAACCTCAGATATAGTACTGTTTCACGGTGTCTGAGTTGATGAGTTGTGGAAATTCATCGTCGTCCATTTCCTTTAGTCTGAGAGAACTTCCTGTCAATACCTCTTTGTCAACAAACAACTTTCCTAGTTTGGAGCAAATTTTCTCTTAGATTGATCTTGGTTGTCAATGATCTTCTTCAAAACCAAGTCATATTATTTAAACTGCCATAACCAAATTGTTCTGTTGTAGGATTTGGTGATTATTTGTTGATATATTGACCATGGAAGATAGTCGCGATTTTCCTTTCGTCTATTAGAGACAATCGGTGATATCTGTCTTATACCCATTGGTCTTCATCCAGCTGAGCGTCCATCAACACTCTGAAGGATTCTATTTCCACCTCTATGGGTAGTACTGCTTCCACCCATAGGCTAATGAGTAGGGGGTTGGCCCAGTGGAAGTATGCATTGAAGTTCTGTAGGCTAATAAAGTCAGAGGCAAGAGGTTAGGCCATCCTTTGTGATTGGCAGACATCTTGTGCATGATTTTCTTGATGTTTTTATTAGTCTCTTCAACAACACCATTCATCTTTGGACGGTAGATGACAGAGTTAAGGTGTTTGATGTGGAATTTACTACATAACTCCTCCATTATTTTGTTGTTGAGGTTCTTTGCATTGTCTGACACAATTACCTCTGGTTGTCCATATCGACAAATGACATTATTTTTTATGAAAGCAACGATGACTACTTTGGTAACCCCGGGGAAGGAGGTTGCTTCTACCCACTTGGTGAAGTAGTCGATCATTGTGAAGATAAACTGATGTCCATTACTGGATTTGGGCTCGATGGGCCCGATCACGTCCATTCCCGACATTGAGAAGGGCCAGGGTGAACTCATATGATGGAGTTCCCTTGGAGGGTCGTGGATAGCATTCCCATGAATTTGGCATTGATTGACGTGATCATTATAGTCAGCTTTGAACATAAGCCAGTAATGCCATGTTCTAAAGATTTTCTTAACAAGTAGGGGGCCACTCATTTGTGGGCCACATACTCCATGAAGGATTTCATGCATGAGCCTCTGAGCTTGGTCTTTGTCCAGACGCCTAAGGAGACCTAATCCTGTATCTCTTTTGTAGAGTGCATCTCCGCACAGGTAAAATTTTATAGCCATTCGATGGATCCGCCTTTTTTCAGTCGGCCTTTCCTCAGTGGGTGTAGATCAATCTCGCAGATACTCCTTGATATGCTGATACCAAGGGTGTTGGATGGGAGGTAGCTCATCCGATACTTCTCCAATGTAATTCCCATAAGCTGGAGCCTTTTGTACGGAAAATTGGATGTTTGGCATGTTTTCCTTGTCATGCATGTTGATCAAGGAGGCCAAAGTTTCTAGCGCATTCGCAAAATCATTCTTATTCCGAGGAATATGGAGGGAGTGTACTTCTTCGAACTCCAAAGTTGTGACACCCCCAAAGTAGGTATACATCACCCATCTTGAGTCGCCAAATACATGGTACAGAATACAAATACAAACTTAGTTATACAACCGTCGTGTAATATACGACAAAAAATAGCTGTGAGTTTAAACAGGAATATTTCCTTCTAGACAATATCCACTCTCAAATAGAATCTTCATTACATTTATTGTCACACTATTTTATAGAATAGTGAGGACTACTAACACCATCTCGGACCATCACTCCGTTCCCCGACTAGTCCCAGCTACGTTCTCATTTCCTGAAGAGAACAATTAAAGCAAAAGGGTGAGCTCAACTAGCCCAGTAAGAAATATTATGACTAAGATAATGCAGAATAAATTATCATTAGTCTTCAACAATGTTAAACTAATAAAGTACAATAGACATCAAGTTTAACTGTAGCGAAATAAGAATACCATTAGAAGAGTCAAGTAGAGCATGATATCTACTATCTTCTATGATTTAAAATGTTTTCATTAATTTTTATCGCTGAGACTCAACTTAATAAATAAACCACATCATCGATTCATCCATGCACTATGGGCCAAGGATATTAATTAAATCATCAATGGCCATGACTATACCGAATAATCCCTGGTCATAATCATGCCAAAAACTGTCCATCAATGTACTACAAGCCACTGAGGACTTTTACCACATCATTTATAACATTACAGGTCATGATTATACTGAATGATCCCTGGTCATAATCATACCAAGTACATCTATGCACGTAAGCTAAAGATGACTTCCATCACAATATAAGCATGAGGATGATGACAATGACATAATAATTCAATAAAACAAGTTCAGGGATAAATTTTAATGATTTATAATTTAATTTATCCAGAAATCAATAACGTCCAAATTGTCAACATGATACTGCTTTGTAGAGTAAAATTCAAGAATGCTCAGAAGAATATTTCCATGAAAAGATATTGGATGAAGCACAAATATCCAGGATATTCTACTCATTTCATGGAGTATAGAAGTCAAAACTTTAAACAACTGAGTATAATAGAATATATGAAACTGCAAATGGATTTTCGCCCGCCATGCGGTAATCCACGTAGACAGATCATTTCCACAATTTAATAAGGAATGAATATGAAGGATCATTCACCATTCATGTGATAATTCACATAGACATGTTATTCCAACATAATAATAAAAATTGGAATAACAGAAGAATTCACCAGGTACGCGATAGATCGCACAAACAGGTTATTCCCAACCGAATAATAAAGAATGGAACCAGGTCATGTGTAATCCGCAAAGACAGGATATTCCAACAGAATAATAAAAAATGGAACCAGGTCATGCGTAATCCATATAGACAGGACATTTCAACAGAATAATAATGAATAGAATAACAACAAAATTCACCAGGCATGCGATAGACTGCATCAACAGGTTATTCCAACAGAATAATAAAGAATGGAATAACAGAAGAATTTCACCATGTATGCGGTACTTCACATAGACAAATTATTCCAACATAATAATATAGAATGAAATAATAACCCATACGAGTATTGAAAGAAATAACTCTCTTAATGAATACGAAAGAATAATACCCCTTACCTTAGAAGAAACTGGATATTAGAAAAGTGAGGTAGCAGACTTCTCTTTTTCTTTTTCTCTATAATTTCTCTCTATAATAATTACTTTAAAGCTTTAGTGAATTGGTGAGAAATGAAGGAAGAATGAGCTTCTATTTATTCAAAAATATAGTTTTGATAATTGCACGTTTTGGGGCTCGAAATATTACAGTACAATACCTTCAACTTTTCTTTCATTTTTAATTTAGTCCTACAAGTATTATCAAACTTACACCACCTCCCCTAATAGTAAATAATGTGAATTAATAGTTCATTCATATGACTCAATAGTATAATCATGTGAAAAAACTAATTACAGTATAATACCTTCAATTATACCTCCATCTTTAATCTAGTCATTCAAGTATTATCAATCTTGCACCAACTCCCCTAATAGTAAATGAATGTGAATCAATAGTACACACATGTGAACAAATAGTTATATGCATGTGAATTAATAGTAATTAATTGCTCATTTATTCGATTAATTACCCGATAACTTTCAGACATCAATTATTATCGAAATAAATGCCGATTTCCACAAACACTAATAATTCCCACACAATGGAACTATCAATTTTATCTTTCATCAACACGAACTTATTCACCATTAATATTATAATTCGCAATATTTAACAACCAGGTCGTTCCCAGGAAAGAGGGGGCTTTCCAATAAGGATTTCTCCCTATTGGCGCACAATTAGGTGACCAAACCTCTCCTTGACAGAACTTCTAGACATTGTCAATATTGTAAATAATAATATGAATAACTTTGTCGTCTCAATTATTGATTTAATAATATATCATATTATGCAAATGATACTGTGACAATAACTGAATCAATAATATGAGAGTTATGATGCAGCAATTACTGTAGCAATAATTGAGTATAATTGAGTGACTTCTCATTTAAGCATCAATAATCAATACCCTGTGCAACTATAAAACCACGCGTATTACTGTACTTTTACTACCTGATAGTTCAACAGTTTAATGGTAAAACTTTCGCCGTTATTTTTATAAAAAGATAATTATGTCATTTTTCTAACTACGACAATACTTCTGTTGTGGGGTCCATCAATGATTGAGTCGTTGTACGAATATTCCCTGTAAAAATGAATATTCCCCGACCAATCGAATATTATATAACCACTTGCTTACTTTGCAAAATTTGTAAATATTACCCACAACTATAACATTATATTATATCCACACCACAATATTCAAAAATATATTTAAAGAAAAATTAATCTTTATTCATAAAACTTGGGATCTTACAACCTCCCCTTCTTATAAAATTTCGTCTTCGAAATTAGGGTGCGTACCTGGTATGTCGAAGAGGTGAGGATACATGGATTTCATTT
This sequence comes from Panax japonicus, assembly GCA_020205505.1. Taxonomy (NCBI): domain Eukaryota; kingdom Viridiplantae; phylum Streptophyta; class Magnoliopsida; order Apiales; family Araliaceae; genus Panax; species Panax japonicus. The sequence continues at coordinate 37,718,601 of CM035099.1, read as the reverse complement.
CAGATTCTAACTCCCAGGTCATTTCCTCAACATCGTGGTTTCTCCACAAAACTTTGACTTGAGGTATAACTTTAGAGCGTAGAATATGATCCTTCCTATCCAAGATTTTAACATGTACTTCTTCATATGTTAAATCTTCCGCTATCTCGTCCGGTTCTAATTCAATAATGTGTTTTGGGTCTTTCACATTTTTACGTAACATAGATATGTGAAAACGTTATGAACACGAGACATACTTGGCGGTAAGGCTAGTCTATAGGCCACAGTTCCTACTCGATAGAGGATTAAAAATTAGCCAATGAATCAAGGATTGAGCTTTCCTCTCTTTCCAAATCTTGTAACTCCTTTCCATGGAGCAACACGTAACAACACATGATCTCCAGTATTGAATTCCATGTCTTTTCGATGAAGATCAACATAACTCTTTTATCGATCTTATGTGGTTTTTATACGTTGTCAGATTGTTTAAATCTTTTCTGTAGACGTACGTACCAACTCCGGTCCCAACAACGTTGCTTCACCCACCTCATCTCAGCATACTAGAGAACGACACTTTCTTCCATACAACGCCTCAAATGGAGCCATGCCAATACTTGCTTGATAATTGTTGTTGTGGGAAAACTCCACCAATGGTAAGAACTTTTCCCAATTTCCCTTGAAGTCAAGGACACAGAGTCTTAATAAATCTTCAAGAGTTTGAATAGACTTTTCCGACTTCCCATCCGTTTGAGGATGATATGCCAAACTAAATCGTAAATTTGTGCCCATTATTTTTTACAAACTAACCCAAAATCTTTGAATTGAATCTTGGGTCTCGATCAGAAACTATGGATACTGGCACGCCATGCAATCTTACAATCTCGTTTATATACATACTAGCAAGACGTTCAAGTGTATAAGTTTCTCGCATCGGTAAGAAATGAACAGACTTGGTCAATCTATCAACAATGACCCAAATCGTATCTATGCCTTGAGAAACCTTAGGAAGACCAGTAACGAAATCCATGGTAATGTGCTCCCACTTCCATTCTGGAATATCAAGTGGTTGCAATGGACCTTTTTGCACTTGATGTTCCGCCTTGACTTGTTGACAAGTTAGACACCTTAAGATAAACCCCACTATCTCTCTCTTCATATTCCTCCACCAAAATGTATGTCGAAGATCACGATACATTTTGGTACTCCTAGGATGGATTACAAACGGTGTGTTGTGCGCCACCATCATGATTTTATACTTCAAGTCGGAATCATTAGTAACACTAAGTCTGGAGTTGACTCGAAGTATTCCTTCTTCATCGATTCTTGCTTCCGAAATAACACCTTCTTACACTTTATTCTTCATATACATCAACACCTGGTCTTTAGTTTGAGAAGCTTTAACTTTATCGATTAAAGTCGGTTCTACTCGTATATTTGCCATCATCACATGGGTCCCTGGAGTCTTTAACTCTATCTCCATTCTTCGTAAGTCATACAAAATGGGTCTTTGCGTTGATAATATTGCACTCGTAGCCGCATATGATCTTCTACTCAATGCGTCAGCTACTACATTCACTTTTCCAGGATGATATTGGATGGTATGATCATAATCTTTCAATAGCTCAAGCCATCATCGTTGCCGCATGTTAAGTTCCTTTTGAGTGAAGAAATATTTGAGGCTTTTATGATCCGTATAGATCTCCACCTTCTCTCCATACAAGTAACGCCTCCAAATCTTAAGCGCAAAAATGACTGTTGCTAACTCTAGATCACGAGTAGGATAATTCCTCTCATATTCTTTGAGTTGTTGAGAGGCATGGGCTATGACTTTCCCATGTTGCATGAGAATACATACTAACCCTTTGCCTGAAGCATCACTGTAGATGACAAATCCCTCCGAGCCAGATGGTATTGTCAGAATATGTACTGAAATAGGTCTTTTCTTGAGTTCTTGAAAACTCTTCTCATATTCGTCGCTCCAACCAAACTTTGTATCTTTTCGAGTCAGCTGTGTTAATGGGGCAGTGATTAGAGAAAACCCTTCTACGAATCTCCGATAATAACCAGCTAAGCCGAGAAAGCTACATACTTCAGTCACTGACTTAGGTTGCTCCCAGTTTTGAATTACTTCAATCTTTGTCGGGTCAACAAATATTCCATGATTTGATATCACGTGCCCAAGGAATGCAACTTCCTCAAGCCAGAACTCACATTATTCAACTTGGCATATAACTTATTTTCACGAAGATTTTAGAGTATCAGCCTCAAGTGTTGCTCATGGTCTTCATGGGTTTTGGAGTATATGAGGATGTCATCAATAAAGACGACCACAGAGTGATCCAAATATTCCTTGAATACTCGATTTATCATGTCCATGAAGGCAGCAGGAGCATTAGTCAATCTAAAAGACTTGAGTAGGAATTCATAATTTCCGTACCGAGTTCTGAAAGTAGTCTTTTGAATGTCATCAGTTTTAATCTTCAACTGATGATATCCAGAACGAAGATCAATCTTTGAAAAGAATTTGGCTCCTTGCAATTGGTCAAACAGGTCATCAATGCGAGGAAATATATACTTATTTTTGATGGTGAATGATTAAACTCCCAATAATCAATATAAAGTCGCATACTTCCATCTTTCTTCTTCACGAATAGAACAAGAGAATCCAAAGGAGACGTACTAATAAGAATGAAACCGATGTCTAACAATTCTTGTAGTTGGGTTTTTAACTCCTGAAGTTCAATAGGAGACATTCTATATGGGGTTTTGGAAATGAGTTTTGTACCAGATTCAAGGTCGATACAAAATTCAATTTCACGCTCTGGGGGTAGGCCAGGAAGTTCTTAAAGGAATACGTCAGGAAATTTATTAACAATAGAAATATCATTCAAATCTGATATATTTTTATTTAAATTTATGACATGGGCTAAGAAAGCTTGACATCTATTTTTCAATAAATGAATAACTTTATGGCTTGATATGATAGTGATTAATTTTAGTGGCCTGGTTGCTTGAATTCGCATAATAGGTTGGTTAGGAATAAGAAAGCTAACAACTTTAAAAAAATAATTGATTTTAGCATGATGAGTAGTGAACCAATCAATCCCTAAAATTACATCAAATGCAAGTATTTTCAAAGAAATAAGATCGACAGGTAATGTGCGGTTACCGATTTGAATCAAACAAGACTTATAAAATGTGGATGTAATGAATGTTTCTCCCAACGGAGTTTCAACAGATAAGTCAAAGTCTAATTTCTCTGGAGTCAAATTTAAACGTTGAGCGCAAGTAGGAGAAATAAGGGAATGGGTAGAATCGGGATCAAATAAAGTATAAACTTCGCTAGAGTTTATGATTAGCTTATCCGTGATCACCACGTTCGGATTTCTAACTTTTTGGGAGGTTACAACAAATGCTCTCCCTTGAACTACCAGTTTTGTCTTGTCCGGGACACCCTTTGATGCCTCCATCCCAGCTGGACTTGACTTTGGTGCATGATAAAATCGGGCTAGGTGACCTTCTTTTCCACAATTGTAACATGCTTTGGACTGCACCGTGAAGTTTGGACTTATGTGTCCTTCCCCTCCACATTTGTAACATACGACCAACAGTCGTTCTCCTTCCATAACAATAGGTGATGGTGCTGACGTCTTTCCATCATTATTGAATCTCCTCTTCTTGAAATGTCCACTCTTATTGGCATGGCCATGATTACCACCGAAGTGATTACGATTTCTGGCATGTTGATTCCCTCCACATTTGTTGTCACCGCTTCGATGACTGCTACCACTGGTATTATTGACTTGCCGGCTGCTCTCTCTTGGTTGGGTTGACTCATTATCGCGTTCCAATAACTGAGCCCTATTCACAACATCTGAATACAAACACAGTTTATGAGAGATAAGGTATTGATGTATCTCGGGTTTCAAACCTCTTAGAAACATCCGCATCATTCTCTCCTTATTATCAACCAAGTGGGTCGCAAACCGAGACAACTTGGCAAACTTAGCTTCATACTGCGCCACGACCATATTGTTTTGCTCAAGCTTGATGAACTCTACCTCCTTCATGTGACGAACACTTTCAAGAAAGTACTTTTCATTGAACAGATCTTGGAACTTCTCCCAAGAAATTTTGAGTGCAGCAGGTTGAGTACGCTTTACAGATTCCCACCAGTAATCTGCCTCTACTCACAACATGAAGGTGGCAAAGGGAACCTTTTGCTCCTCGGAGCATCCCAAGACATCAAATATCTTGTTGATCTTCTTTATCCATTTCTCCGCCTTAAGTAGTTTTGGCTCACCAAAAAACTCGGGTGGTCCCAGCTCCTTGAACTTCTTAGATGTAACCGTCCGAGAGTTGTTAGTGTTTCCACCTGCATTTTGGACAGGAGCCGCTCTCGCCTGATGTTGCATGAATTGCATAAAGCCTCTAAACATCCCATTTTTCATCGGTGTTATTGTTTACATGAGGATTATTTTCTTTCTGTTGCACATTACCCAGGGTATTGATCGTTGGTGACTCAACGGTCTCATGTGTTTCATTGCTTATATAAACATTTTCAGATGTCATTTTTAAATACTGCCACAAAATAAGGGTTAATTAACATATCACATATTATCCCTATACTTTGACCGACTAATTAAATACCAAATAAACTTAGGTAGGTAATACTAGTGAAGGAATTCTCCGTCTCTCCCCTCCTAGTTCTTGTCTCACAACTCAACCAGGGATCATATGTAATGATCGAGAAATTTATAATTTAATTTAAATATTTATTGAATTAAATAAATATTTTTAATAATTTATTTATTGAGGAAAACAAATAATCAATGAATTGTGGTGAATTAATTTAGTAACTAAATTGATTAATATTGATAATTTTATTTGAAGGGTTTAAATTAAGGAAATAATTAAATTAAATCAATTGCTTAATATTTAAGAAGATAAATAAATTAAATGAATTGTTTAATTTAATGGAAATAAATAAATTAAATAAAGTGGTGTTTCTAATTTATTAATTAAATTAGATATATAATTATTTATTAATTATAAGATATAATGATAATAAGAATTTTATCAGTATTATAAATTATTTAAATTAGCTAAACTAAAGTTATTTAAATTAACTAAATTGAAAGTGTGACAATTGGAAACTATATAATATAAGGTTATTAAAATAATCAAATTGGGAGTAGGTGCTTAGCCAAACAAGGCCTTGTGGCCTTTGCCTTATTCAACTGACGAAAACCTTTTACTTTTGTAACGGAAGGGAACGTGGGAGTGAATAACTTATATTTTTTTTCCTACGCGTCTATTTTTCTAAGGCTTAGCTAGATATCACAGAGTATTGCGAGAGAGAGCTTGGAAGAAGAGAACACATAAATTTTAGAGAAAGAAAATCATAGTGGTTTTGAGAGAATCACCATTTCTTGCTAGCATACAACTAGGGTTTGCTAAATTAAGGTATATTCTACTTCTAAGGTTTATGTTTGAGTTTCATGTTCATTTTCTGTAAATTGCTAAGTTATGTTGTGTTGAAATATACATGTATATATGGTTTATAAACTGATAATCATCATATATGGTGGATACGTGTGTGTCAAATTTGTTAAAATCGGGTTGTAGGAAGGAAAAATAATTAACAGTGTTCATATTTGAAAAATGGCTTTAGAAAGTACCAAATTTCTTGCCTTATATGTGTTTTATTCTACGAATTGAAGTTGGATTGTGATAATATGTTAAGAAACAAAAAAACGTAGTTTAAATCATGTCAATTGATTGAGAAACAAGTTCGAGGCGATCAAATTTGTTAAAAGTATAAAAAGGAAGAAATTTGGAAAAAAAAATATAGTTTTGATTCTCAAAAATGATGTATATGTAATGTTTTATATATAGAATGGTGTTTAGCATGTGTGACTATAGTATTATAAAGTTTTAGATGTTGTAGTTTGGTGAAATTCGATAGAATTGGGATTTTTGGCCTATAACAAAATATAAGTTCGCGTCTATAAAAACTGGAGCTGAGGTATCGCGCGGGCGCGCGGTCTAGCGCGTAGACGTGCAGCTTATGGGCGCGGGCGCGCTGCATCGCGCGAGCGCACGGTTACCCTGTGACGCCCCCAAATCCATGTTACCTGACCCCCGAGTTTGGTGCTCATGACCCATAATATAATAACATCTAACTACCCATTCATTGATTAATATAAACTTAGATAACATTAGTTATTAAGTTAACAACATCATCCCAGGTCAACTAACCTTAATATTACAAGCTTACCCATTAGATACACAAAAAGGGTTTACATAACAACATATTAAATATGGTTAACATAAATCTACTCTAGCACTATGCCTTTGCCTTTGTTCTGCTTAGCCCCGTTGGCCTCATCGCTCCTAGCTGAAATATTTTATTTAGCAAGGGTGAGTAACAAGTTTGCTGTGATAGCCCCGAATCCGGGCCCCGAATCGCCGCGGACTCGGTACGCTATTCATTCTATTACTATTGCGGAAGATATAAACATAAATTGTTTATACATTACATTACACACTATTCCCCAAGGTCTAGTAACCTTAACTTAATACACATTTCATAAACTTTCTATCACATTTATCAAACTATACTATTACAAAATAGCCGCACATTTTATCCCAAGCTGAACTTGGCATTAATCTTTTTCTGTATCCGAACGCATTCGCCTTATCTGCAATGTTTTATCATGATATAGCAAGGGTGAGCATGAAAGTTGCCCAGCAAGTTTATATACAACAATATAAGGATATATCATGATTGAAGATTATGAATAATGAGCTTGCTATAATTAATCAATATAATTGAGAACTAGCACGAACAAATTTTTGACTGAACAAGTTTTAAACATGAACAAACATTTCTGAACCAACTGGTAATGAAGGTGATCAGCCTTTCATACCTGACTTATACATGCAAGATGTACATAGTACAAATTTCATGGCAATCAGCAATGATTAACCATAAGCTTGAAGAAACTACTCTTATTAGAGTTAAGTAAAAGAAACTTGCCTGAAACGTTGATTACTGCAACGCAAATTAATTTAATCTCTCACGAAAGACCTATCAGTTATAAGATTGATCTTTTAATCAGTATAACATACTTTATTCCATAATACTATCTAATACTTAATCAAATATTAGATAACAACTTAACACATCAATATTATTATCATCCTTTGATAATTATTCAATCACTATATCATATCCCTTGTGATTTAACACTCGTTTTTCATATCATAAATTATTCATTAACATGTAATAAGACAAATACTAATCCAGCACCCTGGATTCTATATCTAACAACCAAATTTATAATTCAGCAACTTGAATTCCAAATCCATCAATTTAAACCTCAATCCAGTAAACCAGATTCAACACATTTTTAATTCAGCAAACTGTATTCTATATCCATATCACAAAAATACCAAATCAGTGAATTATTCTCCTATCCTTTGGTCAAACATATATACCTGTATTTCATGCATAAAAAATTATTTTTCCATAATTTTCCAACTTCCTTTCGTATTTTTCAAAAATTAATTTTTAGTGCGTAGCTTAAGAAATTAGCTACCTCGTGCTTAACTCCAAACATTCCCATCTCTTGACATAACCTTATATATGTTAACATGATGCTCCATTTTAAATTTCATGGCAATTGGAGTTGTAGAACTCCGTTTATAGCGATTTCCGTCAGAAAATCACAAAAATTAGAACGGTCATAACTTGGTCGTTTTAACTTGGAATCAGCTCATTTTTGGACACGAGCTACATAATACCATATATTTTCATTTCCCTAAAGCCTGGAATTTTTCTCATTAAATAAATGCCCATAAAAGCCCTCGGAAAATTTTGGGCAGAAACTTTTTATTAATTGGCAGTTTTGGAGTCCTTCACCAAAACTTAAATAAAACGAAATCTGTAACTCCGATTAATGATCCGTCACTTTTGTTGGATTCCTATCTTTCCGAAATACAGTTTTCATCTATCATAATCCATATTTGGACATGTTAAGCTTCCGGAATTTAGCCCGGAAGTGGCTGTTACAAAACTGTCCTTTTAACAGTTTTCTTATCTTTGTGTAGTTTGGGAGAAATCCCATAACTTGTTCAATATTCAACCTATTTGAGTAATTCCAAAGGGATTTTACCCTTAACACATATATCTAGCATTACAAGAACATAAATCACAAATATCCATCATAGATTTCAAAGTTCCAAAAGCTTGATCACACTTTTTAAAAGTTTAACTTTTCTAGAAAATTTTCATTCTTCAATTCCTTTTGATTTCCACCAAATTAACACCCATTATGGGTAGATCCAAACAATAAAACACTCATTAACATGTATATACATGGCTTTTGAGTTTAGAAACAAAGTTCTTATTTCCTCAAACAAGCATCAAACAAAATCAAAGCTAAGAGAATTTTAGGTTTTCTATCCTTTGAAAAACCTAACCTTCATTTCATACTTTAGATCTAACTTTTGATCTACAAAAGAGTTGGATCTACATATTAAACACTTATATACACATAGATCTAAGGTTTTTGAGTTTAGAACTATAGATTCAAGGTTTGATAACCATCAAAAACTTACATAAACAAAAAGGTTTATACCTTTATTACCATGCTCTCCTTCTTCTTCTTCTTAGCTTCATCCATGGATGAACCTTCTCCATCTTCTTCCCGCTGCCGCCCCTCCTCTTCTCTCTTCCTCTCGGTTTTTGGCCGAGCTTCTCTCTCTCTTTCTTACTTCTTTGTCTTTCTCTTTCTTTTCTTTCTTATCTTCCAATTTCTTCTTATCCTCATCTTTTCTCTATTTCTTTTTCTTTCCTTATTAGAAGGTTGCTTGCAAGCATAACCAAACATGTTGGCTAAATCAAAATTGGACACATAGGGGAGTTGGTAAGAGTTGTTCAACTACTAAAGTAAAATAATCCTCATTCATTCCCCTCCTTTAACCTCTCTAAATAGCTGGCCACTTTGGCCTTCTAATCCATAAAAATTGATCTCTTATCTAGCATACTTAAAGTCCAATAATTCCCTCTCTCAATTGGCTAAAAGTTGAGCCATTCCTTTAATGTTTTGCTTGATCCTCTAATCAATTTCATTGGCCAATATTTGGGCTATACATATACATAGTCCAATTCCTTTAATTCTTATCCAACCCAAATCAATTACTTAAGGTTTTTACTTCATCATTTATAACACAAATCCTTGCTCATGAACATTTATTTCCTTAACCCAATTAGACTTGCTATAATTAGGTTATAAAATTAATCATTTGAGATATATACAATAAATCTCCTAGAATTAGTAAGTATTCTAAATACCACAATTCTCTTTTTCCATAACCCTTAAGTTATTAAATCCTTCATTCCTAATATATAATTAGGGTTACACTAGTTTCTTTTGATTTGTTTATATAATAAACAAATATAAACCATCACCTAATGTTCATATTCCTTACACACAACTTTTTAACCCATAGGGTTTAATACTCCGCATTAGGATTCCCAAATTAGGGTTTAAATTCTCGAAACTGAAATTAAAGTTTCTGAGCGTATCGTTAGGGTTTCTAACAATTCGTTAGATTTTTTTCTAACTTAATAAACATATGATTAACATAACTTTAGGGTTTACTAAAGTTATAACTTATCTGATCAATCCTTGATCTTAAATCATTATGGTGCACATATGTAACCAAATATACCGACTAGTATTCACTTCGATACTTATCCCTCATAATTCTTCAAAAGAATTTTAAATCTACCATAATCTTATACCTCATTACTAGACTATCACTTACAGTCTATCACATAATTCAAGTCTTGTCCAAAAATTTTGAAATTCTTAGAATTTCATTACATAACTGCCAATTTCATACACTTATTTCCTGTCTAGGTCCTAATATTGAACCTTAAATCAATCAATTATGAAGTTCATAAATTGTCTAATTTCTCGGGTTGTCACATTTGCCCCGCAAGTTAAAATATACAATAAATGATATATATATATATATATATATATATATATATATATATATATCATGAATAGAAGAGTCTAGCTTGTATAGAACTTCAGCAACAATCAAATGACTTCGAGGTAGCGAAATAATAATTCAATCTCAATAATAAAACTTTATACTATCTCATACTGAATAACATGTCTGAGATGAAAGAGTATAATTCTTTCAAAGATTCAATAATATTCAATTGAATTAACAATACTGCAACAATATTCAATAAAGTGAGATATACCCAGATTTCATGCTGAGTGATCACAGAGGATCATGAACTAATAGAGGAATCATTTAGTTATTAAAACTAAATTACCACAAGAATATAAATTAGTTATAAAAACTAAACTATACTCTTCTGCAAGTACCTGGAGTGGCCAACTCCATTGTACCCTATATTATGCATAATACTCAATAATAGCGCATATGTCGATTTACAACATTAAAATTTATTCATCTCAGTCTTACATCATGAGTCCGTACCACAACAGTATGGTTTGGATTACTTTCAAAGAAATACGATTATTTCAATAATTAATAACAATACTAATCTAGCCGAAATCAATGGCATAGATCTTCTAATAATAATTCAGTTCATAATAGAACATTTCATGTTTTAACAAATATTTGTCTCGCCAAAACAATTAGCTGAGACATGATTTGTAAATAGTTCAAATAATAGAACATTATTCAATTGCAGTACGTGTGAATTACAACAATCATTATAGATGTGAATAACTATAAATAATTATTCACTTTAATGCTTGAAAAATAGTAACTCAAGTTGAGTTAGGGAACTTGCCTTTCGCGTTGATTACTGCTACACAATATAATTAACTGCGTTCGTAAGACCTATAATTAACAATGTCGATCTCACAATTAGCACAATATTTTCCAACACGAATCACTGTAATTTACAATCAAACATGTTCCTAGGCACATTACCACATAGCCACATCAGTGTTTATAACCTATATAAACACTTATCAAGTCTAACTAGTTCAGCCTGATTGGACTTCAGTCAATTTTTGGTGTTCTGATCACCCTATTCGATAATTAACACAGTTATTGTCAAGTAAATTCGGTCTCAAAGCTTCAATATTATTTAAGATACGTCAATTATCATTAATAATATTTTCAGAAGCTTTTAATAATATATAAACAATTACTATAATTTATAATAATTTTTTTTCAAACACTTAAATCATTTTTAAATGATTTAATTATCAAATAATCTTATCATCATTAATATTTAATAAATATAAAAATATCAATGTTATACTTGTTAAAATATTAAAGTTATTATTAATAACTTACAATATTTTTAAATCATCAATATTCTCCTTAAATGATTTTTAAATAATTAAAATCATTTTTAAACCATCACCATTAATATTTAAATATTAATAAAATTATCATCAAAATATTAAAAGTCATTAATTATAACTTTAAATATTTTCAAATTATTTTTCTCATTTTTAAATGATTTTTAAACAAGAAAAATCATTTTTTATTCATTTATTTAATATAATAATTAAATAAATCTAATATCATTAATACTATTTAATTAATGAAAATTCTCTAAAAAATATTGAAAATTATATGTTATAATTCAAAATATTTTTAAATACTTTATTCTTCTTTAAAATGATTTTTATAATATTAAAACCATTTTTAATTCATTTATTTAATATAATAATTAAGTATATCTAATATCGTTAATATTAAATTATTAATTATAATTCTCTAAAAAATTAAAAGTTACTTTTTATAACTCAAAATATTTTTAAATGCATTATTCTTATTTAAAATGATTTTTCATATTATTAAATCATTTTTCTCTTATTTATTTAATACACTAATTAAATAAATTAAATACCTTTAATATTTAAATAATTATAAATATTAAAGAAAAATATTCCAATTGGTCAAAACTTATTTTTCATAATTTAAAATAATTTTTAAAACTATTTTTAATAATTTTTATAATTTATTTCTATTTTTAAATTAATTTTCGGAAAAATTAGAAAATAAAATAAATAGCAACCGTCGCTAAAGCCTATAGCAACACTTATCTGTCGTCTTAGGTGTTCTTGAGCTTTAATATCACTATCAGACAGTTAATAAGTGTGCATGTTTGACAGGCTTTGATTCTCAGTGTATTCATGTTCTCGGCTAACTTAAAACGTTTATATTGTAGTAGGTTTGCAATACTACCATTAACAATCAATAACTCAGTCATACAACATCATGACATGAAGATCTGAGTTCTCAAATATACTGTCAGACGTCACCTGGGTTTTCCAGAAACCCAGGCAGTTCGAGTGGCTATAATGTAGCTCGATTATCTAAGTGTTCTGATCATGGTTCATATGATCTAATGGCTCAAATGTGTACTCCTTATGTCAAGGAAAATTAATAAATCAATAGATCAATTTATCATCAACAGGATCGCCAGAAATCATACGGTCAAAGTATGTCAGAAGTCCTGTTCTTATGGTTTTCTGGAATTTCCAGACACTCAAAATCAGTCTAGGATGGCTACTTTGACCACCTCTTATATCCAACACAGTTGTTGTTTAAAAGGGTTTAAGGCACAGATTTATACTCCATCTAGCAGGCTATAACATGTATTCAACAACATCAACAAACAACCTGACAGATCTGGACGTTGCAAAACCTGTCAGACGCTGGTTTAACAGTTCTGAGTTAACCAGATTTATACTCGGTCATGGTCGGTCAACCGACTTTGACCAATTATAACTCACGATATAGACATCTGATGGCTGTACTACCACTTCCAGATTAAAGACAACATAGCAGGCTATAGATCCAACATATAAAACATTAAAAATTTTTAACAGACATAGATCAGTGGCTTCTGACATTTGCTTGTCAGACAACTTTAGAGCTCAAGAACAGATTTTGAAAAACTCAACTTTGACCAACTTTGATGCTATGGATCTATGGTATATCACCATATATCATTATAAAACATCATCTAAAAAAGATCTAAACACATAACACATATTTTTTTCTTAGCAACTTGGATCAAAAATAAAATTAGGTTTATACCTTCTAGCTTAAAATCCTTGATCCTAATCTTCCTAATTGATCTTGGTTGATCAAGGGGCTGATTAAGTGACTTGTCTACTTGATAAATTCAGAGGTTTTTGTGTGAGAAGGAGTTGGTAAGAGCTTGGTTGAAAAATAAGCAAATTATGTGATTTTCTCTTTCTCAAATCTTTATATATTGTGATATTTTGCTAGATCTAATGCTAGTTGTCAATTTGTGCCTGATTGCTGAGTTTTTAGAAGTCACAAAGTCAAGTGGTTAGGTTACCAACTAAAGCTCATGGAAAAATTTACAAGTTACATATATAAAATATACTAAAAGGGCATTTTGGTCTTTAGCATTATATTTTTAATGACATACATGACAATTGCACAAACCCTTAGGGTTTAACCCTTAGGTTTTAAAACTTTAGTTTCCACAATTTTTCAAATTAGGGTTTTCATAATAGAAAATTAAGATAATAAAATATAATTAGTGATTACTAATTACATTAAATGTTATCAAACACATTAAGACTTACTAATTAGGATTAGGGTTTCCTAATTAGGGTTTAGGATTTTGATTTTTTAAATTAAGGTTTCCTATCATACAAGTAGGGTTTCTAACTGTTCGTTAGGGTTCCTAAACTTGATATTAGGGGTTTTAATCTAATATTAGGGTTTATTTATTTTAAATCTTATCTGATCCATCATTGATCATTATCAACATACAGTACAAACACATATTCATTAGTATAATTATTTTAATTATATTTTCTATCGAATTCCTAACTATTTTAGGGTTAAGGTTTCTATTCGCTGTTAAACACAACTATACTCCTATTTTTCAGTCAATACACAAATTGACCACTACTCAAAACTCGTATAACAGATACACATTACAATATTAACAGTCTATATTAATATAAAAAAAAATCTTATTCGTAAATTTTGGATTATTTGAAATCCCGGGTTATCACATACCAAGTTTATTACTAGCGCGACCGCGCGAGTAGACTGTCACAGACAGTGAAGTCTGCTTCATTGCAAGTCGTGCGTAACGGACTTGGGTTAGTTTAGCATGCATGTTAAGGATATTAAAACATAAAGTGGACTACAATAACAGATTATAAGGTGTTGTAATATAAAGTGTAAAAGAGTTTTAGGTGATTGTTAATTGAGTTATACAATGAAACTAAAAGTGATATTTTCGAAAGTTAGAAATGAACGAGTAAGTTATGTTGGCTCATAATGCGATTTCAGATTCGTTAAGTATGTTAACCTAAATGGTTAGGTGCTAGGTTAGGGTTAAGACCTAAATGATGGTTTAATATCCATAGTGTTAATATTCATACAACTAGTTGTTGTTGCGATTGTAATGATATGTGTAGGGTAATTGGAGATTATTTTACACTTGTGTAGCTTACAAACAAATAAAGTTCTTAAACCTTACTCTTTACATTGAGTAAGCTTTCTAACTTAATTCTTTTCATATTGAATGCATGTTCCCATTCCTAAATCGTTATTGTACAAGTTCCTAAAATTCTTGTAAGCACGAGCAAGCCCAATTTATCTTGAGTATGTTTTTGCAAGCTCTTGTAACCTAATTCGTTACATCTAGCGAGCTTTACTTTCTTTATTATCATTTGAAGCATATATTATTCTAATACATTGATTCATAGAAGATTGTATTAAACTCCTTTGAATATAGCACTTTGCATGTATATCATGTTATTAAGTTATATATATTGTTGATATCCGATCTTTGACTTTAATAACCTTGTTTAGTTATACATTCTCGTATTAAACCTTTATTGATGGAAATTGAATAGTGGTTCTAAAATACTAGAAACACTAATAAGCTAGTTCCAAACAAAACTTTCTTTAGTGCAGAAATTCTAAATTCAAACTGAGACGAACAACCCTAATATAGGGGATTTTTGTACGTGTAACGTTTAGATGTTTATACACAATACATGGTACAAAGGGTTGATCCCCCTAATTACGCTAAGAAGGGTCTGCACAGTCTAATGACTGTTAAGGTTAAGTTAATAACATCTATATACCAGAGACATAGTTCGTGGTCTTAAGACCCTCAGACATTGATTTCGAACTTGTGTTCTATTCTTAATTCACAGAACAAATTCATTATTGCTAGCATTCGTTGTTCATTCTAATGTCGTTATTATTACTACTTCCTATATCAGTGATCAATTGTTTGCTCACTCTTACAATTAACACTGTAGCTAAGGTTGAAAGAGTTGATGAGCCATCTATTAGCAAAGGGAAGGGCAAACTATCTAATAGTTAAAGAATTAATTAAGTTAACCTAAATGTTTTATGTATAAGACTTTTTTTATTTTCATTCTGCAAATTGATGTAATAAATTTAAGGTTAGAATACCTGGGATTATTTTTGAAATGATGATGTAACCCTTTAATGGGAAAGATTATTGTTTAAGTTATTTAAATTATGTCTCTATCCGTTGTTTATGGGTAGTTAGATGTAATAGTTTTTGATAAGTGAGCACCAAATCCTGTGGGAATGAAGTACCTGGATTTGGGGGTATCACATCATATCCCTAAGCTTTGATACCAAATGTGACGCCCCCAAAATAGGTATACATAACCCATCTTGAGTCGCCAAATACATGGTACATGATACAAATACAAACTTAATTATACAACCGTAGTGTAACATACGACAAAAAATGTGACACCCCCAAAACAGGTATACATCACCCATCTTGAGTTGCCAGAAAAATATACTATAAAAATAATTTACAACTTCATTTATACAACTGTCGTGCAAAATACGACGACATGTATACTGTGAGTTTAAATACAAATACATATACCTACTCTGACTCATGTCACAATTGCACCATACATAAAGGTACAGTCAAAACTGTTTTAGAAATTAAAATCTTTGGAAAGTGCTCAAGGAAACCTTCGTACATAAGAGGCCATGAATCTAAGTTATGATAGATATCATATGTCCAGAGAATTATCCTTGGTTGACCCAATAAACCCCAAAGAAAAAGGAGAAGATTACTATCATGTTCCTTCCAATGGTGAGTCTTCTCTTGACATATAACTATCTCCACTGTCTCCAAATGAAAATTATATTTCAAATAAACCCCAAGATCATATAGATAGTGCTCGTAGATATACTCAACAAGTGGATGTGCACAACCGTGTCTTATGATAACACGAGGTTGTATGTCATTAGACATCTTGTATGATAGAGACAAAACATCCTTCCAAAGTTGGGTTCGCCTCACCCTATTTGGTTCACCAAAATTAAATATCAAATGACGTATACAATATGACACACTTATCTAAAATTCTCAATCAAATTATTTCCATACTATTTGGGGAAAACATCAACAGCTATAGACCATTGTTCTATTTTCCTGTTATCCCTGCTCGACCCAGCTACACTCTTATTACCTGAAAGGAATTGTGAAGAAAAAGGGTGAACACAACTAGCCTATTAAAGAATATCATAACTAAAGATAATTAAATTATCAATAGCTTTTGTCAATAATAAATCAGAGATTTAAAACATATGGTAGATGATAAAACTTTTCAACCATAGTTGCAGCGGAACGAGCAATCCATTAAAAGTGTCAAATAGACCATCAGGTCTATTATTTTCACCATGTTAAAAGTCCACCAATAATGTTTTATCAGTGACAACCCGATATTTTCTATATAAATAAATCATAAATTTTGCGTAAATTTTTTTTTAAGGATGAGGATTTGTACAAGATTGTGTGTATATGTATTTATGTGGTAAATAAAAATATATTTATTACATGAATATTTACAAGTAAATTTACTTTAGAATTATTGATTATTATAAAGTATATTTTTATAATAATTAATTTTAAGATAGAAATGTTTTTATTAATTATTTTCCATGATTATATAATCATATATTATTTAAATAATATATGAAGTGATTTTTAGAATAAATATAATAATTATTTTATTATATGAATTTTTGTACAGATTATTAAGTTAAATATTTTACCTTAATTATTAAGGTTAAATATGAAAGAATGATCAGATACGGAATCCAAACCCTAATTTTGGATTATTGTCAAGGTATTAGGATAATAATATAATATTAATTATATTTTGATTTTTCAGTGCTATGAATATGTATGGTATGTCCGTATTGATAATGGTTGGTCAATTACGGTGTATTTTGACCAAACCCTAGTAATAATTTTATAAATGTGTAATATAATTTATGTCGTATATTAAATGTATTAATTAGGTAAACCCTAATTAAAATTCTAGAAACCCTAATATTTAGAAAAAACCTAATAAAACCCTAATTTGAAATTCAAATTAGAGTTCGAGATTATTGGTAATTGTGATAATGTGATTAAGTAACATGTATTATGATTATAATTATTAAATTTAGAAACCCTAAATTGTTAAACCCTAATTACTAAACTAGAACCCTAATTTAGTAAGCAAAAACCCTAATAGTAATTTGGTAACCCTAATTATCGAAAGAATAAACCCTAATTTCTTTATTAGCAAAGTTAATTATGATTATGATTAATAAACCCTAATGCCCATTTGTTAGATAATTACAAACTTACTTTAATTAACAAAGTTATTATTTTCAAAATTTTAGAAACTAAATTATGTTATTTTATTTTCTAACCCTAATTGTTAAATCCTAAATATTAGAATCCTAGACTTTTGCTAAATTGGCTCAAACCCTAAACCCTAAACAAGCCCTAAACCCTAAGGGTTTGTAAATGACAAGAATGTCATTATTTATCAAATGACCATATTGCCCCTTGTTGTATAAATGAAGTTAACTTGTCAATCTAGCCAAAATATGAGTTGGTGACTTACTCTACAAAATCCAACAACTACATTGACTCAAGAATGACAGCACTCAGCTCTAGATATCAGCATACATGCATCAAACATCATATATATATAGATTGGAGGAGAGAGAAAGGCATTTACTAACTTACATTTTGTCCAACACTCAACCAAGTCCCTCTTTCTCTCTAAGCATCGAATTCTCTAAGTATTTCTATCCCAAAACACAGCCCCACGAAATTCATAATCAAATCAGAAGCCAAAGATCAGATAATTTCAAAGAAAAAGGTATAAAACCCTAGCTATGATCTGATCCTTAAATTGTTATTAGATCTTGTGATATGATGTTATAATGTGTTGTTTGTAGTCTAGTTTAATAATCTGGGATGCTAGATGTTAGATCCATAACATCTAGAGGCTCGGATTTGAAGATTTGTCGAATCTGGAAAATTTGTATTTTGAGGTCTGACAATGAATGTCAGACCATGTAGATCTCATTCTGTTTGTGTTTTTGGCTGTTTAAATGTTTAACTTCATAGTATGTTATGATCACATTAATCTAAAACTGGAATCAGGGTCAGGAGATGTGTAGATTGCATGTTATTTTTGGTCAAACTCTGTTGACCGAGCATGACCAGAAGATTTCTGGGTAACCCAGAAATCATTTTCCAGTATCGGACAAGATGTTTAAGGCTCCAGATCTGTCAGGTTTTTGTGGTTTTGTTTTTGTTCTTGACTTCATGTTGTAGTATGTTAGATGGACTCAAGATGAATATCTTTATACCCTTCACAACATAAATATATCGATTTGAGTGAGTGGTCAAAGTAGACCACAAGTCACTGATTAAGCGTTTCTGGAAAACCCAGAAACTGTATACATGAGTTTTCTGACAGCCTTTGACCGAGTCGAATCTGGCTGTTCTATTGTTGATATTGTGATTTTATGTGATAGATATGTAGTGTTACATGTGGGCTAGAACTTAGAAGTCTTAAATCACAAGAATAGTTCATATGTTGCACGCTATAGTCGATCAAAAGTGGTAACTCGAACTGTTCTTCATTTCTGGGTAAACCTAGAAATGAAGAACAACTCTGACAGCGAATTAAGAGGCTTAGATCTCTCTTGTGTTATGTGTTTTGGTCATGATTGTTGTTGTAGTATGAAGTGTTACACTAGTACTACATGCTCGAGTTCATAGTTAGTCCAGAATTACACTACACACTGAATTATTGATGGTCAAACGTTACACCTTGCACACTGACGAAGAATTTCTGGGTTTATGAAGAACACCTATAGCGACGGTTCTATCGCTATAGGTGGTCTTTAGCGACAGATAATTTATAATTTTCTGGAAATTAATTAATAAATAGAAAAAAATAGTTTTTAATTATTAAAAATACAAAATAAATCATTAAAAATTATTTTAAATTCTGAAAATTAGTTTTTAATTATTTTAAATATATTTCATAAATATTTAATATTTTTGGAATATTAAAAGTATTTAATTTATTTAATTATAATATTAAATAAATTATTTAAAAATGATTTTAATATTTGAAAAATCATTTAAAATTATATTATGATATAAGAAAATATTTTAAGTTATTTTTAATAACTTTTAATATTATTTGATAATTTTCATTAATAAATTAATATTAATGATCATTAAGTTATTTATTAAATGAATTAAATAAATGAATTAAAAATGATTTTATTATATTAAAAATCATTTTAAATAATGATAAGGTATTTAAAAATATTTTAATTTATAAAATATAACTTTTAATAATTAAAGGTAAATTTAATTAATTAATGATTATTAATGATATTAAAGTTATTTAATATTTATATTAAATAAATTAGTTTTAAAATGATTTTAATATTATAAAAATCATTTTAAATAAAAATAAAGTGTTTAAAGATATTTTAAGTTATAAAATATAACTTTTAATATTTAAGGGATATTTTTATTAATAATTTAATATTAATGATATTTAATGATTAATGATATTAAATTTATTTAATAATTATATTAAATAAATAGTTTAAAAATAGTTTTATTTATTTAAAAATCATTTAAAAAGGATATTAATGATTTAAAAATATTTTAAGTTATAATTAATGACTTTTAATATTTAGATAATAGTTCATTAATATTTAAATATTAATGATAATAGAATTGTTTGGTATTTAAATCATTTAATAATGATTCTGATATTTCAAAAATTATGATAAATGATAATAATTATTTAATAATTATTATAAGGCCATGAAAAATAGTGTGACTGATGTTTAAGTTATCCAAATGGATATTGAACTACGGTTTAGAGTCTCAGACTCGATATTTACCCGAAAAAGCTGTCGGTAAACTGACATGTTTCAGAAATTGATCTGGACTTAGATAATTTATTGGATATGTGTTTATTTGTGATTCAATGGTTATTAAGGTTATGTGATAATGTGAATAGGAAATGTGCTGACTGCAATAGGCAGTGTTATGTGTACGATATGTTGTACTAATCAGTAAAATGATCTGATTAATGATAGGTTGTGATAGAAAAGGGTAGAACTAAGTTGAGAATTGTAAGCAGCGCATCAGGCAAGTATCCTAACTTTGCATTTTCTTTATGCAATAGACAGAAGTAAGAAGTTCAGAATAATTATTATTATAAATGTACAGATTGTTAAACCTATATTATATAAACCCATTGATTATCAACATGTTAGTATATGATAATTCAGTTATTTATTCTGTTCGTTAATTTCTAGAAATGATTATACAAGTGTCCCCACTTGGATAATCATTGTATTTAATCACACGTTGATACACCTTTGATATACATATATGTTGATTTATATAAGACCTTTGTTACGAAAATCCGATAGGTATGAACATCCCGATAATGGGAAAATTTTTATGCGCCCAAGGCGGACAGAGTGAACGATAACTTCGTTCTTATACATGTAGTATTGATCAATACAGGGTACAATGGGGCTGATCACCCTCCGTGCTTGTAAGTCATGACGGTTTACAGATGAATTTCTGTTCAAAACTTTTTGAAAATGAAAACAATGTTCATAGTATGTCACAGAAACTCCATATATAGTCAATACGTAGTTTCAAAAATTTAAAAGAGGGTTGTTATGATACTATTATTGGTATAAATTACTTCACAACTATTGACTGGTTGTAGAAGGGTATTATAAGGAAAACATTTAAATTCTTTCAGCTTATATATATATATATAAATACTTGCTGGGCACTCAAATGCTCATCCTTGCTTAATTTAAATGTTTTTCAGCAAAGTGTGTAGAACCAGAAGGCTCATGCCGAAACAAGGGAAAGGGAAAGCTAACCAAATAAGATTTGTGATACTGTTTTGTAATAGTTTTTAGATTATGAAGACTATGCTATTTAAATACCTAATATCATGTAATGAATGACTAAAGGTTACGTACTTGGGAGAAAGACTCTGATGTATATGTAAATTTTAAGTTAAGTTTTATATTATTGTAAATATTAGTAGTATTATTCCGCTCATAGAAATGGTATCGTGAAGTACCGTGTTCGGGTTTCAAGTATCCGAGTTCGGGGACCTCACAAGTTGGTATCAGAGCTATAGGGTTAGAAACCTTAGGTGGGTTAGACCTTTGGCTATAACCTTAGAACAGAGGGAAACGTTGAAAATATAAATAACTCATATAGAGTTTAAAAAGAGATGAATTGAATAAATTCATCGTCAAACAAAATAAAAGATAATTCATACAAAACTATTATTTGACTATGTGTATATAATATATGCTAATCAAAATAATTTATGTGTGTAGATGTCGGGTGGAAAAGGCTTGCTATATGCTTATAGCATGAAGAAGAATCAAACCCATACACCTAAGCTGATATCGAAGCCAATAGCTGAAATATAAGCTCACAATGAAAACGACTTGGATGACGTGCTCATCATAGAAAATATAGTACCAGATTCGGAAATGGTGGAGCTGACAGATAGTGATTCAGACACTAAAGTTGAAGCCGAACAAGCATAAACAGAGGTACAGAATCTGAGGAACAAGGTTTCTTCTCTGGAAAGGCTATGGGAGATAGAAAAGCTATTAAATAGTCAACTGCGTCAGGCATTAATAGAAACAATAGAAGAACAGGATAAGCTTAAAATCAAAATTGATCAGATAGGAGCCTCAAGCAACATCTCGTGTGCAGCTCCGAGAGATAAGGGAAAAAGAAAAGTAGAAAACTATGATTTCGGAAAACCTAATAAGAAAAAAAGGAAAAGAATTTGTTATCTTTGTGGATATGAAGGACACACTATTCTGTACTGTCCTGACTATTAACCAGGAGAATGTTTTGTCTGTGGAAACGAAGATCATCAGGCAAGAAGTTGTCCAAGAAATAAGGCGTAGTAAATAGATAGTATAGGTTATGTTGTGTAAGCGTGTTTAATATTATATGTGTGCTTAATATGTATGTGTAATGCATTATTATAAAACTTTTGTGCAAGTGGTGATGTAAATCCCGACTTTTGTAGTCACAATGGGATAACTGATATTTAAAGCACTATGTGCTATGATATGTAAAATATTTTGAAAGCAATGAATGAATATGAATCAAAGTTTGAGTTATGAAATACGTCTAATAAGTTTAAACTTATATGATAAATTTTAGAATGTAAGTTAATTTATGGTTTTTACTTAACCAGATAATGCCGCCAAGACGTCAAACTCGAAATCAGAGGGCAGAAGAGTATGCCAACAATGCTGAAGGACAACAACAAGTGGACCTAATGCAACAGTTCGCAAATATGGTAGCTCATTCTATGCAACAAGGAAACCAGCCGGATAATCACTTGGCGAATTTTAAAGATTTTAAGGCTGTAGGACCGCCAGAATTCAAAGGTACGACTGACCCTGTAGAAGCCCAAACTTGGGTTAAGAAAATTGAGAAGGCGTTTATAATAGCTAGGGTAGCTGAGGGGCAAAAGACCTCTTTTGCCACCTACATGATGAAGGGCGAGGCAAATTTCTGGTGGGAAGCGAATCAGGTGAGGGCAGGAGCAGGTGTGGTAGCATGGGATAGATTTAGGACTTTATTTTTCGAGAATTATTTTTCAGCCAATATGCAGGCTAGAATGGAGGTAAAATTTCTGGAGTTGAAGCAAGGGGATATGTTAGTGGCAGAATATGCCGCAAAATTCAATGAGTTAGCTAGGTTTGCTCCGCATCAAGTTGATACGGAGGCTAGGAAGGCGAGGAGATTTGAGCTGGGATTAAAACCCTGGCTCTATAACATGGTGGCAGTGTTGCAGATCCCAACATTTGCAGCACTCATGGAGAAAGCGATAATTGCGGAAGAGGGAAGTGAGGCTATGAGCCTCTATAATAAGGAGAAAAAGAACAAGGGCAAGGTCGAGGGAGCTGAGAAAGTGAGGACTAATAATGGAAGTAGAAGTGTAGATGGAAAAAGGAAGGGGAACTATTTTGGCAATGTCCAGGTTAAACAGGAAGGTGTTAAGAAGCCAGTGGTGCAGTGTGGAAACTGTGGAAAGAACCACTCTAGAGAATGTTTAAAAGGAAAATTTGTCTGCTACAAATGCGGGCAGGAGGGCCATATCTCTCCCAACTGGCCAAATCCTAGAATGATCAGTGGTTGTTTTATTTGTGGATCATTGGAGCACAAGGTGAAGGGTTGTCCAAACAGGAGGGTAGAGGCAGGTAGTGTGAATACTGGTAAGGGTAGTGGGACGTTAACAATCGCAGGACCGACACCATCAAGCAAACTAACAAAGTCAACATCATGAATCTTCAACATGACGGTCCAAGACACGGTGGCAGCTGGTAATGCAGTTCCAGGTAATATTCGAATAACTTTTATTTGCGTAATTAGAATTTTTCTAGTTATAGTAAATTGTTTTATAAAGAAATTTTGAGGGAGGAATTTGAGTTCTTTTAGGAATTAAATTTCCGTTTAATCAGAAAGACAAGCTTTATGTGATTAGTTAAAGATCAGTTCGATCAAAGTTGATCGAGATCTATTTGCGAAGATTGTGTATGCTATGAACCCAGTTATGTATAGGTTTTTAAGTGGTGATTCCGGGGACAGAATCCTTATAAGGGAGGATGAATGTGACAACCCGATATTTTCTATATAAATAAATCATAAATTTTGCGTATAATTTTTTTTAAGGATGAGGATTTGTACAAGATTGTGTGTATATGTATTTATGTGGTAAATAAAAATATATTTATTACATGAATATTTACAAGTAAATTTATTTTAGAATTATTGATTATTATAAAGTATATTTTTATAATAATTAATTTTAAGATAGAAATATTTTTATTAATTATTTTCCATGATTATATAATCATATATTATTTAAATAATATATGAAGTGATTTTTAGAATAAATATAATAATTATTTTATTATATGAATTTTTGTACAGATTATTAAGTTAAATATTTTACCTTAATTATTAAGGTTAAATATGAAAGAATGATCAGATATAGAATCCAAACCCTAATTTTGGATTATTATTAAGGTATTAAGATAATAATATAATATTAATTATATTTTGATTTTTCAGTGCTATGAATATGTACGGTATGTCTATATTGATAATGATTGGTCAATTATGGTGTATTTTGACCAAACCCTAGTAATAATGTGAAACCCTAATTTGAGATCCAAATTAGAGTGTGAGATTATTTTATAAACGTGTAATATAATTTATGTCGTATATTAAATGTATTAATTAGGTAAACCCTAATTAAAATTCTAGAAACCCTAATATTTAGAAAAAACCTAATAAAACCCTAATTTGAAATTCAAATTAGAGTTCGAGATTATTGGTAATTGTGATAATGTGATTAAGTAACAAGTATTATGATTATAATTATTAAATTTAGAAACTCTAAATTGTTAAACCCTAATTACTAAACTAGAACCCTAATTTAGTAATCGAAAACCCTAATAGTAATTTGGTAACCCTAATTACCGAAAGAATAAACCCTAATTGCTCTATTAGCAAAGTTAATTATGATTATGATTAATAAACCCTAATGTCCATTTGTTAGATAATTACAAACTTACTTTAATTAACAAAGTTATTATTTTCAAAATTTTAGAAACTAAATTATGTCATTTCATTTTCTAACCCTAATTGCTAAATCCTAAATATTAGAATCCTAGACTTTTGCTAAATTGGCTCAAACCCTAAACCCTAAACAAGCCCTAAACCCTAAGGGTTTGTAAATAACAAGAATGCCATTATTTATCAAATGACCATATTGCCCCTTGTTGTATAAATAAAGTTAACTTGTCAATCTAGCCAAAAATGAGTTGGTGACTTACTCTACCAATCCCAACAACTACATTGACTCAAGAATGAGAGCACTCAGCTCTAGATATCAGCATACATGCATCAAACATCATATATATATAGATTGGAGGAGAGAGAAAGGCATTTACTAACTTACATTTTGTCCAACACTCAACCAAGTCCCTCTTTCTCTCTAAGCATCGAATTCTCTAAGTATTTCTATCCCAAAACACAGCCCCACGAAATTCATAATCAAATCAGAAGCCAAAGATCAAAAAATTTCAAAGAAAAAGGTATAAAACCCTAGCTATGATCTGATCCTTAAATTGTTATTAGATCTTGTGATTTGATGTTATAATGTGTTGTTTGTAGTCTAGTTTAATGATCTGGGTTGCTAGATGTTAGATCCATAACATCTAGAGGCTCGGATTTGAAGATTTGTCGAATCTGGAAAATTTGTATTTTTAGGTCTGACAATGAATGTCAGACCATGTAGATCTCATTCTGTTTGAGTTTTTGGCTGTTTAAATGTTTAACTTCATAGTATGTTATGATCACTTTAATCTAAAACTGGAATCAGGGTCAGGAGATGTGTATATTGCATGTTATTTTTGGTCAAACTCGGTTGACCGAGCATGACCGGAGGATTTCTAGGTAACCCAGAAATCATTTTCCAGTATTTGACAAGATGTTTAACGCTCCAGATCTGTCAGGTTTTTGTGGTTTTGTTTTTGTTTTTGACTTCATGTTGTAGTATTTAGATGGACTCAAGATGAATATCTTTATACCCTTCATAACATAAATATATCGATTTGAGTGAGTGGTCAAAGTAGACCACAATTCACTGATTAAGCGTTTCTGGAAAACCCAGAAACTGTATACATGAGTTTTCTGACAGCCTTTGACCGAGTCGAATCTGGCTGTTCTATGGTTGATATTGTGATTTTATGTGATAGATATGTAGTGTTATATGTGGGCTAGAACTTAGAAGTCTTAAATCACAAGAACAGTTCATATGTTGCACGCTATATTCGATCAAAAGTGGTAACTCAAATTGTTCTTCATTTCTGGGTAAACCTAGAAATGAAGAACAACTCTGACAACGAATTAAGAGGCTTAGATCTCTCTTGTGTTATGCGTTTTGGTCATGATTGTTGTTGTAGTATGAAGTGTTACACTAGTACTACATGCTCGAGTTCATAGTTAGTCCAGAATCACACTACACACTAAATTATTGATGGTCAAACGTTACACCTTGCACACTGACGAAGAATTTCTAGGTTTATGAAGAACACGTATAGCGACGGTTCTGTCGCTATAGGTGGTCTTTAGCGACAGATAATTTATAATTTTTCGGAAATTAATTAATAAATAAAAAAAATAGTTTTTAATTATTAAAAATACAAAATAAATCATTAAAAATTATTTTAAATTCTGAAAATTAGTTTTTAATTATTTTAAATATATTTCATAAATATTTAATATTTTTGGAATATTAAAAGTATTTAATTTATTTAATTATAATATTAAATAAATTATTTAAAAATGATTTTAATATTTGAAAATTCATTTAAAATTATATTATGATATAAGAAAGTATTTTAAGTTATTTTTAATAACTTTTAATATTATTTGATAATTTTCATTAATAAATTAATATTAATGATCATTAAGTTATTTATTAAATGAATTAAATAAATGAATTAAAAATGATTTTATTATATTAAAAATCATTTTAAATAATGATAAGGTATTTAAAAATATTTTAAGTTATAAAATATAACTTTTAATATTTAAAGGTAAATTTAATTAATTAATGATTATTAATGATATTAAAGTTATTTAATATTTATATTAAATAAATTAGTTTTAAAATGATTTTAATATTATTAAAATTATTTTAAATGAAAATAAAGTGTTTAAAGATATTTTAAGTTATAAATATAACTTTTAATATTTAAGGGATATTTTCATTAATAATTTAATATTAATGATATTTAATGATTAATGATATTTAATTTATTTAATAATTATATTAAATAAATAGTTTAAAAATGGTTTTATTTATTTAAAAATCATTTAAAAAGGATATTAATGATTTAAAAATATTTTAAGTTATAATTAATGACTTTTAATATTTAGATAATAGTTCATTAATATTTAACTATTAATGATAATAGAATTGTTTGGTATTTAAATCATTTAATAATGATTCTGATATTTCAAAAATTATGATAAATGATAATAATTATTTAATAATTATTATAAGGCCATGAAAAATAGTGTGACTGATGTTTAAGTTATCCAAATGGATATTGAACTACGGTTTAGAGTCTTAGACTCGATATTTACCCGAAAAAGCTGTCGGTAAATCGACATGTTTCAGAAATTGATCTGGACTTAGATAATTTATTGGATATGTGTTTATTTGTGATTCAATGGTTATTAAGGTTGTGTGATAATGTGAATAGGAAATGTGCTGACTGCAGTAGGCAGTGTTATGTGTACGATATGTTGTACTAATCAGTAAAATGATCTGATTAATGATAGGTTGTGATAGAAAAGGGTAGAACTAAGTTGAGAATTGTAAGCAGCGCATCAGGCAAGTATCCTAACTTTGCATTTTCTTTATGCAATAGACAGAAGTAAGAAGTTCAGAATAATTATTATTATAAATGTACAGATTGTTAAACCTATATTATATAAACCCATTGATTATCAACATGTTAGTATATGATAATTCAGTTATTTATTCTGTTCGTTAATTTCTAGAAATGATTATACAAGTGTCCCCACTTGGATAATCATTGTATTTAATCACATGTTGATACACCTTTGATATACATATATGTTGAATTATATAAGACCTTTGTTACGAAAATCCGACAGGTATGAACATCCCGATAATGGAAAAAATTTTATGCGCCCAAGGCGGACAGAGTGTACGATAACTTCATTCTTGTACATGTAGTATTGATCAATACAGGGTACAATGGGGCTGATCACCCTCCGTGCTTGTAAGTCATGACGGGTTACAGATGAATTTATGTTCAAACCTTTTTGAAAATGAAAACAATGTTCATAGTATGTCACTAAAACTCCATATATAGTCAATACGTAGTTTCAAAAATTTAAAAGAGGGTTGTTATGATACTATTATTGGTATATAATACTACACAACTATTAACTGGTTGTAGAAGGGTATTATAAAGAAAATATTTAAATTCTTTCAGCTTATATATATATATATATATATATATAAATACTTGCTGGGCACTCAAATACTCATCCTTGCTTAATTTAAATGTTTTTCAGCTAAGTGTGTAGAACCAGAAGGCTCATGCCGAAACAAGGGAAAAGGAAAGCTAACCAAATAAGATTTGTGGTATTGTTTTGTAATAGTTTTTAGATTATGAAGACTATGATATTTAAATACCTAATATCATGTAATGAATGACTAAAGGTTACGTACTTGGGAGAAAGACTCTGATGTATATGTAAATTTTAAGTTAAGTTTTATATTATTGTAAATATTAGTAGTATTATTCCGCTCATAGAAATGGTATCGTGAAGTACCGTGTTCGGGTTTCAAGTATCCGAGTTCGGGGACCTCACATTATCCCTGTAATATTAATCATCAATTCCTGTCCACAATCATATGAATAACTCATAATCATAATTGTGATTCTGAATTCCATTTCTCACCTAGGACGAAGATAATTTTTATCACCTATCTTCTCCTAAAATATCAAAAATCATGGTTATACCAAATCACAATCCCTGCTCATAATCATACTAATAAATTCATCTTTGCACTACGGCCAAAGATATTCATTAACAATTCATCTTTGCACTACAGACAAAAGACATACAACTATATTTTAGAAGAGTCAAGTAGAACATAATATCTACTATCTTTTACGAATTTAAAAGTTTATTTTTAATATGTTATCACTAAGACTCAACTTAATAAATAATCCACATCATCGAATCACCCCTGCACTACGGCCAAGGATATTCGTTAATATCACATCCATGAATTATCAATGCACTACGGCCAAGAATATTCATTATTATCACATCCCTGAATTAATATTTCATTGTTGAGACTAAATTCAATAATTAATCCATATCATCAATTCATCCATGCACTATAGGCCAAAGATTTTCTTTTAGTATCACGACCACGAATTATCCATGCACTACGGGTCAAAGATAATCGTGTTTTCATCAACGGTACTGATCATGCCATAAAATAATTCATCTTTGCACCCTTAGCCGAAGAGAATCCATAGCCATAATCATACCAAAAACTGTCCATCAATGCACTACGACTAATGAAGATTTTTTCCACATCATTTGTAACATTAATGTCATGATTATACCGAATAGTCCCTAGTCATAATCATACTAAGTCCATCTATGCACTACAGGCCACAGATGACTTTCAACATAATATATACAGGAGGATGATGACAATGATATAAGTATTAATAAAACGAAAAACAAGGATAAATATTAAAGACTTTAAATTTATCTAAATATTACCAATCACTTAATAAACTCGTAATCAAATATTATTAATATTATAATAATATTTTAATCACTTCTTAAACGTATAAACTATTTATTTTAATTATTTACACTTTACCAAATAATGCATTTAATTATTCAAAAATATCATACTCATAAGATTTCATCACCAATGATCAAATCCTTTATCAAAAATATCTGCATATACCCTATATAGGATTCCCAAGCCATAAAATTCTATTTACCAATTTTTAACTTCACATAACATATTTAACTCATAAACTCATAACTAGTGCATTTTCATGAAAATACCAAATTAGTCCCAAAAATATTTCTTTTCTGGGATTTAGCAGAATATTGTCCCGTATTGAACAACTATTTTTCTTGGAATTTTTAAAATTCATTTACTATTTTTCAAAAAGTATTTTCTAATTATTTCCTTAAGAAATTTGCTACCTCAAGTTTAATTGCAAAAATTCCAAAATCTTGGTAGGATCTTAAACATGTTAACGTGATCTTCCAATTTAAATTTCAAGGTCATCGGAGTTATAGAACTCCGGTTATAGCATTTTTCGTCAAAAAAACCTAAATATTGAAATGGTCATAACTTGCTCATTTTAAGTCGGAATGAGCTCATTTTTGGACAGGAGGTACTTTATACCATAATTTTTATGACCCAAAAGGCCAGAATATTTCACACAAATTAAGTGGCCAAAAATGCCATTTTAAAAATATGGACAGTAGCTTTTTAAGTATTTCCAGATTTTTCATCCTCTACTAAAATCATTCCACAAGAAAATCTGTAATTCCTTTTTAAGTGATTCCACTTGGATAAGTTAGGAAACTCATAGATCTAAATCTAGAATTTGACCACAATCAAAAATTCGAAATATAATATGAGATATGGTCAATTGAATTTCATGTTCTATTTTTACCAAAATCTGATTTTTCAACCCTTTATGATTTCTAAGAAATTTTTATGTTTTCTCATAATAACCAACACAACTCCTCATAACACTAACTAGTACTTCATATACCCATGATTTTTCATCTCCCCAATGCTTTTATTATGACTTTTATCATAATCCACGTAAACATATCATTTCCACAATTTAATAAGGAAAAAATATAAAGGATCATTCACCATGCATGTGGTAATCCACATAGACAGGCTATTCGAACAAAATAATAAAGAATGGAATAATAGAAGAATTCTCCATGCATGCGATAGACCACATAGACAAGTTATTCACAACAAAATAATAAAGAACGGAACCAGGTTAGGCGTAATCCACACTGATAGGATATTCCAACAAAATAATAAAGAACGGAACCAGGTCAGGCGAAATTCGTACCGACAGGATATTCCAACAGAATAATAAAGAATGGAAAAACAACAGAAATCACCATACATGCGATAGACCACACACATAGGTTATTCCAACAGAATAATAATTAATGGAACCAGGTCAGGCGTAATACGCACCGACAGGATATTCCGACAGAATAATAAATAACGGAATAATAGAAGAATTTCACCATGTATTCGGTACTTTGCATAAACAGGTTATTCCAACATAATAATAAAGAATGGAATATCAGAAGTTCTCTACATAAATATGATAGAAATAATAACCCTTACGAGTACAACAAATAATATCCCTTACCTCAAAAGAAGACTGAATACTGGAATAGTGAGCTAGCAGACTTCTCTTCCTCTTTTTCTATAATTTCTCCCTATAATAATGGCTCTAAAGCTTTAGTGAATTTGTGAGAAATGAAGGAAGAATGAGTTTCTATTTATAGAAAAATATAGTTTCGATAATTGCACGTTTTGGGGCTAGAAAAATTACAGTACAATACCACCAACTTTTAATTTAGTTTTGCAAGTATTATCAAACTTGCACTACCTCCCCTAATAGTAAATAATGTGAATCAATAGTTCAATCACGTGGCTCAATAGTTTTGGAAGAATGCATATTATGATTTGATGTTTAAAGTAAATGCTCATGATTATTTATAAAGTCCTTCGAGGAATATATGTACAAGGACTTAGTGATAGATCAAAATTGTTAGGTTAATCTTAGCCTTTAATGTTCACTTGTATAGATAAAGAGATCAAATATGTTAGGTTGATCTATGGCTAGAAAGAAATAGATAGGCTTTGAAGAGAATCATAGTCTACCCGGCTGATCAACAGAATGCAGAATATAAGGCAGGATCATAGTTCTGAAATGATCCTAGTGTATCTACCTTAAAGGGCCTCTTCAGGAAATCGTAGAGTGGTCCAGACGTTTAGCGAAGTTAACTCAGAGATCGTAGTGTGCTTTCGGAAACACAGAGTCTCCAAGACGAGCAAGTGATGATCCTCGTGTGAAAAGATCGTTGTGTAAAAATACTTACGAGAAATCGTAGTGTTCTCTTAAAAGCAAGCATCAATATGGCAAGGCACTACGATATGGATAATTGAGTGTCATCTGCCTTGTGTCAGAAACATCAAGCCCTATTGTTCATTTGAAGATAGACTCCAACAAATATGGAATGGGTTTTGAACGTTGAAGTACTCACCAGTCCCAACGGTAAAAAAGATATCCTTAGTATTGATCAAAAGAAACATATTCTAGAAGCTAAGAAAAGGACCATTGGGCAGAGGAAAATAACTTTTGAGGTGTTAGGTGAGAAAGCAGTTTGCTGTGTCAGTGGGACAGAGTGCATTTCAGAAGATGTGTAGAAAAGTCTCCATCAAAGCTCAGAAATGTCAAACGCATTTAATGGCTCATCAAATGACTTCAACGGATAGATTTCAAGATCACATATATACAGATCAAAGACAGATGAGAAAAAAAGTGACAAACATTGACCAAAAATGCACAAAAACACTCAACGCTCAACTCTACGATCTGAAAAAAAAAGAAAGCTTGCTCAGCTACTCAGTTCTTTTGAACTAGTGCTTAATAGCAACTGAGTATCATTAATCATGATCTAAAAAACATTTCAATCAACTGAAGTAAGAGAACTAAGTCTGTAGGACTTGAAGAGTTCTAAGTGAACTGTGAGAAACCAAGTCACCTGGACTTGTAGAGTTCAAGAGTGAACTAAGAAGTACCTAGACTGCTGGTCTAGAAGGAATCTGTGAGATTCCAGAAGTGTAACAGACATCCTTAGTGGATTTCCTACTCAAGGAGTAGAAGAGTGGATTAGGAGCTTTAAGTTCTCGGAACAACTTAAAATTGCTATGTTAATTATAACTGCTATAACTGCTATATGTGCTATAACTGTCATAACTGCCTCACTCTCATTAACTCAAGATATCTAACAGAAGGCGTATTAAATACTCATTCCGCTGTGCACTGATTACCATCATCCTAAATAAGTTAAAAGAAAAGGTTTTAATTATCTATTCAACCCCCCTTCTAGATATTTTTCGTGCCTCTGGGAACTAACAATTGATATCAGAGCAGGTTCTATAATAAAACCTACAAAGCTTGAGTAGATCCAATGGCAGACTTACCAAGCGAATCAAAGACTGGAGGAGGCAGCAAGCCACCAATGTGCAACAAAGAAAAATTTGCTAACCGGAAGGTTAGGATGCAAGCTTATATGGATGCAATAGATGAAGATCTATTTGAATCTATTCAGAATGGGCCATATGTTCCTATAAAGCTTGCACCAACTACAGATGACCCAAACAGAGTACAAATCAAGGTTAAAGAAGAATGGACAGAGAACGAGAAGAGAGCTGTCCAGCTCGACAATAACGCAGAAAACAGCTTGTTCTAATCTTTAGAAGATGATCTGTTTGAAAACGTGGTCAACAGCAAAATAGCAAAGGAGGTTTGGGAAGCACTTCTCATTATGCATGAAGGAACATAAGAAGTTAGAGAAAACAAATAATCTCTTTTGACTCAGCAATATGAGATGTTCGCTCACGTTCAAGGAGAAAACATTACTGCCACTTACGAAAGATTTAATGTACTGGTCAACTCTCTACGAGCCTATGGAAATGTCTATCCAAATAAAGATCTTATCATAAAGTTAATGAGAGCTTTACCAAGAAAGTGGGAAGCCAAAACCACTGCCAGCAGAGAATCAAAAAATCTACATGAAATGACTGTTCAACAGTTATATGGCAACCTCCTCACGTACAAACTGGAGCTGACACAGCGAGCAGAAACGTTATCTGAAGGAAGAAAGAAGGATAAAGGTGTTACCCTTAAAGAAATAGATAACGCCTCCAAAGTCAGCACTGAAGTTGATTTTGACTACGATGAAGATGATGATGAGGACCTTGTAATGCTAGTGAAAAGACTAAGAAAGTTCATGCGACGAGGCAAAACCAACGAACCGAAGAAAGTCAGCAACTACTGCAACCAGGAGAAAATAAATGACCTATGCTACAATTACAAGAAACCAGGCCACTTCATTGCAAATTGCAATAAACCTCTCAGAGAAGAACTCAAGAAGAAATCTCATTCAAAGAAAGAATACAGAGGCAACAAAGGGCCACAGAAGAAAGAAAAAGGTCTTGTAGTTGGAGGATCGTGGAGTGACTCAGACAATGTCTCAACTCCTGAATCTGGGGATGATGATGATCCTCAAATAGCAAATCTCTGCTTGATGGCCAATAATGCAAGGGACAAACAGAACTCCAACATACACGAAGTAAGTATCGACGAGGTATTTGACTTTAACTCTCCTGATGTAGATATTGATGATCTTAGAACTTCATTACATGGCATAACATCTGATCTACACCAATACATGAAGTGGTTTAAAGTTCTATCCAAGGATTATTCACATCTTCAAAAGAAGAAAAAAAAGGTTCAAGAAGAACTGGAAACAACCCTTTTCAGTACTAATTCTTTTTCTAAGCTTGAAGCTGAGAATAATCTCTTGAGACAAACAAATGAGCTCAGTGCAAAACGAGAGTCTAGTCTAACCTCAAAAATTGAGGATCTAGAAAAGACCATCTCTACATGGAATAAATCTTCTTCATCCATGGACTCCTTAATCACAAATCAGAGAAGCGTCTCTGATAGAACAAAACTAGGCTTTGGGGAATCTACCTCAGAGCCATGTGTGGAAAAAGTAAAGGAAAATAGCATGAGTGATGCCTCAAGGTTAAGTAGGGCATTATATTTGTGAAATCCTCACAAAGAGATGAGTTTGTCAAACCCTGCCCAGCCGATTCAATTCATATTCCCAGGAGTAAGGGATCTCATGCTGGTCTAGGTTTTAGAAAAGAGAAAAGTAATCTAGCTACTACTCATCAACTTCGAAGGATCGTAGAGTCCAATAAAATAAACTCTACGAACCAACCAGGAAGATACAGTAGAAGTAAGAAATACTCTTCTCAATTAATAAAACAAGAGAACACATGGAAAAGGGAATATCAGCCTAGCAGGAGGATGACCAATAACCCACAAAAGTCCAAATGGAGGAAGAACTTTCACACACTCACACACACACACACTAACATGCATCATATCAAATGCTTTGAATGCCACAGAGTTGGTCACATGGCTGCGAATTGTCATTTTAATTCCATGCACGTGAGACCCAAAATTAAGCAGATTTGGGTCCCCAAGGGTACTAACATAGTATGACCCATGAAAATATGGGTACCAAAATGAAGGCTTAATGTTACCTCAGGAAAAGAGCTCCACAAACACAACCTGATATCTGGATAGTGGATGTTCAAGACACATTGTGACAACCTGAGAATTTAGACAATTTATGAGAATCTTAAATGATTGATTTAAGGTCAAATAATAGACCTAGATAGAAAATAAGTGTATGCGTTTGATGTTATTGGGATTGAATTTTTAGGATTTCAAAATTCTGTAAAGGATATAGGTGAATTATTCAGGATTAAGAATTTATGTAAATATGCTCTGTGTATATGGTTAATGATGTGTTCAGAAAGTGGTTAAGGGTCAAGGGTTGACCACAAGAATTATATATGTATCAAACCTTAATCGTATATTAAGAACGTCAGCGTTCAGTTAGAAAACCCTAACGTCTAAAAAGAAACCCTAGAAATCGGTTCTGGAAACCCTAGTTTTAGTTCCGGGTGTACGAAATCCTAATTCGGATATTGAAAACCCTAGATTTGGAATGCAAAGCTATATACAAAGTTAAACGTCATTAATATTAAATTAATTAGGGAAAACCCTAATGAATTGTTTAAAATCTTAATTGATTATTTGGAAACCCTAATACCAGATCTGAAAACCCTAATTTCAGATTCTGATAAAATGAAGCCCTAATCTAGGAATATAACGGAGAATTTTAATGCTTTAGTGCTATGAATTAAGTACTAATTAGGGTAAAGGTTAATTAATTAACAAACCCTAATTGTTCCGTCAGAAACCCTAACGCTCAATTGTGGATTTAATTGCTAAAATTAGCAATGTTAATTAGGAAACCCTAATCCTAATTATTTCAATTTATGAGTAATTAGAAAACTCTAATCTAATTACGATATTTAATTTCTAAATTAGAAAATTTATTTTTCTAGTAGAAACCCTAATTCAAGGGTTTTGAACCCTAATTGTGTAGTGGTGGATTTAATTGCTTTATTAGCAATGTTAATTAGGAAATATAAATCCTAATTGTCAAGTTATTAGAAGCCCTAATCGGATTAAGAAATCTAATTTCTAAGATTGAATATTATTTTTATTTAAAACCCTAATGTGTGGTTTTGAAATCTAATGTGCAATTATGGCCCTAAGTGCTTAATAAAAAAATTTTAATTAGGATAAATTAGTCCTAATTAGCAAGATTGATTCATGATTGGGAGATTATGGTATAATTAGGAAGCCCTAATTATAAGTTAGAAATTTAAAATTTTCTATTTTAAATTTAATTAGAGAATTTTGGAAATGCAAGTTGCTAAATCTTATAGGATTAAAACCTAAACCCTAAACTCTCAATGATCCAAACTCTAACCCTAAGGGTGTGCAACTCATGAAAATCCTAGAAATAAATGGAAAAGACAAGAATGCCCTTTTTTGTATTATTTTAGACAACTTGCAAATCTAGCCAATATCTTGGGTTGGTGACCAACCCTAACCCTAACCTAGCCTAGAATGTGACTTTTATGTCCAACAAATCCAGCAAAATCAGCAACATGCCATGTACCATATCATATTAATAGAATTAGAGAGAGAAATGAGCTACTTTACTATTATTTTTCTCCCAAGCAATCCTCTCTCTAAAATTCGAAAATTTGGAGTGAGGGAGAGTGAAAAGATGATCCATGATAAAGTTCTTAGCAAGCCAAGAAACAGAATCAAAAGTCAGAAATCGAAAATTTAGCATAAAAGGTATAAAATCCTAAAATTTCGAAATCTCTTGATTTTATGTTAAATGTTGAAATTGATTGTTCAAAGTTGTGTAATAGGGTGTCAATTAGAGATCTGGGTTGTTGGAACATGGATCCATAACCCCTAGATACTCGAATCTAGTATTTTAGAAAATCTGGAAAAGTTGAAAAGAGTCGTCTGACATCCATATGTCAGACATTATAGATCTTCATCTGTTAATGTTTAGGTGTGTTTAATGTTATATATATGTTCTCTGGTATATGTTCTTTAATCTGAGACTTGAATCAACCTCAGATCGTATCTAGATCTTAAGATATATGCAGTCAAACTGCATTGACCGACGTTGACTGTGACGAATCTGGGTAACCCAGATTACCCAGAAATTTCTGACAACCCATTTGAGTACTCTGATCTCGCGCGTGTATAGTTTTTCTGGCTAAATTGTTGTTTTGATATTGTATCCTTACATGAGTACTACACATGTATGGTTTTATATTACTCCGATCATGATTAGGCTGAAAGATATGCTTGGTCAAACGTGGGATGATCAACTGCTCAAGAACATTTCTGGGTAACCCAGAAATGTTCAAGAACAGTTCTTCTGGGCTACTTTGACCAGCTCTGATCTTGCATAGGAAATGTGTTTATGATGATATGATTCAATCTAAATGCTCACTGACATGATGACTACAGGATGGAATCACTCTAACACCAAAACAATTACAAGAACTATAATATTTGTGAGCTTAAAAATGCTGGGTCGACATTGTCTGGGTTTCTGGGTTACCCAGAAAACCCAGATGTGTTCTGACAGTAAATTTAAAAGCTTAGATCTTGTTGATCGTTTATTGTATGACTAAGATGAAGGTTTATTCATGTAGTGTTACATAAACACTACATTATCAATACTTAACCTAGCCTAGAACATAAACAGATTGGATTTTATAATCGGTCAAACCACCCAACCCAATCACTGTCAAGAACACTCAAGAACACCTATAGCGCCAGAAAGTGTCGCTATAGACCTTTAGCGACAGATTATTATTATTTTTCACGAAATTAATTTAAAATTAGAAAAAAATGATTTTTAATTATTAAAAATACATAATAAATTATGAAAAATTATTTTAAAGTCTGAAAAATAGTTTTTAACTATTTTGAGTATATTTTGAAAATATTTAATATTTTTGGAATATAAATGGTATTTATTTATTTAATTATAATATTAAATAAATTATTTAAAAATAGTTTTTAATTCATGAAAAATCATGAAAAATTATTTTATGGTATAAGAAAATATTTTAAGTTATTTTTGATGACTTTTAATATTTTGTGAGGAAATTCATTAATTAATCAATATTAATGATAATTAGTTTATTTAATAAATATATTAAATAAATTAAGGAAAAATAGAATTAATGATTTAAAAATCATATAAAAATGATTTAAGTTTTACAAAAATATTTTAAGTTATAAAAAGTAACTTTTGATATTTTGGCATGAAAATATTAATATTTTAATATTAATATTAATTATCGGATAATGGATTTAATGATTTAAAAATCATATAATTATGATTTTAAAGTATTAAAAATACTTTGTGATATTATAATTATGTTATAATATTATGTTATGATTTTTATTAATATTTTATATTAAATAAATATTAATGATTAAGGTATTATGTAGTATATAATTCATTTAAATACGATTTTAAAGATTGAAAAATGTTGATAAATGGTAATAATTATCCGAAAGTTATTACGAGCCTAAGAAAAATGTTTTGTCTGATTAGAAATTATCTGTGATAACTGTTAAGTGTTAAGTCAGAGTTTAATTGAACTTAAACTCGATATTCGTCCGACTAGACCGTCGGGATGATAGAATTGTGTCGGTTTTAAGCCAGACTGAAATAGTTTGACTTGATGTTATGTCTTATGTGTTATATAGACTGATAGGTTTATGTGGTAATATGTTTAGGTTATTTTATGGATATAAATATAACAGTATTATACTGTGATGATATTATTCTAATATTGGAGATCTATATTATTAATATTAGGTGTTCGGGTAAAGCGTTATAAATTGCGTTGCGGTAATCAACGGTGCAGACAAGTTTTTCAGTTCTATTATGTTTGTGGATGGAATGTGTTATGTGTTAAATTACATATTATGCTCTATGAATTGTTAAAAGTCAAAATATGACTAAATTAATTGGGTTATGGAACTCAATCAATATGTGATTACATGTTGTATGATGTAACTTGATAAATTAGAAATGTATAATGCATGAATTAATGTTTTGTAAGAAATTATGGATGCATGTAGGATATGTTTAGTAAAGAATATATGTTGCATGCAGATATGCATATTAAAGGAAATGTAGTGCATATAGAATTATGTGCTATGTGAAACATGATAGATTGTTAAATTTGCTGGGCTGTCGAGTTCAATCTTGCAAACATAAACTTTTTGCAGGTTAATGATGTTAGACAATATTATTTGCTATACGGATGATGAAGATTTTGCGATGCACAAAATGAATACATTTTCTTGATTTAGAAATGGTATAGATCTATGATTGATAATTTTTCAAATGTAATTGTCAGCTATGTACAGTTTGAAATGTTGAATAGATAAATAAGATTTATTTAGAATTGAGAATAGATATGATTCTTAAATAAATGAATCATCGATACAAAAGATAATGCCAAGATCAGCTTGGGATATCATGTGCAGCTACTTTGTAAAAAATAAATAAATAAAAAATAAAAAATATATATAGTTTAATAAATGTGTTATAAAGATTATGAATTGTATTTAAGTTAAGGTTACTCGACCTTGGGGAATAGTGTGAAATATATTGTATAAACAATTTATGTTTATATCTTCCGCAATTAGTGAAAGAAATAGTATACCGGATCCGAGGTGATTTGGGACTTGGATTCGGGGCTATCACACACATGACTGGGAACAAAGCCCTTCTGTCCAACTACATAGAGAAGGAGGGTTCCTCGATCATATTTGGAGATAATGGCAATGGCAAGACAAGAGGCTATGGCTCAGCCGGAAATGGTGCAGTATCATTTAGTATAGTGGCCTATGTGGAAGGAATACAACACAACCTTCTAAGCATTAGCCAACTTTGTGACAAGGGTCATCAAGTAACATTCATCAACAATCAATGTTAAGTCCGAGACCTGAAGACATCTGCAGTAAAGCTAACCAGAACAAGAGAAGAAAATGTCTACATAGTAAATCTTGGTCAACAAAGCTCAGACGAGACAATATGCTTTCTGGCTAAAGCATATGAAGAAATGAGCTGGCTATGGCATCGAAGATTATCTCATCTCAACTTCAAAAGCATGTCCAAATTAGCTTCAAAAGATATAGTTGTAGGCCTACCCAAATTCAACTTCGAAAAATAAAGGTCGTGCAATGCCTGTCAACTTGGGAAACAGACCAGAAGCTCATTTAAGAGCAAAACCATCAACTCAATTGACAAGCCTCTGCAATTACTGCATATGAATCTTTTTGGACAAATTCCAACGTTGAGCCTTGGGGGAAAGAGATACTCACTGGTCGTAGTCGACGACTACACTAGATTTTAATGGGTATTCTTTCTAACCTCAAAAGATGAAACAAGCCCCCAACTGATCAAGATGTTCAAGCTGGTGATGAATGAGAAAGGAGAGAAAATCAAGGGCATAAGAAGTGATCATAACAGAGAATTTAATTTCTCAGAAATGGATCAGTTCTGCACAGACAATGGGATTAGTCACAACTTCTCAGCTCCACGAACTCCCCAATAAAATGGAGTTGCTGAGATAAAGAACATGACACTAATAGAGGTTTAAAGGACTCTACTAGTTGCAGCTCATCTACCAGAGTACTTCTGGGCAGAAGCAGTCAACACTACATGTTATACTCAGGACAGATCACTCATACACTCTATGATTAAGAAGAGTCCTTATGAACTTTGGAAAGGAAGAAAGCCAAATGTTAGCTACTTTCATGGGTTTGGATGTGCATGCTACATACTCAACAATGGAAAGCAGTATTTGACAAAGTTTCAATTAAAATCAGACGAAAGAATCTTTCTTGGATATGCCACAGATAGCAAGGCTTACAAAGTGTTCAACAAGAAGACACTGAGTGTAGAAGTCTCGATTCACATCATCTTTGATGAAATAGACTTAGACAAAACAGTGCTCCAAGACACTATGACTAACAGTGAAGACAGTGCGAACGAAGTCATCGAGCTCAATACTACGATCGTAGTACCAGACATCGAAATCGTTGAGCAAGGGAATGAGATCGTAGAGAGACATGTGCAAGACAATGATCCTCCACATCAAGAAGAAGAAATAGATCTTGAGGATCTATGACAAGAAGGAATAAGAACGGATGTTCCAACGGGAAGCATATGGGCAAGAGATCACACCCAAGATCTAATCATTGGAGATCCGAATGTAAGAAGCAAAACAAGAGCTGCTACTCAAAATGAATGCTTCTATCTAAGCTTCCTATCTCAAATAGAACCGAAGAAGATAGAGGATGTTATGGAAGACTCCAGCTGGATAGAGGCCATGCAGGAAGAACTTAATCAGTTCAAGAGAAGCAAAGTTTGGAGATTGGTTCCAAGACCAAAGAACCATCCTGTAATTGGAACTAAGTGGGTCTTCAGAAACAAGATGGATGAAGATGGGGTGATAACCAGGAATAAGGCTAGACTAGTAGCCAATGGCTACTCTCAGAAAGAAGGCATTGACTATGATGAGACATTTGCACCTGTTGCCAGACTACAAGTCATTAGAATATTCCTTGCCTTTGCTGCTCACATGAAGTTCAAAGTCTTCCAGATGGATGTTAAAAGTGCATTCTTGAATGGTGAACTTCAAGAAGAAGTCTATGTAGAGCAGCCTCCAGGTTTCATCAATCCATCTCTTTCTAATTATGCCTTTAGATTAGAAAAAGCCTTATATGGTCTTAAACAAGCACCTAGAGCATGGTATGAAACACTGACTAATTTTCTTATTAAAAATGGGTTCACTAGAGGTAGAGTAGATACCACACTATTCCTTAGAAAGCAAAAAGATAAAGTCCTATTAGTTCAAATCAATATTGATGATATCATATTTGGTTCTACTGATGAAAAGTTATGCAAGAGATTCTTCAAGCTTATGCAGAGCAAATTCAAAACGAGCATGATGGGTGAGCTGAACTTCTTTCTTAGACTGCAAGT
Organism: Panax japonicus; assembly: GCA_020205505.1. Classification (NCBI taxonomy): domain Eukaryota; kingdom Viridiplantae; phylum Streptophyta; class Magnoliopsida; order Apiales; family Araliaceae; genus Panax; species Panax japonicus. The sequence continues at coordinate 37,676,225 of CM035099.1, read as the reverse complement.
AAAGTAGACTGATGAAGGAATTTTCATAAACCAAGCCAAGTACATTAAAGACTTACTCAAGAAGTATGGCATGGAATCAGCTTCTCCCATGAAAACCCCAATTGCTCCTGCAACCAAGCTTGACAAAGATGAAAAAGGTAAAAGTATTGATATAACTCAATACAGAGGTATGATAGGGCTCTCTTTTATATCTTACTGCCAGTGGACCAGATATAATATTTGCAACATGCATCTGTGCTAGATTTCAGGTTTGTCCTAAAGAATCTCATTTAACTACTGTAAAGAGGATTTTCAGGTACCTCAAAGGTACACCCCACTTGGGCCTTTGGTATCCCAAGGAATCCTCATTTGAGCTAACAGGATACACAGATGATGATTTTGCAGGCTGCAAAATAGATAGAAAAAGTACCAGTGGTGTAAAGTCCCCGAACCCGGATACTTGAAACCCAAATTCGGTACTTCACGATATCATTTCTATGAGCGGAATTCTACTAATAATAATAACAATAATATATAAACAAACATTTTACAATACTTAATCATCAGAGTTCACCTCCCAGGTACGTAACCTTTAAACATACATTAACATTCATATTAATAATAACATATATCATAGTTTTCATAATCTTAACTATTACAATTAATAACAACTTCAGTCAACCAGCTATCTTCCCTTTCCCTTTGTTTTTGACAGAACCTTCTGGTTGTTCGCTCTTAACTGAAAACATTTAAATTAGCAAGGATGAGCATTTGAGTGCCCAGCAAGTATTAACAATATATATATATATATATATATATATATATATATATGAATTGAAAGCATTTAAATGTTTTCTATATACTATTCTTCTACAACCAAGCAAAAGTTGTGAAGTAATCTATATCAACAACAACTACATAACTATTTCAAATTTTTGAAACTACGTACAGACTATATAAAGGTTTTATATGACATAGTATGAACATTATTTTGATTTTTGAAAAGGTTAACCAGAAAATTCATCTGTGAACCGTCATAACTTACGAACACGAGGTTGATCAGCCCGTTGTATCCTGCATTGATCAATACTACATTACAAAAATGGTGTTACCATTTACATGATCCGCCTTAGGCGCATAAAAATTTTCCCTGGTAAGGGATGTTCATATTTGTCAGGGTTCCAAGCCAAAGGTTTTACATCATCCAAAAATAGTTTATAATTCAACACATATATATATTAAAGAAGCATCAACATGCGATTAAATACTATGATTATCCAAGTGGGGACACTTGTATAATCATTTATGGAAATTAACGAACAGAATACATATATGAATTATCATATACTAACATGTTGATAATCAATAGGCGTATATAATATAGACTTTAAAAATCTATACAATAATAATATAAATTTGAAACATTCTTACATATATCCAATGCATAAAGAAAATGCAAAGGTAGGGTACTTGCCTGATGCGCTGCTACAATTTCTTAATTTAATTCTACCCTTTTTATCACAACCTATCATTAAGCAAATCAATCATCCGATTAGAACATTATATCATAACACATACTACTGCATATAGTAGTCAGTACAGTCCTAATCACATTGTCACATAACTTAACGACCATTACATCACAATTAAACAATTTATAAGTCAATCCTATCTAAGTTCAGATCAATTTCTGAAACATGCCGACGTATCGACAGCCTTATTATTTAATACTCGAGTCTAAGACTCTATTCTATATCGAAATATTTAATTAGATAACTTAAACAACAGTCACAATATTTTTCATGACCTCATAATAATTTTAAAACAATTATTACCATTTATCATAATTTTTAAAATATCAGAATCATTATTAAATGATTTAAATATCAAATAATTCTATTAAAATATTAATTTATCATTATCCAAATATTAAAAGATATGAATTACAACTTAAAATATTTTTAATTCACTTACATCCTTTTTAAATGATTTTTAGATAAATAAAACCATTTTTAAAACTATTTATTTAATATAATAATTAAATAAATTTAATATCATTATTATATCATTAATATTAAATTATTAATGAAATTATATCTTATAACTTAAAATATCTTTAAACACTTTATTTTCATTTAAAATGATTATTATAATATAAAAATTATTTTTAAACCAAATTATTTAATATAATTATTAAATAACTTTAATATCATTATTAATCATTAATTAATGAAATTAACCATTAAATATTAAAAGTTATATTTTATAACTTATAATATTCTTAAATATCTCATTATTATTTAAAATGATTTTTGAAATAATAAAATCATTTTTAATTTATTTATTTACTTCATTTTAGTAAATAACTTAATTATCATTAATATTAATTTATTAATGAAAATTATCAAATAATATAAAAAGTTATCAAAAATAACTTAAAATATTTTCTTATATCATAACATAATTTAAAATGATTTTTCAAATATTAAAATCATTTTTAAATAATTTATTTAATATTCTAATTAAATAAATTAATTACTTTTAATATTCCAAAAATATTAAATATTTATGAAATATATTTAAAATAATTAAAAACTAATTTTTAGAATTTAAAATAATTTTTAATAATTTATTTTGTATTTTTAATAATTAAAAACTATTTTTTTCTATTTTTTTATTAATTTTCAGAAAATAAACTGATTTCCGTCGCTAAAGACCACCTATAGCGACAGAACCGTCGCTATAGGTGTTCTTCATGTTCTTCATTCATGCCCAGAAATTCATACTCAGAACCGAGAGGCTATGTTTGACCGTGCATAACTTTGTGTGTGCTGTGATTCTGGACTTGATTTTGGTCAGATTGTGTAGTACAATTACAAGACTATAAGATACAATAATAATCATGGATAAAACACATAACACCAGCCAGATCTAGCCGCCTAAACTCGTTGTCAGAGGCTGTTCTTCATTTCTGGGTTTCCCAGAATTGAAGAACAGTCCGACTGACTACTTTTGATCGCTAGTAACTTGCTGCACGTTAACTATTTTTGAGATTTAAGAGCTTTAATGTGTAGACCACATGTAGGACTACTTATTCATTACATAAAATACACCAAACATCAACACATCAAACAATTACAAGCCGGTCAATCTCTGACAGAATCAGTGTTCATAAGTTTTCTGGGTTTTCCAGAAAACCGAAAATATGGATTTCTCTACTACTTTGACCAGCCAAAAATTTCAGTATAAGTAATATTTTAACAATGTAAAGGCATGAATCTATAGTCAATATACTATACTACAACCCAGCTTCAACAAATCAAACAAAACAACAACTAACAGCAAGATCAGAAGCCCCAAACATGTTGTCAGACACTGAAGACTGTTTCTGGGTTACCCAGAACTCAGACAGTCAAGCTCGGTTAACGTGCTTTGACCTCAAATAACTTTTAATCTATAATAGATATGACCTTACTTCTTTTTACAGATTAAAGACAACATGCAGGACTACTATTAACAACTTAAAAACAACACAAAACATCATCGAGCAAGGATCTGTGGCCGCTGACATTCATTGTCAGACCACAGAATCAAGCTATTTCCGGACATTGAAGATCTTCAATTCTGAGCGTCTAGATGTTATGGATCTAACATCTAGCAACCCAGATCATCACTAGATATTAAAACCAACATATTACAACACTTAAACACAAAATCTAAACACAAAATATGGACAGATTTTCTAGCTTAAGTTTTATACCTTTCTTGGGTTTGATCTTGATTTAAAGCTACTGATTTGATATGAAATTTCGTGGGGCTGGATTTTTGTGCTAATATAAAACTGAAACTCATTGGTTTTAGAGAGAGAAAATCTAATAGGAGAGTTGGTGAATAAAATGGCCAAATGAGCAATTTTTTCTTTCTTTAATCTTATATACTAGACTTAGAGAATGATTGGCTGAGTTTGATTGCTGCCACTTGTTGCTTAATATCTTCATCATATCTAGAGTTGGTAACCAACTCAAAATATAGCAAGATCCACACTCAATCTCTTAGCACATGTGCAAAAGGACATAAAAGTCATTTTATTATTAATTTTTATGGAACAAAAATGATTTGGACAAAGTATTAGAGATTAATAACACTAGTATATTTAATCTAGCCAATCTTAGCAATTTAGGGTTTACCAATTCCATTAACTAGGATTTGTAAAAACACAATTAGGGTTTTCTAGTAATTAGAAAAATACAATTATAATTTAGGTTTCTAATTTAAAAAACTTTAAAATAACACATAACTTTATATCATATAACACAGATATATACAGTATTAAATCTTATACAGTGAATCTAGGGTTTTCTAATACTATAACACAATTGATCAATTATTATCAGCTCTCGTACATGCAGTTCACATTATAACACTTAAAATATTTAAATATCATAATGTTATTATTATCCGCTATCCAAGACCAAGATTAGGGTCAGTAAAATATGATTAGGGTTTTGCCATACTATCATAAAATTGTTCCACACATTAACATTGCTCATATAATCATACACATCTATAATACTAATAAATAATAATATAATATTATTATTCTCATTCCCTGATAAAAATCCGAAATTAGGGTTTGGATTCTATATCCGATTTACCTTTCTTAAATAACTTAATTAACTGAATAAACTTCATTTAATAAAATAATTGTTATAAATATAAATTTCATTTTCATAGAAAATAATCGATAAAAACATTTCCAATATGGAAATAATTATTATAAAATTATATTTGAGATTAAACCATGATTCTAAATAAAATCATTTACAATTTTTCATGTAATAAATATATTTTATATTTACCACATAAATACATATATACAATATCTTGTACAAATCCTCATCCTTAGTATATAAAAAAAAATTATACACAAAATTTCTTATTTATTTATATAGAAAATACCGGGTTGTCACACTCACCCTCCCTTATAAAGATTCCGTCCCCGGAATCACCGCTTTAAAACCTACACATAACGGGCACATAAGATACAAAATCATCATGAATAGATCTCGATCAACTTTGATCGAACTGATCTTAACTAATCACATAAAGCTTGTCTTTCTGATTAAACGGAAATTTGATTCCTAAAAGAACTCAAATTCCTCCTTCAAAAATTCTTTATAAAACAATTTACTATAAATAGAAACATTCTAATTACGCAAATAAAAGTTATTTGAATATTACCTGGAATTGCATTGCCAGCTGCCACCGTGTCTCGAACCGTCATGTTAAAGACCCTTGATGTTGACTTTATTGGCTTGCTGGATGACGTTGGTCCTGTGATTGCTAACGTTCCACTACCCCTGCTCGTATGCAGACTACCAGTTTCTTCCCTCTTCTTCGGACATTCCTTCACCTTGTGTTCCATTGAACCGCAAATAAAACAGCCACTATATTTTCTAGGATTTGGGCAATTGGGAGAGATGTGGCCCTCCTGCCCACACTTGAAACACACAGGTTTCCCCTTTAAATACACACCTGAATGGTTCTTCCCATAAGTTTTGCATTGAACTGCCTGCTTTTTCACACCCTCTTGTTTCACCTGTACGTTTTCTAAATAATTCACTTTTCTCTTTTCGCTCCCTCCCTTACTTCCACTATTAACTTTCCCCTTCTCAGCTGCCTCAACCTTACTTTTGTTCTTCCTCTCTTTGTTATAGAGACTCAAGATCTCACTCCATTCCTCAGCAATTATCGCCTTTTCCATAAGTGCTGCAAATGTTGGAATCTGCAACACTGCCACTTTGTTATAGATTCAGGGTTTCAATCCTAACTCAAATCTTCTCGCCTTCCTAGCCTCCGTATCAACTTGTTGCGGAGCAAATCTAGCTAACTCATTAAATTTAGCGGCGTAATCCGCAATTGACATCTCTCCTTGTTTCAACTCTAAAAATTTTACCTCCATCCTAGCCTGCATACTAGTAGAAAAGTAATTTTCGAAAAATAAAGTTTTAAATCTTTGCCAAGCCACTACACCCTCTCCCGCTCTCGCCTGATTCGCTTCCCACCAGAAGTTCGCCTCACCCTTCATCATATAAGTGGCAAAAACTGTCTTCTGCCCCTCATCTACTCTAGCTATTACAAACGCCTTCTCAATTTCTTTAATCCAGGTTTGAGCTTCTACAGGATCAGTTGTACCTTTAAATTCAGGTGGTCTTACAGCTTTAAAATCTTTGAAATTTGTTAAGTGATTATTCAGTTGATTCCCTGCTGCTGGTATTCCTTGTTGCATGGTCTGAGCTATTATATTCTCAAAATGCTGTATCGGGTCTACTGGTTGCTGTCCCTCAACGTTGTTGACAGATCCTTCTGCCCTTTGGTTTTGAGTTTGACATCTTGGCGGCATTTTCTGATTAAGTAAAAACCATAAATTAATCTTACATTCTACATCTTATCATGCGAGTTTATACCTTTAAACATAATTCAAACTTAGATTCATATTACTTTAATAAGTAATTTACAAAGCATAACATAACTACTTAAAACATCATTCATCCCTTGGTGATTACAGTAATCGGGATTTACAACCTTACTAACACAAAAGTTTTAGAATATTACATCACACAGACATATTAAGCAAACATATTACATTAAACAAGCCTTCACAACGAAATCTATAATATCTAGTTAATAAGCTCTTTTTCTTGGACAACTCTTTGCCTGATGATCTTTCCTTCCACAAACAAAGCATGCTCCCCGTTCATAATCAGGATAATACTGAGTAGTATGTCCCTCATAGCCACATAGATAGCATATTCTTTTCCACTTCTTCTTACTAGGTCTTCCTAAATTATGGTATTCTATTTTTCTCTTTCCCTTATCTCTCGGAGTTGCACACGAAGTGTTGCTTGAAGCCTCCATCTGATCAATTTGAATTTTTAGTTTATCCTGCCCTTCCATCGTTTCTATTAATACCTGACGTAACTGACTATTCAGCAGCTTCTCTATTTCCCACAACTTTTCCAGAGAAGAAATCTGGTTCCTCAAATTCTGTATCTCCATTGATGCTGGTCCGGCTTCAATTTTGGGATCTGAATCACTATCTGTCAGCTCTACCATTTTCGGATCTGGTGCTACATTTTCCACGATAACCACCTCATCCGAGTTGGTTTCATTGCGAGCTTCTATTTCAGCTATTGGCTGTGATATTAGCTCTGGTATATGGGTTTGATCCTTCTTCATGTTATAGGCATACAGCAGACCTTTTTCTCCAGACATCTACATACATAAATTATCCTGATTAGTATATACATGCAACAACTAATAGTTCTATTTATGTTATCTTTTATTTCTTTATAAACTCTATATGAGCCATTTATATATTCATATACCATGATTTAAATACAGACCGACTAAACACCTTACATACTTCTATAAACGTTTAGGACATAAACTGCCTACCACCAACTATCCTCTATTAAACAAAAGTGAGGATTCACTACCACATACCCTTTACTAAACTATAGATTGGGATCTACTACCATCCCATGCATTCAAAAAAGCATAAGGATTTACAACAACTAAACAGTCCCTAATAGAAACACAAAAGTGGGACTTTATCTAACATGAGTACAAATTAACGCTTGCTCTCACTACTGGAGGACAGCTCCATCCACTCCGTGTCAAACTTCCTAAAGGTATTGTCTAAAAATTTCTCCAAGGTATCTATTTTTGCATCTTTCGCCTCCATCTCAACTTTCATCTGTCCTAACTGTAACTCTTTCTGCTTCAACCTTCTTCGTAACTCAGCTATCTCTGCCTGTGCTTGATAAGCGGCGTCCCTATACTGTTGTTCTGAAATCTGAAGGGTCTGGTTCTTTGCCTCCACATTCTCAATCTTGTTCTCTAGCTCAACATTTCTAGTCAATAAATCTCCTATCATTGCAAGATCCATGGACTCACTACTAGAGTCCCTTGACTCTTGGTTCACCGAGTAACTATTTGAACCCTCGTCAGCCATTCTACGATCACAATAAATAATCAACAACAACATTAGTACCACAATAAAATATATTCATTGATAAAATGTAAAGATATTTTATTCCGTACTATAATACTTGTTGGATCTCATTAACCCTCCCCTAACTAACTTATTCTATAAAAGTTCTCTACTAAGCTTATAATCCTAGGCTTCACATTCCTAATGTTTATAACCTACAGCTCTGATACCATCCTGTAAAGTCCCCGAACCCGGATACTTGAAACCCGAATTCGGTACTTCACGATATCATTTCTATGAGCGGAACTCTACTAATAATAATAACAATAATATATAAACAAACATTTTACAATACTTAATCATCAGAGTTCACCTCCCAGGTACGTAACCTTTAAACATACATTAACAGTCATATTAATAATAACATATATCATAGTCTTCATAATCTTAACTATTACAATTAATAACAACTTCAGTCAACCAGCTATCTTCCCTTTCCCTTTGTTTTTGACAGAACCTTCAGGTTGTTCGCTCTTAACTGAAAACATTTAAATTAGCAAAGATGAGCATTTGAGTGCCCAGCAAGTATTAACAATATATATATATATATATATATATATATGAACTGAAAACATTTAAATGTTTTCTATATACTATTCTTCTACAACCAAGCAAAAGTTGTGAAGTAATCTATATCAACAACAACTACATAACTATTTCAAATTTTTGAAACTACGTACAGACTATATAAAGGCTTTATATGACATAGTATGAACATTATTTTCATTTTTGAAAAGGTTAAACAGAAAATTCATCTGTGAACCGTCATAACTTACGAACACGGGGGTGATCAGCCCGTTGTGTCCTGCATTGATCAATACTACATTACAAAAATGGTGTTACCATTTACATGATCCGCCTTAGGCGCATAAAAATTTTCCCTGGTAAGGGATGTTCATATTTGTCAGGGTTCCAAGACAAAGGTTTTACATCATCCAACAATAGTTTATAATTCAACACACACACACACATATATATATATATATATATATATATATATATATATATATATATATTAAAGAAGCATCAACATGCGATTAAATACTATGATTATCCAAGTGGGGACACTTGTATAATCATTTATGGAAATTAACGAACAGAATACATATATGAATTATCATATACTAACATGTTGATAATCAATAGGCGTATATAATATAGACTTTAAAAATCTATAAAATAATAATATAAATTTGAAACATTCTTACATATATCCAATGCATAAAGAAAATGCAAAGGTAGGGTACTTGCCTGATGCGCTGCTACAATTTCTTAATTTAATTCTACCCTTTTTATCACAACCTATCATTAAGCAAATCAATCATCCGATTAGAACATTATATCATAACACATACTACTGCATATAGCAGTCAGTACAGTCCTAATCACATTGTCACATAACTTAACGACCATTACATCACAATTAAACAATTTACAAGTCAATCCTATCTAAGTTCAGATCAATTTCTGAAACATGCCGACGTATCGACAGCCTTATTATTTAATACTCGAGTCTAAGACTCTATTCTATATCGAAATATTTAATTAGATAACTTAAACAACAGTCACAATATTTTTCATGACCTCATAATAATTTTAAAACAATTATTACCATTTATCATAATTTTTGAAATATCAGAATCATTATTAAATGATTTAAATATCAAACAATTCTATTAAAATATTAATTTATCATTATCCAAATATTAAAAGTTATGAATTACAACTTAAAATATTTTTAATTCACTTATATCCTTTTTAAATGATTTTTAGATAAATAAAACCATTTTTAAAACTATTTATTTAATATAATAATTAAATAAATTTAATATCATTATTATATCATTAATATTAAATTATTAATGAAATTATATCTTATAACTTAAAATATCTTTAAACACTTTATTTTTATTTAAAATGATTATTATAATATAAAAATCATTTTTAAACCAAATTATTTAATATAATTATTAAATAACTTTAATATCATTATTAATCATTAATTAATGAAATTAACCATTAAATATTAAAAGTTATATTTTATAACTTAAAATATTCTTAAATATCTCATTATTATTTAAAATGATTTTTGAAATAATAAAATCATTTTTAATTTATTTATTTACTTCATTTTAGTAAATAACTTAATTATCATTAATATTAATTTATTAATGAAAATTATCAAATAATATAAAAAGTTATCAAAAATAACTTAAAATATTTTCTTATATCATAACATAATTTAAAATGATTTTTCAAATATTAAAATCATTTTTAAATAATTTATTTAATATTCTAATTAAATAAATTAATTACTTTTAATATTCCAAAAATATTAAATATTTATGAAATATATTTAAAATAATTAAAAACTAATTTTTAGAATTTAAAATATTTTTTAATAATTTATTTTGTATTTTTAATAATTAAAAACTATTTTTTTTTATTTTTTTTTATTAATTTTCGGAAAATAAACTGATTTCCGTCGCTAAAGACCACCTATAGCGACAGAACAGTCGCTATAGGTGTTCTTCATGTTCTTCATTCATGCCCAGAAATTCATACTCAGAACCGAGAGGCTATGTTTGACCGTGCATAACTTTGTGTATGTTGTGATTCTGGAATTGATTTTGGTCAGATTGTGTAGTACAATTACAAGACTATAAGATACAACAATAATCATGGATAAAACACATAACACCATCCAGATCTAGCCGCCTAAACTCGTTGTCAGAGGCTGTTCTTCATTTCTGGGTTTCCCAGAATTGAAGAACAGTCCGACTGACTACTTTTGATCGCTAGTAACTTGCTGCACGTTAACTATTTTTGAGATTTAAGAGCTTTAATGTGTAGACCACATGTAGGACTACTTATTCATTACATAAAATACACCAAAAATCAACACATCAAACAATTACAAGCCGGTCAATCTCTGACAGAATCAGTGTTCATAAGTTTTCTGGGTTTTCCAGAAAATCGAAAATATGGATTTCTCTACTACTTTGACCAGCCACAAATTACAGTATAAGTAATATTTTAACAATGTAAAGGCATGAATCTATAGTCAATATACTATACTACAACCCAGCTTCAACAAATCAAACAAAACAACAACTAACAGCAAGATCAGAAGCCCCAAACATGTTGTCAGACACTGAAGACTGTTTCTGGGTTACCCAGAACTCAGACATTCAAGCTCGGTCAACGTGCTTTGACCTCAAATAACTTTTGATCTATAATAGATATGACCTTACTTCTTTTTACAATTTAAAGACAACATGCAGGACTACTATTAACAACTTAAAAACAACACAAAACATCATCGAGCAAGGATCTGTGGCCACTGACATTCATTGTCAGACCACAGAATCAAGCTATTTCCGGACATTGAAGATCTTCAATTCTGAGCGTCTAGATGTTATGGATCTAACATCTAGCAACCCACATCATCACTAGATATTAAAATCAACATATTACAACACTTAAACACAAAATCTAAACACAAAATATGGACAGATTTTCTAGCTTAAGTTTTATACCTTTCTTGGGTTTGATCTTGATCTAAAGCTACTGATTTGATATGAAATTTCGTGGGGCTGGATTTTTGGGCTAATATAACATTGAAACTCGTTGGTTTTAGAGAGAGAAAATCTAAGAGGAGTGTTGGTGAATAAAATGGCCAAATGAGCAATTTTTTCTTTCTTTAATCTTATATACTAGACTTATAGAATGATTGACTGAGTTTAATTGCTGCCACTTGTTGCTTAATATCTTCATCATATCTAGAGTTGGTAACCAACTCAAAATATAGCAAGATCCACACTCAATCTCTTAGCACATGTGCTTGGCATAAAAGTCATTTTATTATTAATTTTTATGGAACAAAAATGATTTGGACAAAGTATTAGAGATTAATAACACTAGTATATTTAATCTAGCCAATTTTAGCAATTTAGGGTTTACCAATTCCATTAACTAGGATTTGGAAAAACACAATTAGGGTTTTCTAGTAATTAGAAAAATACAATTATAATTTAGGTTTCTAATTTAAAACACTTTAAAGTAACACATAACTTTATATCATATAACACAGATATATACAATATTAAATCTTATACAGTGAATCTAGGGTTTTCGAATACTATAACACAATTGATCAATTATTATCAGCTCTTGTACATGCAGTTCACATTATAACACTTAAAATATTTAAATATCATAATGTTATTATTATCCGCTATCCAAGACCAAGATTAAGGTCAGTAAAATATGATTAGGTTTTTGCCATACTATCATAAAATTGTTCCACACATTAACATTGCTCATATAATCATACACATCTATAATACTAATAAATAATAATATAATATTATTATTCTCATTCCCTGATAAAAATCCGAAATTAGGGTTTGGATTCTATATCTGATTTACCTTTCATAAATAACTTAATTAACTGAATAAACTTCATTTAATAAAATAATTGTTATAAATATAAATTTCATTTTCATAGAAAATAATCGATAAAAACATTTCCAATATGGAAATAATTATTATAAAATTATATTTGAGAATAAACCATGATTCTAAATAAAATCATTTAAAATTTTTCATGTAATAAATATATTTTATATTTACCACATAAATACATATATACAATATCTTGTACAAATCCTCATCCTTAGTATATAAAAAAAAATTATACACAAAATTTCTTATTTATTTATATAGAAAATACCAGGTTGTCACAAGTGGCACCTGTCAACTACTAGGTAATAGATTTGTGTCCTGGTTTAACAAGAAGAAAAACTCAGTATCTACCTCAACTGCAGAAGCTGAGTACATTGCTGCTGGCAGTTGCTGTGCTCAGATCCTATAGATGAAAAATCAACTAGCAAATTATGGGTTTGAATTGAAATCCATACCTAATCATTGTGATAACACAAGTGCAATTGCTATAACTCATAATCTTGTCATGCATTCTAGGATTAGGCATATAGAAATAAGATATCACTTCATTAGGGATCATATACAAAATGGAAATATATCTTTATAATATATCCCTTCTGAAAATCAACTTGCCGATGTTTTTACAAAACCTCTATATGAATCTAGATTCAATAAATTGATAAGTGAGCTAGGCATGCTTAACTTATAAACCTGAAATATTGTGCTCTAGTTTGTGCTAACCATACAGATTTAAGGGCTACGTTTAAAATCAAAGACATGATCAAAAGAAGTCCACATTCGTAGAGCCAAAGTGTCATAAAACTCAACAAACGCTGAACAGAATCAACGATCGTAATACAGACTCAATGATACCAGAGCTACATCAACAAAACCAAAGGAGCACCTTATGATGATCAAGCATAAATTAAAGCATTCTCTCTGATAAGTGCCTCAGGGACGAACCTAACCCTTGTTTCATTCAAGAGGTTGGCCCTTCCCGAGCTACCTTAAACCAAGATGAATGCTAAACCTAAGGTTCATAATGAGAACTTGATCAAACTCTACGATTGCTAATCAGACTCAATGATCGCAGTTCAGACTCTACGTTTATAACTCAGATGATGATTTGGTTATATACCCATGAATCGGATACTTTTGGGTTTAGATTATTGCATTCTCAAGGTATTTAGGTTTATTTTTATTGTGTTTATGTTTTGATTTGTAGGTTTGGGAGATGTAAGAACACTTGTGGGAATTTGAGCTGAGAATGGGCATAATTTTTAGTTTCTGCAAACCAGTGTTGGGGCACTCTAGCTAGTATACATCCCAGCGTCGGGGCGCTAGGCTGTGACTGCAGTTAACCAGGCACGTGTTTTGACCTTCCGTTTGACTAGGCTTGGCACATGGAATTCAAAGTTGATTTTGAATTGGATTGGGGAACAATATGGGAAGTATATAAGGTTTATTTACATTGAATTAGGGGACTATTTCTACACAATTGAAGGCTGATCAAGGAGCAAGAGAGGAAATTGAAGAATTTACTTGGAGTTTTTTCTCTTCTTCTTCTTCAGTCTTTAATTTATGTAATTGATTAAGGATGATTTGCAAAATATTGTTGGTTTTATTTTTCGTCATGAACTAATTTCTTTCATTAAGATTCCAATTGAACCTTTTATGATTATGAATTAATTATTTGATTTATTTCAATTATTTATGTTGAAGTGAATTGTTAATCTTTCTTTGTGCTTATTGATTAATTATCTGGCCATTAATTACCTTGTTACTCTAGAAGGAATTGAAAGAGGAATTCTAGGGTTAGAACCGGGCATGGTGACATGTGACTTAGTTATTTACACAGTGAATAATTAGGTTTGTGAATAGAATAGGAATATCTATTTGCTGCATGTAACACATAAGAAATTGAGATTTTAACGAGTTTAATTCAATTGTTTTGCGTAGGAATATAGCAAAATTAATCTGGGTTAAATAGAAGGCAATTGATCACTTGGAAAAGGGCTTTTGGCATTTGAGAATCTCTGTTAACAATTCAGTAGACATAATAATTGGGATAATTGGATAATTGATTTATAGTTCATAATTGGGGATATGGGAGTCTTAATCCTTATTTATCTGAATTCAATTAAATCTTAGTTTGGCGTACTTTCTTTCTTTTAGATTAATTTCTTTTAGTTGCTTAATTTAATTTTTAATTTGAAAAATCACAATTATTGGTTGTTTAAATAAAATTGAATTGATATAGTGCTAGTAGTTGGAATTTATTAATTAGAATTCTCTGTGGGATCGACACTCTATCTTATCACTATATTACTTATTGACCGTGTATACTTGCACGTTTGCTTTGATTGTGAAATTGATCAACGAGTTTTTGGTGCCGTTGCCGGGGACTCTTTATTAGTATTAATTTAATATTAGTTATAATCAATTCGGTCTTAATTTAAACGTTACTTATTTTTTTTCTTGTATTTGCAGGAATTCTTTGCGAGTGTATGCACACTAGATCAAGGGTGAAATAGGAACTTTTTCCTTACATGGACGATATCGAAAGGAAGTTTCGAAAATTACAATCGACTAGTGCAATGTCACCTGTGGAAGAAGAACTGACTGAATAAGAAATTCCAGGCCATATGGCAGGGAACGACCATAAATCACTTAGGGATTATGCCATGCCGAATGTCACGGATATACAGTCGAGTATTAGGAGGCCGGCGATCAATGCAAACAGTTTGGAGATTAAACCAGGAACAATTCAGATGCTTCAAAATACATGTCAGTTTGGGGGTAGTTCGATAGATGATCCTAATGAGCATATCTTAAGTTTCCTGGAGGTTTGCGATACCTTCAAATTCAACAATGTATCGAAAGATGCTACAAGGTTGAGGATGTTCCCGTTTACCTTGAAAGATAAAGTGCGAAGTTGGTTACATTCTCAGCCTCCTGGCTCAATCACCACTTGGGACATCTTAGCTCAAAAATTTGTAGCTATGTTTTTCCCAGCAGCGAAGTCTGCAAAACTATGGAACGATATTCACACTTTCGCACAATTTGATTCAGAATCGTTATATGAGGCATGGGAAAGGTTTAAGGATATGCTCCGTAAGTGCCCACACCACAAAATTCTACAGTGGATGCAGTTAGGGATATTTTGTGATGGTTTGCAAGCGTCCACGTGGGCTAGTATTGATGCAGCAGCAGGGGGAGCGATCATGTCTAAGATTTTTGATGAGGCATATCAGCTGTTAGAGACAATGGCCACCAACAACTATCAGTGGCCCATGACTAGGTCTAATCCTCCGAAAACACTAGAAAAGTATGACGTAGATGCGATGACAGCATTAACAGCACAAGTGGCCACAATGGCTAAGCTGATGGAAATATGGGGTCTACAATCCACACAGCAGGTAGCAATGGTTTACGAATTTGTGCTGGGGGTCATGCTACGGATCAATGCGCCATAAATCCTTAATCAGCTCAGTTCGTAGGGAGCTATAGTCGATCTACCCAACCTTACCAAAATCAAAACACATATAATTCGGGTTGGAGAAATCATCTAGGGTTTTCATGGAGTAACAATCAAGCTCAACCGCCGAAACAACAAAACACATCCGAGTTTCAAAATAGACACAACAACTAGAGCGGAAAACAAGTTGGGAAGAAGCCTTGGATAGATTTATTAAAGCTTCTGAAAAGAAGATCGAGGAAAATGAGAAAAAATTTAATCAAATAGAGCTGAATATGCAAAGCCTAAGTGCGTCGCTCAAGAATCTGGAGAATCAAGTGGGACAGATAGCACATGCGCTGAATAGCCGACAACTTGGAACACTTTCGAGTGACACAGAGAAAAATTATGGCAGAGATGAGCATTGTAAGGCAGTAACTCTACGAAGTGGAAAGGATTTGCAAGAGACGGTAACGGATAGGGAAAAGAGGGACAACACAATAATTGAAACAAAGGAAGTGGTGGACACCGAGAAATGTCAAAATGTGACCATCGAGTAAAAAGAACCAACCATCACAATGCCTCCCAAACCGTATCCGCAGAGGTTTTAGAAATCTACGTAGGATAAGCAGTTTACCCAATTTTTGAATATCTTCAAAAAACTGCATATTAACATCCCCTTTGCCGAAGCCTTGGAACAAATGCTGAGTTACGCCAAGTTTTTGAAGGAGGTTTTGTCGAAGAAGAGGAAATTGGGTGAGTTTAAAACAGTGGCATTGACCGAAGAATGCAACGCGATCATTCAGAATAAGTTACAACTGAAGCTTAAGGATCCAGGTAGCTTTAATATACCATATGAAATTGGAAGTCAGTTTTCTGGAAAAGCATTGTGTGATTTGGGAGCTAGTATAAATTTGATGCTATTATCCGTCTAAAGCCAGTTTGGACTTCAGGCTCCACGCCCGATAAATATCAGTTTATAGTTAGCGGATAGATCAGTTATATATCCACGAGGTATTGTTGAGGATGTTTTAGTTAAAATGGATAAATTCATCTTCCCCGCATATTTCTTTATCTTGGATTGTGAAGTGGATAGCGAAATCCCGATCATTCTTGGGCGACCATGCTTGGCAACGGGTAAAACATTGATTGATGTTCAAAAAGGTGAATTGACGATGCGTGTTGAAGATCAACAGGTCACTTTTAATGTTTTCAAGTTAATGTCTTATCCGAAAGAAAAAGGTGAATGTTTGCGGGTTAATATCATGGAGAAATTGATTAATCACAAGTTCAGTGGAAATTACTCGGAGGATCCGCTTGAATCCATTTTGCTTGGGACAGATGATTGCAGTATTGAAGATGATGTAGAGTATGTCAAATGGCTAGATACACCATCAGTCTTCCGAAAAAGTAATCAATCATTCGACACCCTTGAGAGGCCCAAAATAGAAGGTAAAAAGTTCAAACCCTCGATAGAAGAGCCACCGATGTTGGACTTAAAACCGCTACCATCCTATCTGTAGTATGCTTATTTGGGAAAAGACGTTACCCTACCAGTTATTATTTCAACGGAGTTAACTGACACACAAAAGGAGAAACTGTCATGGGTTCTGCATGAGTTCAAAACAGCAATTAGGTGGACCATAGCAGATATTCGGGGAATTAGCCCATCTTATTGCATGCACAAGATTTTAATGGAAAAAGGGGACAAAACCAACCATTGAGATGCAAAGAAGGCTAAACCCCATTATAAAGGATGTGGTGAAAAAGGAGATTATAAAGTGGTTGGATGCCGACATTATTTACCCAATCTCAGATAGTTCATGGGTGAGTCATGTACAATGTGTACAAAAGAAAGGGGGTATAACAGTGGTGAAGAATGAAGTTAATGAGCTCAACCCTACTCGAACAGTTACAGGATGGATAGTATGCATGGACTACCACAAACTGAATAAAGCCACTCATAAGGATCACTTCCCCTTGCCATTCATTGATCAAATGTTGGATAGGCTAGCAGGACATCAGTTCTACTGTCTTTTTGATGGATATTCTGGGTATAATCAAATTGCCATAGCACCGGAGGATCAAGAGAAGAATACATTCACATGCCCATATGGTACGTTTGCAATCCGGCGTATGTCCTTTGGTTTATGTAATGCGCCGGAAACCTTTCAACGGTACATGATGGCGATCTTCTCCGATATGGTCAAGAAAAATTTGGAGGTATTTATGGTTGATTTTTTTGTGTTCGGTGATAGTTTTGATCTATGCTTAAAAAATCAGATTTTAGTGTTGAAGCGATGTTTGGAGACTAATTTGGTTCTTAACTGGGAAAAATGTCACTTCATGGTAAAAGAAGGGATTATTCTGGGGCATAAGGTTTCTGCAGCAGGGTTAGAGGTGGACAAAACGAAGATTGAGACAATTGAGAAATTACCTCCTCCATCATCTGTGAAGGGAATCCGGAGCTTCTTGGGACATGCGGGTTTCTACAGACGCTTCATTAAAGATTTTTCCAAAATATCAAAACCCTTATGCTCCCTGCTGGAGAAAGACATGCCTTTCAAGATGGATCAGTTACGTATTGAGGCATTTGAGGTATTAAAGAAGAAGTTGGTCTCTGCTCCAATTATTGTGGCGCCCGATTGGTCTTTACCATTCGAATTGATGTGCGATGCCAGTGACTACGCAGTGGGAGCAGTGTTGGGACAACATCACGACAAGATTTTTCACACAATCTACTATTCTAGCAAGACGCTGACGGACACCCAATTGAACTACACAACCACCGAAAAAGAATTACTTGCCGTTGTATTCACATTCGACAAATTCAGAGCATATCTCATTGGGACCAAGGTAATTATCTACATGGATCATTCTGCCATCAAATATCTAATTGAGAAGAAAGACGCTAAACCGCGGTTAATATGATGTGTACTATTGCTGTAAGAGTTTGATTTGGAAATCCGAGATAGAAAAGGAACCAAAAATCAGGTGGCGGGTCATCTTTCTCGGTTGGAAACTGTATAATTTAAGGAAAAAGACAACATCATGATCAATGAGAAAATTGTGGATGAACAACTTCTCCGAGTAACAACGACATTGCCATGGTATGCAGATTATGTGAACTACTTGGTTGCTAAGGTATTACCACCAGATTTGAACTCACATCAATGTAAGAAGTTACTCCACGATGTAAAGCAGTATTATTGGGTTGAACCATTTCTGTTTAAGGCCTGTGTAGATCAATTGATTAGACATTGTGTGCCATATGAAGGGATGGATATCATATTGGGACATTGCCAACCATCAGATTATGGAGGCCATTATTCCGGTGATCGAATAGCGGCCAAGGTGTTACAATCAGGATTTTTCTGGCCTTCGCTATTCAAGGATGCTTACCTCTATATGATAAAGTGTGATCGGTGCCAACGCGTAAATAATATCTCCAAGCGCAATGAAATGCCACTCAACTCAATTTTGGAGGTAAAACTATTTGACGTATGGGGAATCGATTTTATGGGACCTTTCTCATCATCTTTTAATAATCAGTACATTTTGTTGGCGGTCGATTATGTTTCTAAATGGGTAGAAGCCATAGATTTTACCCACGAATGATGCCAACGTTGCCCTCCGATTCTTAAAAAAAACACCTTCACACGATTTGGGATGCCGAGGGCGATAATAAGTGATGAGGGAACTCACTTCTGTAATAAGCAGTTCACAAAATTACTTCTAAAGTATGGGGTTCGTCATAAAATCACTGCTGCGTATCATCCCCAAACTAATGGTCAAGCGGAGGTCTCGAATAGGGAAGTTAAACGAATTCTGGAAAAGGTGGTCAATCCGTCACGAAAAGATTGGTCATTGCGTCTTGACGATGCTCTATGGGCATATCGAACAACATATAAGAATCCGATCGGCATGTCACCTTATCGAATGGTTTACGAAAAGGCGTGTCATCTCCCAGTCAAATTAGAACACAGTGCACATTGGGCCATTCATAAACTTAACTTTGACTTACAAGTAGCGGGTGAGAAAAGGTTATTGTAATTGAATGAGATGGACGAATTCCAATTCAACACCTTTGAAAATGCAAAAATCTACATGGAGAAAGTTAAAGGTTGCGATGATAAGAAAATTCTTGATCAGACATTTGAACCAGGCCAACAAGTCTTTCTTTTCAACTCAAGATTGCATTTATTTCCTAAGAAACTAAAATCTCATTGGTCGGGACCTTTCAAGGTTGTATCTATCGCACCACACAGAAACATTGAGGTCGAGGAACCGAATTAAAAGCATACATTCAAGGTTAATGGTCAACGTCTGAAAAATTATTGGAGTGGACATATTGATCGTCAAACTACGGCCATGTACCTCTCCGATCCTACAACAAATTGAGCACAACGGAAAAGTCGGACTGACGACTGTAAACCAAGCTCTTATTAGGAGGCAACCCATTAAGTTTTTAATTTTTATTTAATTTAGTTTCATATTATTTCTTTATTTTATTCCTTTAGTGTTGCTAGTAAAAATTTTGGTATATTAAGTCACCAATGTCCCATGCGTGCAGGAACTGTACATGGCATGACAAACAAGAGGAAATAAAGTATCAGCACCCTGGCACTGTCACGAGCCTTCATAAGAGCACCCCGATGCTGGGGTGTTCTTGAAGTTACGGATACACAGTGCCCTGGCGCTCAGCAATCCCAGTTCCACAACGCCCTGGCGCTAAGGCGTGTCACGAATCCCTGCCACTCAGTGCCCTGGCGCTTTAGATAGTACAAAAGACAGCGCCCCGACGCTGAGGGTTAAAAGTAGAATCCTAATGGGGTTCAACTACTGAACGGTTATTCTTCCATCCCTTGAAATACTCACATTCTTCCCTCACACAACTCTACTCCTCTCATATGATAACTTACCTACAAAATTTTAAGAAGTGCATAACTTGGGATACGTTTTACTCTTACGCCTCTTTGTTGACACATTGTTCAGTAATTTTATTCATCTAGTTCAATCTCCAAGGTATGTAATGCTTTCAATTCAAATCTCCAATACAACACATCTCAATCGCATATTGGTAATGGCAAGTAATTTCAACGTGGATTCATTTTGCCCATAACTAAACTTAGTGAATATCATTTATTGTGTTGGTCTTAATTCTTGTTATAAGTGTGTGAAGTAATTTTGATTGGTATGCCTATGATGATAATGGTCTACATAAGGTTTGAATTACTATGCTAATTAGGAGTGATTCTAAGCAAAGTATGAACTGCCCACAAAGTGTTTGATGTTTTGTCGGACCTAATGTGCACACACTTAATCATATCCGAAATTGGCTACACTTACATTCGAACCATTCCAATACCGAAGGACTACAGACTTATCATTAGTATTGGGGATGAAACTGTATTGACTCTTAAATCGGATCAAATTTCTATGGGAGTAATATTTTATCGGTCTTGCATATACATGATTGAAATTACTCAAAATTTTAGCCCATGTAGTTGCATGTCTCAATTGTTGCAGTTGTTTGCCATAATATGCTTTTTCATAGTGTGCTTCTTTGCGAATTGCACCATTTGAATAGTAACTGCATCCGATCAAGTCAATGTGTTGTGACATACTCGCAACCATGTACTCCACGTGCACATAAAGTGAAGTTTGGGGGTTGTGTTCAGGGTCTATGTATACATATTCGAGCTATGCCCAATTCTAATACATGTGTATATTTTTACGTGCAAAACTTTGTACATGGCTTCCAAGCATCAACGTGGAGAAGGTTCAGGAACTGCTTCAACTCCACCCCCAAAATTCGACAGCCGCCGTTTTGTCAGTGCCGCAGCTCAAGAACGTTACAACCACATGGCTACACACTCACTAGTCCCAGAACGCGGTATGAGACCCGATCAAACAAAGGACGAAGAAATAGCAGTCATGATAGCGGAACGGAATTGGTTCACACTGACCGAACAACCAGACCCACCAGTCATTGCAATAGTTAAAGAGTTCTACGCCAACGTGCCCGAACATTTCCATTATGGGGTCTTTGTGAGGGGTAAAACAATTGAAATTGGCGAAGAAGACATTAACGGGTGCTATCAACTACCACTTGAGGGTTTGCACGATGAGTATTCTAGCCTTGTGAGTGACGGGCCGGACTATGAAAAGATAATTCGCGAACTTTGTCAACCGGGCACCACATGGATATTGCATGAGCGTGGTAGCATGACCTTTCCACTCTCTAACATCAGTTTAAATAGAAAAGCGTGGTACGCTTTTATCTCCACCAAACTAATGCCATGCACCCATGGGAGTCATGTCACCAGGGAACGAGCGGTGCTTTTATACTCAATCATTAAAAGATTCAAAATTGATGTCGGCCACCTTACCCAGCAGTCTATTCTCCGAGCATCACGAGGAGGGACCACGGGAGGCTTACCCCATCCGTCCCTCATTTGCATATTATGTGCTAAGTTTGGGGTAAAATGGAAATCGGATGAGATGATTCAAACGCCCATGCCAGTTTTGGACCACAAGTTGATAAGCAGGTATAAAGTGTGGACAGGTGGAGCAAACCACCCTATGGGATTGGGTTTCATAATTCCTGAAGTTGAAGCTTCTCAAGTTCCACCACATCAGGCTCCAACTACTTATGGTCCTTCGTCAGCTGCTCATCGTGGTGTGGTTCTGAAAGAGGTACAACGTAAGATAGACAGATGGTTCTACAATCTTGAATCCCAAAATGTCTGCCTGTCTGAACGCCAAGATGTGATCTATAAATATTTGGTCGACCAGTTTGCAGCTCAGAATGCCATGAATGCCCAGTTGTTTCCGGTTGATAATCTCAGTCAGTTCCCCTCTGCCCTAGTCCTACCAGTCTTTCCCCCTTCAGATCTAGAGATGAGCGAGGATGATGATGCTCCACCTGAGGCATAAGCTCGTCAGGGAAGTCCTCTGTTTTATGCTGATTTATTTTTCGCATGAGGACATTGCTCTAGAGAAGTTTGGGGGTCGTTTATTTTTATTTGCATTAGTAGATTGTGATTGTTAATAGTTTGTGGATGTTGGGATTGTTATTAATGTTGTATTTAGGATTGCATTTTAATTCCAGCCTTTGATAATACGTATATTTGGGGCCAATGATGAAATTAAAATTGCAGGAACAAGTCTAGTTAGGATTGTTAGGATAGTGATATGATCTTTTTGACATGAATTAAATCTTTATCTGTTTAACACTAATATTATAAGGATAACACGTTTTGATAGAATGACCATGTTGGCTATGATAGTTTAAAATGGATAGATAATAGAGTTTTAAAGGATGAATGCTAGTGAAATGAAGGAACAATTTAAATAGCTAGTGAAGACTGAAGTTAAACATAAACTCAAGTTTGGGAGAAAAATATTTGGAGTATATAAGCTTTGAAAAAAAAGAAAAAAAAACACCGTGACATGCTTGTCTAGTTTTGTGGCCTTTGTTACTTGAGTAAGTAAGCCTGAGGGGATTGTCTCTATACCTAGCGCCCTAAGGTCTTAATGGTTTGGGAGTCGTTGGTCGAAAGCTCGTTAAAGTAGCACTGAAAAGCCTAAGGGAATAAGACAATACATAGTCATGCAAATTTATATATATATATATATATATATAATAAAGCTGGAAAAGTGAAAAATGCCCCCGTATAGCAAAAACAAGCATAAGTATTCCATTTTGACCCCTGGACTTTGGTGATTGTTTAATTTCAGTTGAATCTAGTTTATTTGATGAGTTCTTGAGTTGAAACTATATGTTGCCTATTAAGAAATTTATTATCTTTCATATTTTGTTGTTCATTGGTTAGCATGATTGTTGAACACACACTCACAAAATCAGTAATAACAGATTTAGATTCATTAATTGTTGAGATATTATTGAACTGCAATAACATGATGTATTAGCATGTTTTTGTGATTTTTCTGAGGCCTAATGAATATATTTGTGTTATTGGATTGCTGGAGTTATGAACATATAGATAAATTGTACATTGTATGGTTGTTTAAGTTATTTTTTGTGTCTTGTGTCTTGTTGCCTGAGGACATGCAACGATTTAAGTTTGGGGGTATTTGATGATTGGGTTATATACCCATTAATCGGATACTTTTGGGTTTAGATTATTGCATTTTCGAGGTATTTAGGTTCATTTTTACTGTGCTTATGTTTTGATTTGCAGGTTTGGGAGCTGTAAGAACAGTTGTGGGAATTTGACCTGAGAAGTGGCATAATTGTCAGTTTCTGCATACCAGCATTGGGCCGCTGGGCCGTGACTGCAGTTGACCGGGCACGTGCTTTGACCTTCCGTTTGACTTGGCTTGGCACATGGAATTCAAAGTTGATTTGGAATTGGACTGGGGAACAAGATGGGAAATATATAAGGTTTATTTACATTGAATTAGGGGACTATTTCTACACAATTGAAGGCTGATCAAGGAGCAAGAGAGGAAATTGAAGAATTTACTTGGAGTTTTTTCTGTTCTTCTTCTTCATTCTATAATTTGTGTAATTCATTAAGGATGATTTGCAAAATATTTTTGGTTTTATTTTCCATCATGAACTAATTTCTTCCATTAAGATTCCAATTGAACCTTTTATGATTATGAATTAATTATTTGATTTATTCTAATTATTTATGTTGAGGTGAATTGCTCATCTTGCTTTGTACTGATTGATTAATTATCTGGCCAATAATTACCTTGTCACTCTAGAAGGAATTGAAAGATGAATTCTAGGGTTAGAACTGGGCATGGTGACATGTGACTAAGTTATTTACACAGTGAATAATTAGGTTTATGAATAGAATGGAAATATCTATTTGCCGTATATAACACATAAGGAATTGGGATTGTAACGAGTTTAATTCAATTGTTTTGCATAGGAATATAGCAAAACTAATCTGGATTAAATAGAAGGTAATTGATCACTTGAAAAAGGGCTTTTGGCATTTGAGAATTCCTGTTAACAATTCAGTAGACATATTAATTGGGATAATTGTATAATTGATTTACAGTTCATAATTGGGGATATTGGAGTCTTAATCCTTATTTATCTAAATTCAATTAAATCCTAGTTTGGCGTACTTGCTTTCTTTTAGATTAATTTCTTTAAGTTGCTTAATTTAATTTTCTTAATTTGAAAAATCACAATGATTGGTTGTTTAAATAAAATTGAATTGATATAGTGCTAGTAGTTGGAATTTATTAATTAGAATTCTCTGTGGGATCAACACTTTATCTTATTACTCTATTACTTGTTGACCGTGTATACTTGCACATTTGATTTGATTGTGAAATCGATCAACATCAGACACAACGACTGCTACACAGACTCAACGATGGTAGAACAGACTCGACGACTCCAAGGACCATCTCAACGATTGTAGCCCCACTAAAGAATACATCATCCTAGAAGAAGTTAAGGGCAATTCAGTACAATCCCTCTCTGTCAAAATTCGTAGAGCCAAGCAAAATTCGACACCTGTCCCACTAAGCAAAATAGAGAGAGGGGAGTTTCAAATACAAATTAAAATCATCTTTTTTGAAATCTGAAGTTTAAAAGACCATCTCTTTCTCCCTCTCTCAAACAAAAACCCTAAATAGGTAGCAAGCTCAGTCAGTCTACCTTCCTACAAAGAAATAAATGGCAGCTTCTAGTGTTGTCTCCGGCTATGGACTCTATTTCGACGAATTTAAATCAGTTGAACCCCAATTTCACAAGACATTATCACTACTAAAGAAGGCAGGTCTTGAAGAAGCCTTGGGTACGAACAGATTGATCTACCCAAAACTGGTAAAAGAGATCTACAATAACGGGGTATTTGAAAACAACACCATCACGGCAAAAGTGAAGAACATCCAAATCAAGCTAAAGGCTGAAGATATCAATCTAGCCCTAGGTCTCTAATTCAAAGGGTATCCTTCCTTGGATGGCATAGACTTCCATAAGGGTCTCAAGAAGATGAATCACAAGAAATCTGTCAAAGGATACAAAAAGAAGGAGTTTCCACAGAGGTATGAGTTTCTAGATGATATTGTTGGAAAATGCATATGTTGTAAGAGCTCAGGTCTTGACTCTGTGAATGAGGTACAACTCAAACTCATGACTGCCATATGTTACAAAATATAACTCAACTATGGGGCTTTATTACTTGAGTGGATTGGAAAATGGTTAATCAACTCAAAGAAATCAAAGAGCTCAAAGAAGATGCTCTACGGAAGATTTATCAGCATTATCCTACATGCTGCTCTTGGTGACCTAATTAAGGATGATGAAGGAGAAGCAATAAATCTAAATCACCGAATGACCCAGCAGTTGTTTGAGAACTGGAAAAGAAATCCAGCTAAAAATGTGAAGATGATGTCTAAATCCAGTGGTCGAACTGGTGAGATAAAGGGAACAGGAGTGCCAGGAAATATGTTTGTTGTCAGAGAAACTGAGGAAGAAGAGGAAGAAGCTAGCAAGGAAGACCCCAATGCTTTGGTCAAAAAAAGCAAGGGTGAAAGAAAACTGAAAGCCAGAATTATAGAAGAACCTCAGGGATCCTCTACCAACAAGCCTGTAGAGTCCTCAGATATTGAGATTCTAAGGATCCTAAGAAGAAAGGAACAGCAGGTTGAGGCAGAATAAGATAGAACAACTATATCTCAACTGCTGAAGATGAGTAAAATCAACCACAAAAAAAAAAGCCATCAGTCTCTTCGATCGTAGAGTTCAGACCAAACAAGGAAGCAGCTGCATGAAATATTTTGGCTGATCTGAAGGGAAAAACTATAGAAAGTCCTGAGGCTATGGCACAGCCTAAAAAGCCAAGAAGGAAATTGATCAAGAAGTATATTCTTGTTAATGAGAAGGCTCTAAAGAGGGAAGACAAAGAACTATCTGCAGAAAAGGAACCAGCTGAGGGGGAGACACCAAAAGATCTTATGATAAAAGATACCCCTGCGGAGGGGGAGATGCCTGAAGATCTCCTGCCAAAGGATGCTCCAGTTGAGGGGGAGCTATTAACTTTACACAAGGATGATCAAGATGAGAGGGAGGATCATGACATCTCCATAGAAGAAAAAGAGACTTCTGGAGGAGATAATGAAGAACCAGTGCAAGAACGTTATGAAGCCATTGACATAATGGAATACTCCAGTGACAACAGAAAAGAAGATGATGAGATTGAGATCATAGCTGTATGCATTGATGGGCACAGAAGAGCCGAGTATGAGCAACTGTTTGCATATCTTCCTATGATGCCCTTCCACTGAGCTCAAATTCTGAACTCCTGGGATCACATGTTATGGAGTTTCAAAGAATATCATGCTATCTCAGTACTAGCAAATGGATTCCCAGGAAAATTTAATTTTGCCAAGAAGCTTCTCACCAACAATTCCTCCTCAAAGAAAAAACTTGAGGTACTATCTATCCCAACTCTTTTCAGAGTTAATCATTTTCCATCAGCCTCATTCAATCATTTTTATGAAATCCCACAATGGTTGGAAGTGATTCTTCATCCACTGAATCAATTTCCAGTTGTAGAATCCCAAAATTCAATAACTGAGAAACCAAATAAGTTTAACTCCCTAATGCTCTCACAACCTATCATCTATACGATCACTGACTCTAACCCCATTGTAGAATCTATACCTCAAATCGTAGAGCCACCAACATTAAACATCCAAACCTAGGCTCCTCCTTCAGATATTCCCTCTTCATCCAACAACGAATTCTTCAATCTTGATCTTGCTCTCTACTCTTTGGAAGATAAATTCAAAGGCACATCACCTCCCTCCTCAAAATTTCCCCAATTAGATGAAATTCTTTCAGACTTGTTCACAAAGGCTGATCTGTCAGCAATGTCTGCAAAAGTAGTCAAGGAACTCGACGAAAGTATTGAAGATCATACTACTCTTATTCAGATGAGATTAACATCAAAGATCAATGCTGCAAACAATCTTCCACTCTCCCTAAGCTCTAACCTCTCTAAAACAATGAAAGAAATCATCAAGGAAATGATTTAGAGCATAAAGGACAGGGATGACATTCATTTTCTAGCAGCCAAAAGACATAGAGATGTTGTTCTTGTTTTACAGACCACTCAAGATGCCAAAAATAAACTAATGATGGAGAGCTTCCTCAATCTGCAAACTGCAGTAAGATAGTTCCAACAATTTTAAGTTAGCCAAGGTCAATAGACTGATAACATATTGGCCACTCTTCAATAACGGGAAGCCTGATCTGAAGCCCTGATCACTGAAAATCGAGAAGACATTGCTCACACTCAGAGTCAACTTCATGAACTTGTCCGAGGAGTGACTCGCCTCTCTGAAGACATTCGAACCCTTGATGCTGACACAAAGGGGGAGAATAAAGGCAAAGGAGATCAGGGAGGCAAAGGCAGAGGCAGAGGAAAATTCCAAACTCAAGCCTTGAGGAACCTTCTTGCAAGGAAAATCACTCAGCAGACTCCACGAGGTAGCCATCAGACTCAACGATCTGATCAGCAGGAAATTTTAATGGCTCAACCATTAAGGAGTTAAGGGACAACTACCAGCTCTCATTTGGTGACAACAACAGACCTAAGAATGCCAATTGGGGATCCTGCATTCTGAATAGGCATGATCACAATCCTAGACTAAGCCCAAGTTAGCTGGAAGATTTGACCAGAAGAGATGAAGCAAGCAGAAAAAGGAGAGCTAAGGAATATGCAAATCCTCCAAGAAGCAAATGGCCAAAGAAATAGAGATAAGTTGGATTTCAAGTTATATTGATGTAGTCAATCTTAAATGTAATATCTATCTCCATACATCAATAAATTCATGCTTATTCACTAGAAATTTCAGCTGCTCACTGAAATACTAAGTCATATTTACTTTACTACAACTGCATATAAAATTTAATAATCATGACAACAAATGTCCTTGGTTATGTCAACATCAAATAGGGGGAGATTGTTGGAAGAATGCATATTATGATTTGATGTTTAAAGTAAATGCTCATGTTTATGTGTAAAGTCCTTCGAGGAATATATGTACAAGGACTTACTGATAGATCAAAATTGTTAGGTTAATCTTAGCCTTTAATGTTAACTTGTATAGATAAAGAGATCAAATATGTTAGTTTGATCTATGGCTAGAAAGAAATAGATAGGTTTTGAAGAGAATCGTAGTCTATCCGGCTGATCAACAGAATGCAGAATATAAGGCAGGATCGTAGTGCTGAAATAATCGTAGTGTATCTGCCTTGAAGGTCCTCTTCAGGAAATCGTAGAGTGGTCCAGACGTTTGGCCAAGCTAACTCAGAGATCCTAGTGTGCTTTCAGAAACGCAAAGTCTGCAAGACGAGCAAGTGATGATCGTCGTGTGAAAAGATCGTAGTATGCAAATTCTTGCGAGAAATTATAGTCTTCTCTTAAGAACAAGCATCAATATGGCAAGACACTACGATATGGATAGTAGAGTGTCATCTGCCTCGTGTCTGAAACATCAAGCCCTATCTTTCATTTGAAGATAGAGTCCAACAAATATGGAATGGGTTTTGAAAGTTGAAGTTCTCACCAGTACCAACAGTACAAAAGATATCCTTAGTATTAATCAAAAGAAACGTATTCAAGAAGCTAAGAAAAGGACCATTGGGCAAAGGAAAACACCTTTTGAGGTGTTAGGTGAGAAAGTAGTCTGCTGTGTCAGTGGGCCAGAGTGCATTTCAGAAGATGTGAATAAAAGTCTCCATCAAAGCTCAGAAATGTCAAACGCATTTAATTGCTCATCAGAAGACTTCAACGGATAGATTTCAAGATCACATATATATATACAGATCAAAGACGCATGAGAAAAAAAGTGATAAGCATTGACCAAAAATGCACAAGAACACTCAACGCTCAACTCTACGATTTGAGAAAAAGAGAAAGCTTGCTCAGCTACTCAGTTCTTTCGAACTAGTGCTTAATAGAAACTGAATAGCATCAATCACGATCTAAACAACATTTCAATCAACTGAAGTAAGAGAACTAAGTCTGCAGGACTTGAAGAGTTCTAAGTGAACCGTGAGAAACCAAGTCAGCTGGACTTGAAGAGTTCAAGAGTGAACTAAGAAGTACCTAGACAGCTGGTCTAGAAGAAATCTATGAGATTCAAGAAGTGTAACAGGCATCCTTAGTGGATTTCCTACTCGAGGAGTAGAAGAGTGGATTAGAAACTTTAAGTACTCTGAACCACTTAAAATTAATGTGTTCATTATAACTGCTATAACTGTCATAATTTCCTCACTCTCATTAACTCAAGGTATCTAGCAAAAGACGTATTAAATACTCATTTCGATGTGCACTAATTATCATCATCCTAAATAAGTTAAAAGAAAAAGTTTTAATTATCTATTCAACCCCCGCCCCTTCTAGATATATGTCATGCCTCTAGGAACTAACAAATAGTTCTAGACATGTGAAAATACAAATTATAGTATAGTACCTCCATTTTTAACTTAGTCATGCAAATATTATCAATCTCTCACCAACTCCCCTAATAGTAAGTGAATGTGACTCAATAGTACACACATATGAACAAATACTTATATAAGCATGTGAATAAGTAGCAATTAATTGGTCATTTATCCGATAAATTACCCAATTTATCAATATAACCCCAGACATCAATTATCATCGAAATAGATATCGATTTCCACTAACACTAATAATCCCAACATAATGAAACTATCAAATTCATCTTTAATCAACACAAACTTATTCATCATTAATATTAAAACTCACAATATTTAACAACCAGGTCATTTTTAGGAAAGAGGGGGCTTTCCAATAAGGATTTCTCCCTATTGGCGCGCAATTAGATGACCAAACCTCTCATTGGCAGAACTTCTAGACATCGTTAATATTGCAAATAATAATATTAATAACTTCTTCGTTTCAATTATTGATTTAATAATATGTCATATAATGCAGATGATACTATGACAATAATAGAATCAATAATATGAGAAATATGATACAACAATTACTGTAGAAATAATTGAGCTAATAAAAAAAACTTCATTATCACTTACGTTGAAAAATTTCCTAATGTCATCCTTAACTTTAAAATTTTATCAATTTAACTATTCACCAAAATAGCGAAATTGAATAATTTTATTTCATAAAATTCGGGGTCTCACAATCTTCCATCCTTATGAAATTTTTCCCTCGAAATTTACGTACGTACCTGGTATTCAAAGAGATGAGAATACCTTGCTTTCTTTTCGGATTGTACCTTCCTGTTTATTTCTTCTGTATCATGATTTTCCCATTGCTCATCTCCTGTGTTTCAGATATCATTCTAGAATATACTTCAAAACAAAGGATAATTAACATATCATAATTTGTCAACTTATCAAGTAAACAATTTCAGCGTAGGTAAGTCACACACTAGCGAAGTATATTACTCGTCCCTCCCCTACTAGTTCTAGACTCATATCTCCGCCAGCGACCATATCTTTAAGCTCTGATACCAAATGTGACGCCCCCAAAATAGGTATACATTACCCATCTTGAGTCGCCAGAAAAATACACTATAAAAATCATTTACAACTTCATTTATACAACTATCGTGCAAAATATGACGACATGTATACTGTGAGTTTAAATACAAATACATATACCTACTCCGACTCATGTCACAATTGCAACTTACATAAAGGTACAGTCAAAAATAGTTTTAGAAATAAAAATTTTTGGAAAGTGCTCACGGAAACCTTCGTACATAGGAGGCCATGAATCTAAGTTATGATAGATATCATATGTCCAGAGAATTATCCTTGGTTGACCCAATAAACCTCAAAGAAAAACGAGAAGATTACTATCATGTTCCTTCCAATGGTGAGTCTTCTCATGACATATAACTATCTCCACTGTCTCCAAGTGAAAATTATATTTTAAATAAACCTCAAGATCGTATAGGTAGTGCTCATAGATATACTCAGCATGTGGATATGCACAACCCTGTCTTATGATAACACGAGGTTGTATGTCATTAGACATCTTGTATGATAGTGACAAAACACCCTTCCAAAGTTGGGTTCGCCTCACCCTATTCGGTTCACCAAAATTAAATATCAAATAACGTATACAATACGAAACACTTATCTAAAGTTCTCAATAAAATTATTTTCATACTATTTAGGGAGAACCTCAACAACTATAGACCACTGTTCTATTCCCCTGTTATCCCCGCTCGACCCAGCTACACTCTTATTACCTGAAAGGAATTGTGAAGCAAAAAGGTGAGCACAACTAGCCCAGTAAAGAATATCATAACTAAAGATAATTAAATTATCAATATCTTTTGTCAATAATAAATCAGAGATTTAGAATATATGGTTGATGATAAAACTTTTCAACCATAGTTGCAGCGGAGCGAGCAATCCATTAAACGAGTCAAATAGACCATCAGGTCTATTATCTTCTCCATGTTAAAAGTCCATCAATAATGTTTTATCCCTATAACATCAATCATCAATTCTTGTCCAGAATCATATGAATAACTCATAATCATAATTGTGATTCTGAATTCCTTTTCGCACCCAGGACAAAGATAATTTTCATCACCTATCTTCACCTGAAATATCAAAAATCATGGTTATACAAAATCACAATCCGTGCTCATAATCATATTAATAAATTCATCTTTGCATTACGGCCAAAGATATTCATTAACAATTCATCTTTGCACTACAGGCCAAAGACATACAACTGTATTTTAGAAGAGTCAAGTAGAGCATGATATCTACTATCTTTTAAGAATTATAAGTGTATAATCAATATGTTATCACTGAGACTCAGCTTAATAAATAATCCAAATCATCGAATCATTCCTACACTACGGCCAATGATATTCATTAATATCACATCCATGAATTATCTATGCACTACGGCCAAGGATATTCATTATTATCACATCCCTGAATTAATATTTCATTTGCTGAGACTCAACTCAATAATTAATCCATATCATCAATTCATCGTTGCACTATAGGCCAAGGATATTCTTTTAGTCTCACGACCATGAATTATCCATGCACTACAGGCCAAAGATAATCGTGTTTTCATCAACGATACTGATCATGCCATAAAACAATTCATCTTTGCACCCTTAGACGAAGAGAATCCATAACTATAATCATACCAAAAACTGTCCATCAATGCACTACAGCTAATGAGGACTTTTTTCACATCATTTGTAACATTACGATCATGATTATACCGAATAATCCCTGGTAATAATCATACCAAGTCCATCTATGCACTACAGGCCACATATTACTTTT
The DNA here is from genome assembly GCA_020205505.1 of Panax japonicus. Classification (NCBI taxonomy): domain Eukaryota; kingdom Viridiplantae; phylum Streptophyta; class Magnoliopsida; order Apiales; family Araliaceae; genus Panax; species Panax japonicus. Next base: position 37,642,961 of record CM035099.1, on the reverse strand, counting down.
AACATAATATATACATGAGGATGATGACAATGATATAAATATTAATCAAACAAAAACAAGGATAAATAGTAAAGACTTTAAATTTCTCCAAATATTATCAATCACTTAATAAACTCATAATCAAATATTATTAATATTATAATAATATTTTAATTACTTCTTAAATGTATAAACAATTTATTTTAATTATTTACACTTTACCAAATAATGCATTTAATTATTCAAAAATGCTATACTCATAAGATTTCATCACCAATGATCAAATCCTTTATCAAAAATATATGCATATACCCTATATAGGATTCCCAAGCCATAAAATCCTACTTACCAATTTTCAACTTCACATAACATATTTAACTCATATACTCATAACTAGTGTATTTTCATGAAAAATACCAAATCAGTCCCAAAAATATTTTTTCCAGGGATTTAGCAGAATATAGTCCCATATTGAACATATATTTTTCTTGGAATTTTAAAAATTCATTTACTATTTTTCAAAAATTATTTTCTAATTATTTCCTTAAGAAATTAGCTACTTCAATTTTAACTCCAGAAATTCCCAAATCTTGGCAGGATCTTACACATGTTAACGTGATCTTCCAGTTTAAATTTCAAGGTCATCGAAGTTATAGAACTCCGATTATAGCGTTTTTCGTCAAAAAAACCTAAATATTGAAATAGTCATAATTTGCTCATTTTAAGTCGGAATGAGCTCATTTTTTGGACAGGAGGTACTTTATACCATATATTTTCATGTCCCTAAAGGCCAGAATTTTTCTCACAAATTGATTGGCCAAGAATTCCCTTTTAAAAATATGGACAGTAGCTTTTTAAGCATTTCTAGATTTTTCATCCTTTGCTAAAATCATTCTACACGAAAATCTGTAAATTATTTTTAAGTGATTCCACTTGGATAAGTTAGGAAACTCATAGATCTAACTCTATAACTTGACCACACTCAAAAATTCAAAATATAATATGAGATATGGTCAATTGAATTTCATGTTCTATTTTCACTAAAATCTAATTTTTCAACCCTTTGTGATTTCTAAGAAACTTTCATGTTTTCTCATAATAACCAACATAACTCATCATAACACTTAATAATACTTCATATACCCATGATTTTACATCAGTCCAATGCTTTTATTATGACTTTCATCATAATCTATGTAAACAGATCATTTTCACAATTTAATAAGGAATAAATACAAAGGATCATTCACCATACATGTGGTAATCTACATAGACAGGTTATTCCAACAGAATACTAAAGAATGGAATAACAGAAGAATTCACCATGTATGCGATAGACCGCACAGATAGGTTATTCTCAACAGAATAATAAAGAATGAAACCAGGTCAGGCGTAATCCGCAATGACAAGATATTCCAACAGAATAATAAAGAACGGAACCAGGTCAGGCGAAATTTGCACCGACAAGATATTCCAATAGAATAATAAAGAATGGAATAACAACAAAAATCATCATGCAAGCGATAGACCACACATACAGGTTATTCCAACAGAATAATAATTAATGGAATCAGGTCAGGCATAATACGCACCGACAGGATATTCCGACAGAATAATAAAGAATGAAATAATAGAAGAATTTCATCATGTATGCGGTACTTCACATAAACAGGTTATTCCAACATAATAATAAAGAATGAAATAATATCCCTTACCTCAAAATTAGACCAGATACTGGAATAGTGAGGTAGCAGACTTCTCTTCCTCTTTCTCTCTATAATTTCTCTCTATAATAATGGCTCTAAAGCTTTAGAGAAATTGTGAGAAATGAAGGAAGAATGAGCTTCTATTTATAAAAAAAATATAGTTTCGATAATTGCACGTTTTGGGGCTCGAAAAATTACAGTACAATACCTCCAACTCTTCTTTCATTTTTAATTTAGTTCTGCAAGTATTATAAAACTTGCACCACCTCCCCTAAATAGTAAATAATGTGAATCAATAGTTCAATCATCTGACTCAATAGTTCTAGACATGTGAAAATACAAATTAAAGTATAGTACCTCCATTTATACCTCCATTTTTAACTTAGTCATGCAAGTATTATCAATCTTGCACCAACTCCCCTAATAGTAAGTGAGTGTGACTCAATAGTACACACATGTAAACAAATAGTATATAAGAATATGAATTAATAGCAATTAATTGCTCATTTATCCGATAAATTACCCAATTTATCAATATAACCCCAGACATCAATTATCATCGAAATAGATGTCGATTTCCACTAACACTAATAATCCTAACACAATGGAACTATCAAATTCACCTTTAATCAACACGAACTTATTCATCATTAATATTATAACTCATAATATTTAACAACCAGGTCGTTCCTAGGAAAGATGGGGCTTTCCAATAAGGATTTCTCCTTATTGGCGCGCAATTAGATGACTAAACCTCTCCTTGGCAGAACTTCTAGACATCGTTAATATTACAAACAATAATATTAATAACTTTGTCGTCTCAATTATTGATTTAATAATATATCATATAATGCAGATGATACTGTGACAATAATCGAATCAATAATATTAGAGATATGATGCAGTAATTACTGTAGCAATAATTGAGCGAATAAAACAAAACTTCATCATCACTTACTTTGAAAAATTTTCAAATGTCACCCTTAACTTTAAACTTTTATCAATTTAATTATTCACCAAAATAACAAAATTGAATACTTTTATTTCAAAAAATTCGGGGTCTCACAAAAAATAGCTGAGAGTTTAAGCAGGAAATATTTCCTTCTAGACAATATCCACTCTCAAATAGAGTCCTCATTACATTTATTGTCACACTATTTTATAGAATAGTGAGGACTACTAATACACCATCTCGGACCATCACTCTGTTTCCCGACTAGTCCCGTCTACGTTCTCATTTCCTGAAGAGAACAATGAAAGCAAAAGGGTGAGCTCAACTTGCCCAATAAGAAATATTATGACTAAGATAATGCAGAATAAATTATCATTAGTCTTCAACAATGTTAAACTGATAAAATACAATAGACATCAAGTTTAACTGCAGCGGAATAAGCAAATCCATTAGAAGAGTCAAGTAGAGCATGATATCTACTATCTTCTATGATTTAAAATGTTTTCATCAATTTTTATCGCTGAGACTCAGCTTAATAAATAAACCACATCATCGATTCATCTCTGCACTATGGGCCAAGGATATTCATTAAATCATCAATGGTCATGATTATACCGAATAATCCCTAGTCATAATCAAACCAAAAACTGTCCATTAATGCACTACATGCCACTAAGGACTTCTACCACATCATTTATAACATTACAGGCCATGATTATTTCTGAATCATACCAAGTACATCTATGCACGTAAGCCAAAGATGACTTTCATCATAATATAAGCATGAGGATGATGACAATGACATAATAATTCAATTAAACAAGTTCAAGGATAAATTTTAATGATTTATAATTTAATTTATCTAGAAATCAATAACTCCAAATTGTCAACATGATACTGGTTTGTAGAGTAAAATTCAAGAATGCTCAGAAGAATATTTCCATGAAAAGATACTGGATGAAGCGCAAATATCCAGGATATTCTACTAATTTCATGGAGTATAGAAGTCAAAACTTTTACCAACTGAGTATAAAAGAATATATGAAACTGCAAATGGATTTTCCCCCGCCATGCGGTAATCCACTTAGACAGATCATTTCAACAATTTAATAAAGAATGAATACGAAGGATCATTCACCATGCATGTTATAATTCACATAGACATGTTATTCCAACAGAAGAATTCACCAGGCATGCGATAGACCGCACAGACATGTTATTCCCAACCGAATAATAAAGAATGGAACCAGGTCATGCGTAATCCGCACAGGCAGGATATTCCAACATAATAAAAAAGAATGGAACCAGGTCATGCATAATTCTCACAGACAAGATATTCTAACAGAATAATAAAGAATGGAATAACAATAGAATACACCAAGCATACGATAGACCACACAAAAAGGTTATTCCAATAGAATAATAAAGAATGGAATAACAAAAGAAATTTATTATGTATGCGGTACTTCGCATAAACAAGTTATTCCAACATAATAATAAAGAATGGAATAACAACCCTTACGAGTATTGAAAGAAATAACTCTGTTCATGAATACGAAAGAATAATACCCCTTACCTTAGAAGAAACTAGATATTAGAATAGTGACGTAACAGACTTCTCTTCTTCTTTCTCTCTATAATAATTTCTTTAAAGATTTACTGAATTGGTGAGAAATGAAGGAAGAATGAGTTTCTATTTATAGGAAAATATAGTTTTGATAATTGTACATTTTGGGGCTCGAAATATTATAGTACAATACCTTCAACTTTTTTTTCATTTTTAATTTAGTCCTGCATGTATTATCAAACTTGCACCACCTCCCCTAATAGTAAATCATGTGAATTAATAGTTCATTCATGTGACTCAAGAGTATAATCATGTGAAAAAACTAATTACAGTAAAGTTCCTTCAACTAAACCTCCATCTTTAATTTAGTCATGCAAGTATTATCAATCTTGCACCAACTCCCCTAATAGTAAATGAATGTGAAGCAATAGTACACACATATGAATAAATATTTATATGCATGTGAATTAATAGCAATTAATTGCTCATTTATCTGATTAATTACCCGATAACTTCTAGACATCAATTATTATCGAAATAAATGCCGATTTCCAATACCACTAATAATCCCCACACAATGGAACTATCAATTTCATCTTTAATTAACACAAACCGATTCATCATTAATATTATAATTCATAATATTTAACAATCAGGTCGTTCCCAAGAAAGAGGGGGCTTTCCAATAAGGATTTCTCCCTATTAGCGCACAATTAGGTGACCAAACCTCTCCTTGACAGAACTTCTAGACATTGTCAATATTGTAAATAATAATATGAATAACTTTATAGTCTCAATTATTGATTTAATAATATATCATATTATGCAGATGATACTGTGACAATACCTGAATTAATAATATGAGAGATATGATGCAGCAATTACTGTAGCAATAATTGAGTATAACTGAGTGACTTCTCACGTAAGCATCAATAATCAATACCATGTGCTACTATGCAATACCGCGTATTACTGTACTTTTACTACCGGGTAGTTTAACAGTTTAACAGTAAAACTTTCGTCGTAATTTTTATAAAAAGATAATTATATCATTTTCTAGCTATGATAATACTTCCGTTGTGGGGTCCACCAATGATTGTTCCGTTTAACGAATATTCCACGACCAATCAAATATTATATAACCACTTGCTTACTTTGCAAAATTTGTAAATATTACCCACAACTATAACATTATATTATATCCACACCATAATATTCAAAAATATATTTCAAGAGAAATTGATCTTTATTCATAAAAGTTGGGGTCTTACAGAAGCCATCTGTAAAACTTGACGATGGTAAGGCAACAAATGTAGCTCTTTGGTCTGATAGATTCTTATGGTTTGTTTGATTACTAACTCTGAATCCCAAAGAAAGTTAACCATCTGATACCCATTGATTGGGAAAGTTTGAGTCCCATGATACAGCCTTCAAACTCGGCTATGTTGTTGGTGCTGATAAATTGTAATTTTTGATGGTGGGATACTGTTCCCCCGTACCGGACACTAGAACTGCTCCAACTCTAGAACCTTTTGTGTTAACAGCTCCATCCAAATACATTTTCCACGTATAACATGCATCATACTGATGGTGTTGCTGAATTTCCATGACCCCTTCATCGGAAAAATATGTTTTTAATGGTTTGTAATCCCCTACGGGTGCGGCGACCAGTTGATCCACAATTTATTGTCCTTTAATGGACTTTTGAGTCACGTAGACGATGTAAAATTGTTGTAGAATCAACTGCCATATGGACATCCGAAAAATCAGTATGGCCTTACTGAACACATATTTAAGAGGATCCACGCGGGATATGAGATGGGTAGTGTGACCATGGAGGTAATGTTGTAACTTTATGGAAGCCCATGTTAAAGCACAACAAGTCTTCTCAATCAGAATGTACTTATTTTCACTGCTGCTGAATCTTTTACTGTGGTAATAGATAGCTCATTCTTGGCCTCTATCGCCTTTCTGTCCCAGCATGCAGCCCATAGCATTATCATTAATGGACAGGTACATAAATAGGGGAACATTATCCTTGGGAGGTACCAAAATAGGAGCATTAACCAACTGCTCTTTGATTGTAAGAAAGGCTTTTTGACACTTATCATTCCATTTCATGGAGGAGTTCTTTCTTAACAGCTTGAAGATGGGCTCATAGGTTGCTGTGAGTTGAGAAATAAACCTGCTAATGAAGTTGATTTTTCCCAAAAAAATCCCCGTATTTTCTTATTTATCTGAGGAACGCGCATTTCCTTGATGGCTTAGATTTTGGTGGGATCCAACTAAATCCCTTTATGCCTGACTAGGAAACCTAGCAACTTGCCTGATTTAATGCCAAAGGCGAACTTGGCTAGATTCAACTTCAAGTTGTACTTACGCAACCTGTTGAAAAGCATTCTGAGATGGTCTAAGTGGTCTTCCTCCCTTTGGGACTTGACAATAATGTCATCCACGTAGATCTCTATGTCTTTATGTAGTAAGTCATGGAAAAGAGCCATCATAGCTCGCTGATAGATTGCTCCGGCATTGATGAGGTCGAATGATAACTGTCTATAACAAAAGGTTCCCCAAGGTGTGATGAAAATAGTTTTTTCATGATCCTCCTCAGCAACCATAATCTGATGATACCCCGCGAAGCAAGCTGTAAAGGAGTACATGCCATATTGAGAAGTATTGTCAATGAGAATGTGGATAAATGGCACGGGAAAGCTATCCTTAATGAAAGCTTTGTTCAGATCCCGGTAATCCATGCAAACTCGAACCTTTCCTCCTGGTTTAGGCATGGGGACTATGTTTGATAGCCATTCAGGGTATGTAGACACCATAATGATGCGTGCTCAAAATTGTTTCACAATTTCTTCTTTAACCTTTAAACTCCACTCAGGTTTTAATCGCCTGAGCTTCTGTCTGACTGGTTTGAATCCCTCTTTAATGGGAAGGCGATGAAGGACATTGTCAGTGGACAAACCCACCATGTCTTCATTAGACCATGGAAACACATCCTAGAATTGGGTTAGTAGTGCAAACATGTCATTCCGTTGGTTTAGAGTGAGGTCTAAACCAATCTGGATTAGCTTAGGGTTTTCTAAGGTTCCGAGATTGAAAGAAGTGACTTGATCAAGATTAGGTTTATATTTGACTTCGACCAATTTCTTGAACTCCTAAGTTATCTCAATGTCCTCTTGTAGTTCCATCAAGTCTGAGTCCAACTTTTCATCAAAGTTACAGTCCTTGTGGAGAAAAGGCACCTCATCAGCAAGCACATGCACATCTAAATTCAGAGTCCTAAAACAAAATATGCTTTCATTTAATATATGAAACTATTCAATCATACAAAGTGTTAGCATGTACTGATAAAACAACTGCTAATACTGTACAAAAAAGTAAGCAGTTAAAGTTATCTATTGGGCAGATGGAATTTCTGCCCATTTTACTGTAATGACCCAAAAATTTATACAATTTAATTCTCAACTTTGGTCATTAATAACACATCTACCTTATGATTTTACATCATTATTCAATGTTAAACTAAATAAATTGCGGAACAATTTAAACTTTATGTCTTCTTACTTTAATTCCCTAAATTAAAACCTTTATCATCTACATGTTTTTGAATCATATGAAATCCATGATTCACTTCATAGTAATTATTATATAAAATTTTACATTTCAATCCGATAACCTTTGCACATCAGATATCTCAAACTTTAAGTTTATAAGTCAACATAAAACTATACATCATAAAACATTTAGTACATCTCTTGAATCTTAATCATGGTTTAAAGAAATCACAACTTTAGCTTAAAATATTAATCTTCGTGTATTATTTCTGATCCATGTCATTCAAGTAGCACATAGTGTTACCTTCAATCCTTATGCTGCAAAAATGATTATTTGCATGGTTGAGCTCGACAGCCCAACAAGATCTAACAGTTTTCATGCATCACATAACACATAATAATATGTTCAACATATAATATACATGCTGCAGTTCATATACCAAGTATAAAGATTGAGTTCCTTACTCAATCAGCATACTTTAATCAATCAACGTAGTCATAAATTGACTTAAACGTTTCATACTTTCAACATATAAATTAAACATCATGCTCTTTGCAATAAAGATTAAAAAAAGTTAATCATCAAGTTCACATAGCAAATAGGAACTGAAAGACATGCCTGATTCGTAGTTTATGAACTACAACTTAACTGCTTAACGCTTATCTGCACTTCGTGTATTCCTACACAGTTACATAATCATTCACATTAACTATTAGCCATATAGCAATGCATATTAGTTATAATGTAATCTTTACTCTACATCTCATAACCCTTCCTATTATCAATACACAATGTTCAATTTTATTGTCTTAACTTTCGACTTATATCTCACTACATTTCCTATTCGAAGTTCATTCAAGTGTTTTAGTCTTGCTACACAAAGCTAATAATGTTCGCCAATTATCCTACACATATCATTGGATTCGCAATAACGATTAGTTGTATTAACATCCACTTTCCAATATAACACTCACTTCTAGCTAAACTTGTTATTTTAGTACAAGTCTTACACTACTATATATGTTTCAGAAATTCCAAGTGTTAACTTCACAACACTTATCTATCATTCATTGTGTACACTAAGTTCTAACATATCGCGTTCGTAACTTACTATTCATTGTTACAACTTTGAAATTACTATCCATATATTACGATCCTGTTTTAACCTTGTCGTTACATATTTGACACATTAACAGAACCTTAGACCAAGTTATGGTCGTGGTCCATAGTCTACAGAAGTAGCAGACTTCACTGTCTCAGACAAGGGTATGGCGCAAATGCGCCATACTTAAGCCTGGGACCGGCGCAGCTGCGCTGGTGTACAGACAGAAACAAAAATGCAGTGAATAGTAGCCGTTTTTAGCCCAACTAACATGAATTTCACCCACAAAAATAGTGAAATTAACTTATTCAATTGATATAAAACTAATACCAACAAGATTCCTCACATATTTAACCACTTAGAAAAATTTAACAATAATTTTAACTAATTTAATTCCTTAAATTTCATGTTTTTACATAAAACTCCATTTTTTGACATTCTTCATAGAAATCATCACTGTGATCACAAATTCTTGTCCAAATTACTTCGTTCAAACTACGTTCTCTTCATTTCTTAATGGACTAGCATAATCAAGACTCAATTTACGGATTAATATACAAATTGACCACCATATTTGGTACTTTTACAAGCCATATGTAAAAATATATACTATAAACATGTTTCTTCCTTTTTAAACAAAATTAGCATACAATTCCTTGTTTAAACATAAACTCTAGCATTACAATTACTTACAATTGCAATAATTCAGTTGTATAGCAACAAAATAGAATCCACAGAATATAGAAATTTTATGCCGTAAAACTCATATATATATATATAATATCAAGGTGTTAAAGAAAATACCTTCAAATTTGTGACACCCCCAAATCTGGGTTATCTGACTCCCAAGTTTGGTGATCACGATCCACAATATAATAAGCATCTAACTACCCATTCATATATGAATAGTAATATATACCACATTAATATATGTTGTTAATACGTCAATCCCAGGTCCGCTAACCTTAACATTACAAGCATACCCCTTAGATATACAAAAAGGGTTCACAAATACAACATAATAATAATGTTCTTAACTAATTTATCACGATGCCTTTTCCTTTATCCTTCGCAGCTCCTCCTGCCACTTCGTCCCTAGCTAAAAAGTTTTATTTAGCAAGGGTGAGCAACAAATTTGCCCCGTAAGTTAATACATACAATAAATGTATAAGAATTAATAATGACAGACTATATATTTTGATAGAATGAAACCAAAGTTCGGGGAACTTTGAAATAGCTGAACAAATCTCTAACTTCTAACAAGTCTTCTCACAATCTATGCAACACAATAAACAGATAATGAAAGAGTACAACGCTTTCAAAGTTTCTACGATATTCTAATGAATAATCAGGAATCAATTCTACACAATAACAAAATAGAATGTTTTCCATATTTATGCTGAGTGATCACACAAGATTTAGAACTTTTATTCTCGGGTGTCTATCAATGATTTACTTTGATATATATTCAGGTGTATCAGATAATCATAAAGATTAAATCATACCCCTCTGCAAGTACTTGGAGCCGGCCAACTCCTTGTACCCTATATTATGCATAATACTTAAACATAGTGCGCAATGATCGAATTTACGACCAATAAAATGTTCCCTTTATATAAAAGGTTGTTCTTCTCAGTCTCATAATCAAGATTTGATTTAACAACGAAATTCAATGATTTCAATATCTAATCGTTTCTCTTCTCTTTTCTTCTCAAACCTATCAAGTTCTAACAAATGTTCGTCTAACCAAAATAATTAGCTAAGACATTTCTCAACCTAATTCGATAATGAACATGAATTATCTGTGCTGTCAATATTAGCTTCTATAGATATGAATCTCCAACAACAGTTATTCTACAAGTATATTCTCAGAATCAATAATTCAATTTGAATTAATAAGCATGCACTAACTACAAATAATCAACAAAAAATCATTGGACGTGGTCTAATTAACAATAATTAACCACCATAATAATTGAACAATATTAACTCAAGGTTGAGTTAAGGAAACGTGCCTCTTCCGCTGATTACAGCTACACAAAATACTTATCTGCGTTCGAAAGACCTATAACCAATAATATCGGTCTCACAATTAGAACAATAATTCACAACACGCATCACTGTATTCTACAGTCAAACTTCTCCTAGACATATTACCACATAGCCACATTACTGTTTATGACCTATATAAACACTTAACAATTCTAACTAGTTCGGTCTAGTTAACACAGTTAATGTCAATTGAATTCGGTTTCTAAACTTCAATATTAATTTAGATAAGTTAATTATCATTAAAAATATTTTTCGGAAACTTTTAATAATTTATAAGTAATTATTATAATTTATAATAATTTTTTAGACATCGAAATCATTTTTAAATGATTAAATACTAATTAATTCAATCATTATTAATATTTAATAATATTAAAATATTAATGACACACTTGTCAAAATATTAAAGTTATTATTAATAACTTAAAATATTTTTAAATCTTTAATATTCTACTTAAATGATTTTACAGTAATTAAAATCATTTTTAAATCATCACCATTGATATTCAAATATTAATGAAATTATCATCCAAATATTAAAAGTCATTAATTATAACATAAAATATTTTTAAATCATTTTTCTCATTTTTAATTCATTTATTTAATATAATTAAATAAATCTAATATCATTAATATTAATTTATTAATGAGAATTCTCCAAAAATATTGAAATTATATTTTATAATTTCAAATATTTTCTAACACTTTATTATTATTTAAAATAATTTTTATAATATTTAAAATCATTTTTCTCTAATTTATTTAATATAATAATTAAATAAATTAAATATCATTAATATTAAATTATTAATTAAAATTCTCTAAAAATATTAAAGTTATATTTTATAACTCAGAATACTTTTAAATACATTATTACAAAAATTCTTGGTAATCCTTGCTAAAACCACTGAAATTGCTTTGAAATTCTTAGGTTTTCTCTCAATCTCTCTCTCTCAAGTTCTCTGAGCTTTTTCTTCTCTTTCTCCTCTTAGGCTTAGCAAATACTAACACGCGTAACCCCAAAACTGATAAATAAGCGCAAAGAAAAAAAAATTGATACGCATACTTAATATAATATCAATTACCAAAATAAACGTACAAGTTATAAATATATTTTATTTATTATTTAATTTATTTTATTTATATTATAATTATAATTCAAAATTTAAAAGCCATAAGGCTTTGTTTTGCAAAAGTGAATTAAAATAATGACGTAATCATTTCTTAAGCCTTGTTTTGAAAAACAAGATTAAAACAACAATTTCAAAAGCTCTAAGGCTTTGTTTGGTAAAACCAAATTAAAACCCTTTTAATCTATTTTCACAAGTCATTTATAATATAGTTTATTATCATACTTTACTTAAATAAATTCCCATATTCAAATTAAATTAAATCTAATAAAAATTTATCAAATAAATTTACAACAAACCAATACAATAAAATTATAATTTTTAATATAATTATAATTTTATTTAATAAATTAACACTTCACTTTGATTACAAAAATCAAATTAAAATAACATTATAATAATTCATTTAATCATAATATAGTTTCAACTTAATTTAAATTACCCAATATTTATAGGGTTAATTTCTCTCGCCACTAAATTCTTTATCGTGACTAATTTCTTTTATTTCTTTTAATAGTTTTATCAACTATTAAATCTCATAAAAATTAATTTCTTCATACCAAAACACATAATTCAAAATACATACACCTCATAATAAGAATTTTAATTATTAAATTCTTATTTTAATAACTTATGAAAATTCGGGTTGTCACATTCTTCCCCCTTATAAGGATTCCGTCATCGGAATCACCGAAACCCTACCTTACCCAGGTTTTCATTAAATCTCTAAAAAATTTATCGTTGAATAACTTCAACACATTACCTTAATATATGTTTTTATAGCATGTGAATGTGCTAAGTGATTAAGTTCATTTCTGAAGGGATTATAAATACCTTAAGGTAGAGAAGGAGGAAATAACTCTCGTTGATTATATTCATGTAAATAGTTTCATGGATAATAGAGGTAGTAAGTATCGATAGATAAGAAACAATAAGGTTGATAGAATTTGAAGTAATTCTCGGTATGAACGGGTTAATTAACCATAGAACTTTAAATAAATTGTTAGAATAAAAGTATGAATCTTCGGTTTTCTAAGAAAACCCAAGGTACTATTTTACGGTAATAAATCACCGGAACATTTTTGTTGTCTAACTATGATGCAAGTTAGGATGATGTTAATGAAGAGGATGAGTCGTTACGTTTACATATCGAATATCGTAAGAGAAGTAAGTTAGCGATTAAGAATAAATACCCATTGCCCAGGATCCATGATCTATTTGAATAGTTGAAAAGGGAAAAGTATTTTTCTAAGATAGAGTTTTGTACGAGGTATCGTCGGTTAAAAATAAGGAAGGGGGATGTACCTAAGACGACGTTTAGAACTCGTTATAGTTATTACCAGTTTTTGGTTATGTCATTTGGGTTGACTAATATACTAAAGTTAGACTTTCCGTAAGGGACATCGAGCAAGTCAGTGGCAAATTGATAGGTACTCTTGTGAGGTGCTATGGTTGAAAGTACCATTAGCATCACAGAGTGTTCAAATAATATTTGAATGAGTGTGTCGTAGTGATCATTGGTGATATTCTAGTCTACTCTAAGATGCCAGAAGATCACGCTGAACATTTGAAGATAGTGTGGGAAACACTATGGAGGGAGAAGTTGGATACGAAATTCACTAAGTGTGAATTTTAGCTTAAAAGATATACAAACATGTTATGGATAAGTACGTTGGTAATGAGAATTGAGGAAAGAGTTTTCAGGAACTAAAAAGGAAGGTTAAGTAAGGCGTCTGTATTATCTTTACAAGATGATACAGAGAATTTTGTAATTTATAGCGATGCTTTGCATTGAGGACGAGGTTGCGTGCTCATGTAGCATGACAAAGTCATTGTGTATGCATCACGCCAGTTAAAGGATTATGAGAAGGTTTATCATACTTATAATCTAGAATTGGCAGTTATAGTTTTTGGAATTAAAAATCTGAAGATAGTATTTATACGGGAAGAAGTGTGAGATATACACGGACTATAAGAGTCTGAAATATTACTTCACATAGAAGGAGTTGAATATGAGGTAGAGAAGGTGATTTGAATGGATAAAGGATCACAAATGTGATATCTTATATCAAAAAGGGAAGGTAAAAGTAGTAGCCAACGCGTTAAGTAGGAAGGGTAAGGAAAAGTTATCAATGTTAATGACTTAGAATGAGTTAATAACGGAGATGGTGAGAATGAAGTTAGAAGTTAAATTACGGAATGAAATGGTAGAAATATTATTCACAATGTAGACTCAATCCATGAAAATGGAACGAGTTAAGGAAGTACAACTAGGTAACGAGGGATGCAAGTAAATGAAAAAGGGGATGAAGGATGAAGAGAAGACCAAGTATAGTCTTGATTTGAAGGAGGAATTTTAGTTTCAAATAATTCTAAAAGTTAAAAGAAAAATAGTGAGTAAAGCCGTAGTTCGAGGTGCTCGATACATCCAGGTAGTACTGAGTTGTATTAAGACCTTCGACGAAAATTGGGTTGGCCAAATGTGAAAGAGAGATAATACAATGCGTTAGTAAGTGCTTAACTTCCAACTCAGATTATTGATAAGAAGGGACAAGTCATGTGAAATAAGATATTACCTTCGTTGGAGGTGAAATGGAGGAACCACAATGCCGAAGAAGTAACGTGGGAACTCAAGATTAAAATGAAGAATTTTTTTTCCTCATTTGTTTATGTGTTGTAGCGAGATTCTGGGGACATATTCCTTATAAGTGGGGAAGAATGTAACGTCTGAGAAAATTGGATTTTTATGAGAATTGAATTTTTATTTGATTATGTGGATTAAATAAATTTAATTGATTATTTATGTGAATAAGCTATGTGAAGATCGTTCTATGACCTAGAATGTGCGGATGTGGTTAGGATTTTGGACACGTGATAGAAATAAAGTGTTTGAATTTCCAAGATGAAAATAAAAGTTTTCTGAAAAATTTCCGTAAAAACACTATTCATTAATTTCTGCTTGAGAATTATTTTTGAACTTTCGAGAAACGCGTATTGATAGAATTCTAAGATAAGATTGAATATCTAAAAATATTTCAGTTATGGCAAACGAATTTTTCGCTTGCGGACTTAAAACCTAACTGTTACGGAAAGTGATTTTCGAGAATGAATTGAAATGAGTATAATGAATTAAAGAGATGATCGTATAATACGTAGGTATTATACGAGGTAATGAATACGAGTATAATACGAGGCATTATACGAGTATGTATGAATGATGGTATGTCGTATATGTTGACTTATTAATTTTGTTGCAAAAAGTGAAAGAATGACACAATCTGCAACGAAGGACAAATTCGTTGCTAAACATATACTTTTAGCAACGACTTATAAAGTCGTTGCCCGAAAAATACTTGTTAAAGACCCATTTTTTTGTAGTGTTGGAATACGAGATTAATACATAAATTATATATTACAAGGCTTTAAGCCAAATGTATTGGACTTGTAGGATGGTGTAGGAAATTGTAATGTCCAATTACAATTATGATAAAGCCCAAGTGTAGGAATAGATAAGTCCAATATGAATTAATGAACAAGCCCAATGTTTTTTAAATGCAAGCCCAATGTATAAGTTAAGTTAATTAAGCTAAAAGTCCAAAGTAAGAACCAGATCCGTGGATCGATCCAATGGTTAAAGATAAACCATGGTTGACCCAAAGTGGTGGCCAAGTAAGGTACTTGGTGGCTAAGCAAAGGATAAGTTAAGTAATGGCCAAGTAAAGTGCTTATGCTTAGTGGCTAAATAAAGTGCTTATACTTGGTAGGTAAGCAAAGAATAAGTTATTTGATGAGCAATTAAACTTAAGGGCTAAGTAAAGGATAGGTTAAGTTGTGAGAAAGAAAATAATGTGATGAACAAGTTAACTTAGTGCTTAAGTAATGAATAATAAGGAGGTGATTAAGAAGGTGGATGGCTTATTGACTATTAAGCCCTCAACAAAGATTTTCTATAAATAGAAGATGTCCTAGCTCATTTGTTGGTTATTAAATTTCATCCAACATTATAAGTGCTTATTGGTTAGAGATAAAAAGCTAGAAAAGTTAGACTTGATAATTCAAGAAGTAAAAAGAAGATCAAACCATAATCAAGTAATCTTCAAGGGTAAGATCCTAAACCATGATTCTCTTTCTCTTCAATTATTAGAGAAGTGAGTAGCGGTAGAACATGTATGCTATGAAGAACTAGGAATGATTAATCAAAGGACTTAAAGCTTTAATAAGTCATGGATAAGTAATTCGTTCATATATAAGTTATGAACTAAGGAAAAACTTGTAAGAACTTGTAATATGTTTACATGAATGAAATTGTATGATTAGAAGATGTGAGGATGATGGTTATAAGACTTAAACTATGATAAGTCATGTGAAATGAAATCATAAGTAATTTATACTTTTATAAGTTATAAACTCATGAAGAACAAGTAATAACTTATCATGTAAATAATTTAATGAAATATGTATGTTAAGATGTTAGTATGATGGATAGAATCCATTTGAAATGATAAACAAATCATAAGTAACGAAGTTATAGCAGAATTCATGAGTTTGGACGATAATCGTCGAAATCTTGAAATTCTCATAATAGAAGTCAAATTTTGACATTGAGCTTAGAAACATTGGTTTTTGAAGGAGAAAAATGACTAAATTTTGACTTAGAACGAAGAAACGAGCTTTGAATGTTCACGAACGTTTATCATTTTTTTTAAAATAAACTAAAAGGTGAATTTCAAGTTAACGAAGATGAAAATGGAAAATTCTTGCATGAACATGTAGAGTATGTAATTTATGAGCTAATGAATTTTGAACGAGCAAATTTGGACTTATAACGAAGAAGTTATGAGCCCGTGAATCTCACTTAAGTAATAAAACTATCAAAACTGTCTGGTACTGAGGTCTGGCACCACAGCGCCAGATAAAGCACACTGAGTGGCACCACAGTGCAAAGTGTGTCCAGGAGCTATTGAAGTCTGGCACCATAGCGCGACCAAATGAACTGGACATGGCTCCACAGCGCCAAGGATGGGTTTCAGCCACTGCTGACTAGCGCCGCAGCGTGACATAGAGAAGGGAAGCTGGCACCGCAGCGCCAACACTAGAAGGTAGATAGAGAAAAAATATTTTGAATGTAAAGTAAAGGAGAAGTGAATGAAGAGTGAATTAAATCCTTTATTAACATAATGTAACATCATTAAGGATGTTATAAATTTAAGTATAATACTAAAGGTTGGAGTTAAGTCAATTGAATGTGAACGTGAACGGTATGCAATAAGTGTACTTAACCAATGATGATCGAGTTTCGATTAATAACGTAAGAACGTTAGTAAGCCGCGAAGAAGGAGGATTAACTCGAAATGATTTGTATTAATGAAGTAAATCCACTTAAGATATAGAAGAGAAAGAAGTTGGTATGAATGATGTAAATTATAATAGCAAACTGGAGCTAATAATAACAAATCTAATACATGATTAGATTGAGAAGAAGGGTAAGATTCATTAGGAACCATGTATGTTCACTCATGACCTAATGTGGTATGTTATATGGTTATGTGTTGTTGAGACTGTAAAGTCTCAAAGGGAAAGTAATTTTACTATAACAGACATTGCAGGAAAGTTTTCTTAACACTTGTCTAACCTTCGTGTTAGCCAGGTTTTTAGTGATTCATGTTATGAGATGCATGCATTGTTTTAAAGGAAGGGTCGATACAAATTTTAACTCGGCTAGACTAATTTTGAAAGATTAATTGATTTATTTACAAGTCTTTCAATATAGAATTGATAACGCTATCCTACGACAATTGTTTGGTACAGATTCAAGGTAAGCCTAAGTATGAATAAACAAATCTATTTCACATCGATTATTCGATGGGCACGCGAGGTTGCCAAAACTTAAACGTAAATACATTTAACGGATGAGTGTTGATCAACATAGAGTACTATAGGCTGATCACCTAGAAGTGCTCGTAAGAAATATCTGACTTACATTCTTAGTGCTGGGTTATCCTTTTCATGAATAAAAGCTAAAAAGAATGTTCGTGGTCTATGGACCTACTCAGAATTTCCAAGTTATTATATGTGCTTCTGAATTGTTTTATGAGATGAGAAGTGCTATTTAATGTTTCATAGTACTTCATAACTATTGTCCAGTTAATTAAGAATAATCGTATGATTCTTGAAGTGGTATTTATATAATATATTGTTAGACTTGCTGAGCTAGTTATGATCACTTCTTGCTTAAATCATATGATTGTAGCTAAGGTCGAGCAAACTGAGGGTTCCAGTAGACATAAAGGCAAGGAAAAGATGAATGATTAGTTTATTCTGTAATAGACTAGTATGTTTGTATGAATTATATTATAATGAACAAAGAATGTAACGGTTTCAGAACCTGGGAACGTGATGTATTATTATTAATGTAATAAGAATGTCATTGATACAATCATTTTGATGTTATTTTAATAGAATGAATGTATAGTTATGAGTACTGTGTAGCACCTTCTGTCAGGTTGGAAGATACCCGAATTTGGGGGCGTCACCATCACTCTATACTGGCAGAGGTTCCTGTAGCTAAGGGTTTCACCCATTTTCGTCTATAATTGGAGTTCTTGACAGCTGATGCTATCACTTGGATTCCCTATTTCGGGGAACACTTGACCTTTGGGTTCGAGGATGGGTTCTCGACTGGTGTCGAGTACGTGATATCCACTCGTCGAATTCCTCTCTTTACAGATGGAGGATGAGAGCTCTATTTAGGAGAGCATGCTATTAGGAGCACTACAGGAGAGATTCGTGTGCCGATCTTGCCTCCTGCCAATCGTTATTGGCATGTGTCATAGTCACCCGTCATTGATATCCCATTGATGGGTGTTGAAAACTTTACACTGTCAGAGGGTCCATATATTCAGGAGATGTTTCATCATTGGTGGTCCCCTCATAACATCGGAGGCCAGACCCATGCCGCTTAATTTATGAGGGATATGGTTCCTAGATCTGTGATGATAATGGATTGGATGGCCTATGTCCGAGATCTAACTCATTTAACACATATTGATAGTTTGACCCGACAGTTGAACCAGACACATTTCTTTATCCAACACTTGGGCAGAGACCCTTCAGAGGCAGATACTTTTGATCCTTCCAGCTAAGGCGCTTGCCCCTCAGATGACCCATATGGTTTTGCCGGTGCAGATCCTCCATTATATAAGCCTGACATCCCCATTGATGGAGATCCAATAACTCAGGAGTTACATCAGGTCGACATGATTGATGATGTAGACATTGACACCATTATCTTCTTTTGATGTGTATTCTCGTTATATCTTTTGATAGGCCTCTATTAGATACTGAGTGGCTGTGCCCCTTGCTCGCTATATCTTGTGATAGGCCTCTGTTAGTCCATTGTGCGCCTATGCCCCATTTTCCTGTATTTTTAGTTATCCAGAGATTATGTATTAGATGATGATGTACTTAGGAATGTATGTACTGTTATTCCCTATATCACATTGCCATCTATTATTTACTATACATGTATCATGCAATGCATATGTATGTATATCCAGGGATAATCAACATTGACCCCTAGATGGTCTTATGATAGGACCCACATAGATGTCTTCCTCGATAGTTAGTCACATTGATCACACCCACCAGTATTGGTAGCCTACTGTCTAAGGTCGTGGTACGATAATTTGTCACCTCCAGATCGGGTGACCGTAGATCAGTTATTACAGCATTGCATGACCCTCCTGATGTTCCCGGTTCTTGTGGGCTTTGATGATAGTATGTTGGAGCATTGGGTACCAAAGAGGAAGCTTTTCTAATTTGGGACCTAGGAGTTGACTCCCACATTAGAGGATTACGAGTGATTAACGACTCTGCCCTTAGACAGACCTTGCATTTGGATGACCATTGGCGATATGAGCCGGCAGTTCATGACCCTCACCGGGTTACGAAGTAGAATAGTATAGGATGAGATTACCTCTGGCCATGTGGTGTCCCAAATTTTTCTTATAGATAAATTTGGCTCAGAAGACAGTTATGAATGACATTTTGGGGATTTCACCACGCCAGAGGATCAGTGGCATGTAGCCAGAGTAGACGTATTGCTGATGTGTGTATTGTCATATGTATACATGCCATGGTATATGGATGAGCTGGACATTGGCGTGATTATGGCAGTGAGAGCTCTCAGAGAGGGTCATACCATTGTGCCTATGATCGTGATAAAGACATTGAGATCAGCCACGTATTGTTGTACCTACCATGTAGGGGTATTTATAGGAAGCTCGGTCATTTGAATGTGTGGTTCATGTCACACTTGAGATAGATTGACACCTTCCAATGGAAAAGATACTGTTTTACCCATAAGATAGCTATGTCTTACTCCTTTCAGCTAGTGGAGTGTACAGACGCCATATCTTGGTTGGTGTTTTTGACAGGGATTGAAGATCCATTTTTCTGTGTCCAAGTCTCAGTTCACCCTATATCATCATTACTCATGCACCTGGTATGGATTATATCCCTCTGGCTGGTTTGCGGGGCATGACTACTTACCAGCCATTGACTGTGATGTCACAATTCGACCAGTTTCAGGATTTCCATCTTTTTAGGGGGCATTAGGTCAGCATTTGGCTTCTCACCACTTGTCAGTCGAGGACAGAACCTGGGTGTATGCCTGTTGGGATCAACGTGAGCTAGCTGTGTTTTCTATTACCCATCCGGGCTATTCGACAGAGTATTCTGTATGGATGGAGACATAGACTGCATCGACTATAATTGTATCCACAGTGCCAGGGATTGATTCTGATGGTGAGGATCCCATGGAGGACATTGATTCTCCCACCGAGGAGGAGCTATTTACTGGATTGCCAGTAGCTCTTGTTGATTCACCTAGTACTTTTGCAGCTGTGACTCCTCCTTCAGAGTATTTAGCCCAGAGTTTATATCTGATGAAATTTAAGAGAGATCGGGCTAGGGCCTTGATGTTATAGCTCTTGACGGGAGAGATGCCACTCTGTTAGAGAGAGATGATGCTTTAGCTCATAGAGATACAACAATTACTGAGTGGGATGAGGGTAGATCATCTAGAGATGGGCTGATTGTTGAGCGGGATGGTGCTATATCTGCCCAGAATGTAGCCATTATAGATAGTACTACAGTGAGATCCTTTACCACTGATATTATTACTGAGATAAGTACATACATTGATGAGCACCACGTTACCATGAAGTTGGTTGTGGATCTGTTAGCTCGTGTAGATACCCTTGGACAGGAGCTCACAATATTACCTCCTTCTTTGGAGAGAGATGCCATGTTAGACTTGATAGCCCGCATACACACTGATTTGTAGATGGGCTTGTATGTTTCTGCACAGACTAGCTTAGCCATTTTGTCATGTACAATACATATTGTATATATCAAACAACATTATATATGATAGGGAAATATATTGTGAATCACCCCCCTTTTAGTTTTTCCTTGTGATCTTGATGTATTCTGAACTCATCCTTGACGGGTGGACATTGAGATGTCTCAGGATCTTTCAGAATGGATCATTGATCTATGTGTATCCCCTACCTTCTTTGCTGTCTTGGGACTAGTTTCTGTATGTAGTAATGGAGAGGAGTGTGACTTTCCTCTTTGAGGTTTACCGCACCACATATGGTCGTCGATACTCCTTTGTATGGGGGAGCCCAGTTAGTTCCATCTTTTATGGATTGGTGTTCTCTTTGAGGATTCAACCACAGCTTAGATGGTCGCCAACTCTCCTATTTATGGGGAGGTACGGTAGTTCCATCCCATTGGTCTGAAATAGATTAAATGTGGTGGATTAAAGGTTGATCCCAATACCATATGACAAGTTTTTATGTTTTGGTAGGGGTAAGACTGAACCATAAATGGCTGCCTATGTACTCCTATTGAAGAGGAGATCATATATGCGTAGTTTGAACCTGGTGTAAGAGGTTCAACACCGTATATGATAAGGTGTAGAAGGGTGTAGAGGTGTGTTGTTTTTTTTGTTTTTGTTTTTATTGCGACCCAGGTATCAGGGAGATCAGGTGGACATAGTTTGCCCCATGTTCAGGACGATTTGCAGCCAAAAAGTTTGATCCCATGTTCAGGACAAACTACAGGTGAAAAGTTTGATCCCCTGTATAGGACAAACTGCAGGTGTGAAAAGTCATATCCCTAGCGGGACAAAGCTGTAGTTGCGAAAAGTTTTATCCTTGGTGGGACAAAACTACAGGTGTGATGAGTGAGTTTTATACACATGAATTGGATACATTCGAGCTTAATTTATTGTTGTTCTCAAGTCTTTTAGGATGTTTTTACGTGTTTGTGTCTATTCATGCATGTTCTATATTGTTTTGTAGGAATTGGGACAAAAGTTACTTGGATCGATGTTTGGGGTGGCTAGATTCGCATTTTCGACTTGCCATTTACACAGCAGTCACTTCATAGCCGATTTGACTATAGCTCCGGATATTATTTCGCAAAACGTGAAGAATAAAAGTTGTAGATCTACTTTTCCTCTTTCCAGAACATCTTGAATCATCTAAATCGGAGTTCGGACGAAGAAGTTATGGCCATTTTCCCAAAGGACGTCGGAGCAGAAAATGTTGGAAAAAGGAGCAAGCGCCTAGGCGCTCCAGCCAAGGCTAAATCAAGCGCCTAGGCTCTCCAAGTCAGTAACCATTCATCTGACCAAGCGTCTAGGTGGTCCAGACAACACAAAATCAAGCGCCTAGGCGCTAGGAAGCAGAGTTTGAGCTGGGGAAAGGCTTGGTGCGGGCCTGGACGCGTTTTGAGCGAATTTTGACACCTTTTTGACTCCAAATTGGATTGGGTTTGTTCCTAAGTTAAAAATAGACTTGTAACCTATAAATACATGATGTAAGGCATAAAATAAGAGGGGATTACATAGATTAGACTAGAAAAAACACTCCTTTAGATTAGAACATAACCCTAGTTCTAATTAGATTTGGAGATTGAAGCAACTTGGAGACCATTGAAGATTCAAAGGAGAAGCAAGGAGGGAGCGTCAAGTCTACTGACAATAGATTATTTCTTCTCATCTTCTTCTATCTTTATCTTTTAATGATTATTCAATTGTGGATTCTTAGTTTAAATTCAATAATCATGAACTAATTCTTTGTTTGAGATTACAACGGATCTTATTGTGTAGTTTATTTTAATATGCTTCGTTATAAATTATTATGTTCTATTGAGAGGATTGTCTATTGTGATTTGGACTTAATTGTTTAATTGTTTGGCCATCAATTACCGTGATAATCTATATGAACTCGAGAGATGAAGTATAAATTTAGATCTAATCATGATAGCATGTGTTCAGGATTTTGTTAGTAGCTTAAACTTGATGAGTGTTAAGGTAGAGATATGCTTGACGCCACATGTAATCTTATAGAGAACTTGTTCTTCAACTTTCTTCAATTGTAATTCACATAGAGATATAGTGGGTTAGTTGGTTAAGGTGTTTAACGGATTTCTATCTTAATTGTGGATTGACGTTAATACGGTATTAGTGCATCGAGAGGTGGTTAATACTACTTTCGTGTTCTTGATTAACAATTCGGGATAGAGAATAATTGATGAGAAGTGTGTTAACCTAAAAGAAGCAATAAGTGAAGTTGTGATCTTAATTCTCCATAATCTGATTTTTAATTAGTGGTAATTAGAATTAGTTTAGTTAAATATTTTAATTTATAACATTAAATTCATTTGTTTAAAT
Organism: Panax japonicus; assembly: GCA_020205505.1. Taxonomy (NCBI): domain Eukaryota; kingdom Viridiplantae; phylum Streptophyta; class Magnoliopsida; order Apiales; family Araliaceae; genus Panax; species Panax japonicus. Next base: position 37,619,163 of record CM035099.1, on the reverse strand, counting down.
AAGATTGAGTTGGTTACGGGTTAGTATTTGGTGATTTTTATTAAATAATTCTCTGTGGGAACGATACTCAACTTATCACTTTATTACTTGTTGACCACGTATACTTGCGTGTTGTGCGTAATTAGAATTTTACCCAACAAGGTGTGAAAGGTTCAATCCATGGTGGGATAACCTAAAAGGTTTGAAACAAAGTTGAGTGAAAGATCTGATGATCTGAAAACCAGGCTGTTTGTTTAAATAGTGTGTTTGTCCCTAATGGGGCAAAAGGGTATGAAGAAAGGTTGTATGTAGAAAGGGTTAGAAAACCTGAAGTTACTGGTGATCCAAAACCAGGATGTTTGCTTGATGGTAACTTCAGACATAGTACCGTTTCATGGTGTCCGAGTTGATGAGTTGTGAAAATTCATCGCCATCCATTTCCTATAATCTGAGAGCACCTCTTGTCAATACCTCCTTGACAATAAACGGGCCTTCCCAGTTTGGAGCGAATTTTCCCTTAGACTGATCATGGTTGTCAATGATCTTCTTCAAAACCAAGTCATGTTGTTTAAAATGCCGTAGTCAGACTTTTCTGTTGTAGGATCTGGCAATCCTTTGTTGGTATAACTGACCATAGAAGATGGAATCACTTTGTCTTTCATTTATTAGAGACAATTGGTGATATCAGTCTTATAACCATTAGTTTTCATCCAGCTGAGTGTCTATCAACACTCTAGGGGATTTCATTTCCACCTTTATGGGAAGTACGACTTCCATACCATAGGTTAATGGGTAGGGGGTTGCTCTAGTGTAAGTATGCATTGAAGTTCTGTAGGCTAATAAAGTCAGAGGCAAGAGGTCAGGCCATCCTTTGTGATTGGCATACATCTTTTGCATGATCTTCTTGATGTTTATATTAGCCGCTTCAATAGTACCATTCATCTTTGGACGGTAGATGACAGAGTTGAGATGTTGGATGTGGAATTGTCTACATAACTCCTCCATCATTTTGTTGTTGAGGTTCTTAGCATTGTCTGAAACAATTACCTCTGGTTGTCATATCGAAAAATGACAATGTTTCTGATGAAAGAAATGATAACTTTTTTGGTAACCGTGGGGATGAAGGCTGCTTCTACCCATTTGGTGAAGTAGTCGATCATGGTGAAGATAAATTGATGCCCATTACTGGCTTTGGGCTCGATGGGCCCGATTACGTCCATTCCCCACATTTAGAAGGCCCAAGGCGAACTCATACTGTGGAGCTCCCTTGGAGGGGAGTGGATAGCATTCCCATAAATTTGGCATTTATAGCACGTCTTGATGTGATCCTCACAGTCAGCCCTGAGAGAGAGCTAGTAGTGCCCTGTTTGGAGGACCTTTTTTACAAGTCGAGGGCCGCTCATGTGTTGGCCACAAACTCTACCATTTATTTCATCCAAGAGCCTTTGAGCGTGGTCTTTGTCCAGACATCCGAGGAGTCCTATTCCTGCATCTCTTTTGTAGAGTGCATCTCTGCTCAGGTAAAATTTTATAGCCAGTCGATGGATTCGTCTTCTTTCAGTCAGGCTCACCTCAGCGGGTGTAGATCCATCTTGCAAATACTCCCTGATATGCTGATACCAGGGGTGTTGGACGAGAGGTAGCTCATCCGATACTTCTCCAATGTAATTCACATAGTCTGGAGCCTTTTACAGGGTAATTGTGATGCTTAACATGTTTTCCTTATCAGGTATGTTGATCAAGGAGGCCAAAGTTGTTACCACATCTGCAAAGTCATTTTTATTTCGAGGAATGTGGAGGAAGTTTATTTCTTCAAACTTCGAAGCCATCTATAAAACTTGCCGATGGTATGGCAGCAAATGTAGCTCTTTGGTGTGATAGATTCTCGTGGTTTGTCTGATCACCTATTTGGAATCTCCAAAGATAGTTAACCACCTGATGCCCATTGATTGGGCATGTTTTAGCCCCATGATATAACCTTCATACTCAGTTGTGTTGTTGGTGTTGACAAACTACAATTTGACGGTGACGGGATACTGCTCCCCCATACCGGATACTAGAACTGCTCCAGCCCAAGAACCTTCCATATTAACAGCTCCATCAAAGTATGTTTCCAATGTTTTGAAATCCCCCGAAGGTGTGACAGCCAGTTGATCCACAATTCCTTGACCATTGATAGACTTTTGCGTCATGTAGACAATGTCAAATTGCTGTAGGATCAACTACCATATGAACAGTAGATAATTTAACATGGGTTTATGGAACACGTACTTGAGAGGATCCACGCGGGATATGAGATTGGTTGTGTGACCATGGAGGTAATGCTGTAACCTCATGGGAGCCCATGCTAAAACACAACAAGTCTTCTCAATCAGAGTGTACTTATGTTCACTGTTGCTGAATATTTTGCTAAGGTAGTAGATAGCTCGCTCTTAGCCTCTATCGTCTTTCTATCCCAGCATGCAGCCCATGGCATTATCATTAATGGACATGTACATAAACAGGGGAACACCATCCCGGGGTCGTACCAAAAAAGAAGGTTTAACTAACTGCTCTTTAATTGTAAGGAAGGCTTTCTGACACTCATCATTCCATTTCATGGAGGAGTTCTTCCTTAACAACTTGAAGATAGGCTCACAGGTTGCTGTGAGTTGGGAGATGAATCGGCTAATGAAGGTAGAAGCAGTTATCAATTGGGAGCAGCCGAAGACTCTGACAGAAATTAGGAGTTTCTTAGGATTGGCGGGATACTATAGAAGATTCATTTGAGATTTTTTGAAATTAGCATCACCGTTGACTAATCTTACCAGAAAAATAGTTAAGTTCATTTGGACGGAGAAGTGTGAAGAAAGTTTCCTAGAATTGAAGAAGAGGCTTAGTCAAGCACCTGTGCTGGCTTTACCGCACAACATGGGAGGGTTTCTAGTGCATAGTGATGCGTCACATAAGGGTCTTGGCTGTGTACTGATACAACATGGTAGGGTCATTGCGTACGCTTCACGACAGCTAAAAGATTATGAGAAGGGATATCCGACTCATGATCTGGAGTTAGCAGCGGTAGATTTTGCCTTGAAGATTTGGAAGAATTATTTGTATGGCGAGAAGTGTGAGATATATACGGACCACAAGAGTCTAAATTATATATTCACACAGAGAGAGTTAAACATGAGGCAGCGCCGATGGCTAGAATTGTTCAAAGATTATGATTATGATTATGAGGTTCTGTACTATCCAGGCAAAGCAAATGTAGTGGCAGATGCCTTAAGTAGAAAAGGCAAAGAGAAGTTATTGAAGTTAACCATTCAAGAAGAATTAGTGAAAGATTTCGAACGACTTGACTTGGAGAATAAGTATCCAATGGAGACCAACGAACAATTATTTACAATAACAGCGAGTCCGACTTTATTGGATAGGGTTAAAGAAGCACAAGAAAAGGACGAAGATTGTATTAACATCAAGAAGCGATTGACTGAAGGTGATGAATTGAAATTTAAGATTGATAGCATTGGATTACTAAGATTTGAAGGACGAAACTGGGTACCGTTAGTACCAGAAATGAGAGAAGAGATTTTGCAAAAAGCGCACAGTATGAGATATTCGATACACCCAGGAAGCACGAAGATATACCAAGATTTTCATCACCACTTTTAGTGACCAAACATGAAGAGAGAGGTTGTAGAATACGTGAGTAGATGTCTAACTTATCAGAGAGTCAAGGCAGAGAACCAACAACCAAGCGGGTTATTACAACCATTAGAGATTTCAGAATGGAAATGGGAGCACATCACAATGGATTTTATGGTGGGACTTCCGGCAATGCAGAAAGGGCATGACGCCATATGGGTAATTGTAGATCGTCTTACTAAGTCAGCTTACTTTTTCCCGATTAGATTAAGTATAGTTTGGACCAATTATCCAGATTGTATGTTAAGGAAATTATCTCGAGGCATGGAGTGCCGATATCTATTGTATCAGATAGTAATCCGCGATTCATGTTAAACTTCAAGAAGAGTCTTCAAGAAAGAATGGGGACACAACTAAGAATGAGTACCACGTATCATCCGCAGACCGATGAGCAAAGTGAGAGGACGATTCAGACACTTGAAGACATGCTCCGAGCTTGTGTGATGGACTTCAAGGGTAGTTGTGAGGATCACCTTCCATTAGTAGAGTTCACGTAAAACAATAGTTATCACGCCAGTATTGGAATGCGATCGTATGAAGCACTGTATGGTAGGAAATATAGAACGCCCTTATGCTGGGACAAAGTTGGAGAACATCGACTGTTGGGACCATAATTGGTATAACAGACGGTAGAAATCATCAAGGTGATAAGAGCACAATTAATAGCAGCTCAAGATCGCTAAAAGAAGTATGCGGATTTGCATCACAAGAAGAGATATTTTGAAGTAGGAAGCTATGCATTTCTAAAAGTTTCTCCCTGGAAAGGGAAGATTCGTTTTGGGAAGTAGGGCAAGTTGAGCCCTAGGTTCATAGGACCATTCGAGATTCTGAGGCAAGTCGGTGAAGTGGCGTATGAGGTACCGTTACCTCCTGAACTTGAGCATATTCACAATGTGTTTCACGTGTCAGTATTGTGGCCGTATAAACCGGACTACAAGCACGTTATCTCCTATGAACCAATTTAAGTTGAGAAAGACTTATCGTACGAGGAAGTTCCTGTCCAGATACTAGTTAGGAAGGAACAAAAATTGAGGAATAAGATTATCCATTCCATTAAGATTCTCTAGAGGAATCACGTAGTAGAAGAAGCTACGTGGGAGCTAGAAGAGAAAATGAGAGTGAACTATCTGTTTTTATTTAAGTAACCTTATATTTTTATAATTCTGAGGACAGAATTTTTATAAGGGGGGATGGATGTAACATCCACAAACTTTAAACTCTTTATTAATTAAATATGTGATTTAATTTTAATGAATTAGTTTTGTGAGTCTATTTAAACCTTGTGTGGTTATGTGAATTTATGAAATGATTAAAGGGAGTCACTAATAGTTTATTTAAATTGGTGGACTAACCCTAAGAGTTTGATATCAAGAAATTGATAGGATTATTAATAATTAAATATTCAAATTATTTGAATATAGTAGCAAGAGTTGAACATATTTATTAATTGTAATTATTAGTAATTAATTGATAATGTGTTAATTAATAATTATTATTGGATAAATAATAATTAATGTGTAAAAGATTAATAATTTGTAAAATGATTATATGTTATTTGATTAATTGGTGCAATATAGTAAACCTTTATTATATGGTAGTTAGCTATATATTTTATATAGTACAAGGTGGCACATTAATATGTTTATGTATTATATATATAGACTATATAGTAAGAGTTATTTTCACTCATGTGAGTTGCATAATAATATTGTTATATGATATGAAGTGTGTGGGTAAACATTCATGTATATCCTATTGACATATAATAATATCAATTGTTAAATTAATAATGATTTCATGAAGTTATTATGATAATAATAGTCATCGTAATAGAAATTGTGTGTGCACTATTTGATATCTTGTAATTGGGAAATACATTGTATGCTCTTTGAATCATTATAACCTATGTTGTATGAAATGAATGGTGTATACATATTTTATAACCAAGGTTTATATTATATGTATATATGGTTTTAACTAAGTGTTGCATTACATTGTTACATTTCATTTTATGCAATGTTGAGAGTTGTTCTCTTGTCCCATAATAAGAGTCCCATTTCATTTCTTCCCACGTTAACAAGCTAGAAAGCCTACTCTATATTCATCTCAAATTCAACCAATCTAGATCAATTAGTGGATGTGGAGTGGGATTCATGATTGAGATTACCAACTCTCTCTTAACCCTTGTACAAATTATTCATTTTCACCCTCCTTAAAACTGAATTATTTATTTTATAAACAGTGGGTGTATCATATATTTTCAAGATAAAAGTCCAGTTTTTTATTTATTTATTTATTTTTATTATTATTATTATTATTATTATTATTATTATTATTATTATTATTATTATTATGGTATGTCCCAAAAAGTATGGCTGGTGAGAGAAATATTACTCTATTTTCAAAATATAAGAGTAATTTTGACTTTCTAAAATTTATTGGATACATTTTCAAATTTAAATTTTTTATTTTGAAAATAATGAACATCTTAATTGATATTACTTCGTACTTAATTTTCCCGTGCAATGCACGGGCTAGTTGAAAAAGTTGATTATATAATTTGTTAGAATAAAAACATAACAAATTAGATACATATAAACAACCTTAACATGTGAACTGAAATTGTTGTATATATAGTAATCCATGTTAGTTGATTTTAACTTGATTATTCAAAGAGGACATAAAGAGTTGGAAAATAGTTTGGATAAACCTTTTTGTAAAACAAGTTCTAACCTTGGATGCAAGTGTATTATGTTCTGATATGTTTTGACATGTGTCAATATGTTAGTTATATGGTTGAAGGTAATATAAGATATTCAAGCATGAAAAAGGGGAATTTTAAGAATGGGGACTATATTGGCTATGTATGAACGAACTATGTATACACTAAGTTTTGAACTTAAAGATATGCTTATGTGATTATGAAAGCATGATTTAGACTATGCAAACTCATCTTGCATGCTTGAATAAATTTTTCTAATGAAGACTTAAAATTTTAAAAATGAACTTGATAAACTATATATATACATTAACTTGAGAACTTGTAAGTATGTTTTTGATGTCTAGCATAAATATATATATATATATATATATATATTAGAAAATATGATGTATGGTAGGTAAAGTGACTTACATGATTGATAGCTTAACATGTGAAGTCTTGATTATGTAAAAATGAATAATGACCTTTGATATGTTTAATAAAAGGTTAAAGTTAGTTATTAATATAATGACATGTATGTTGTGTATGATTGTTCGTTTATGAGCAAGTCGTGTGTGCACTGGTTTTCAGTAGAAGCAGCCATGTCTTGGTTTGCACCAGGAGTAGCGCGGCCGCACCACTCCTTAGTACAAACCAAGCGCGGCCTCACAGTCCTGTACTGAGATCTGAGTTCTGTTATTAAATTGAGAACTGATGCATGTTTATATGGTTACTCTAATCCGTAATACTTGTCCAGTAGAGTAGTCATGTGTTAATAAGCATGTTATTGAAAGGAACCTATGATGAATTAGTAAATGGTAATTTCAACTATGATAGAGTGTATTAGGAACTAATCGAGTAATGTATTGATATATGTATAGAAGTATGCTATGTGATGACTTGATTATTGTAAGTGTAAACGCATATTAGTTTACACGTACTAATTGAAAGACCAACTTGTTAATGTTAGGTCGTTTCAACGCAAGTTAGTTAAAGCTAGAATTACATTGTAGCTGAGCAAACAGGCAAGTCTCCTTGAACTTCACTCGTTGATTGTGCAAGTTTCTGTGAACTTTACTCTTTCATTATGCAAGTTCCTTAATTCTTACTCATTTATATTGAGCAAGTATCCGAAAACTATTTTATTATATTGCAACGTTTCCTAACTTACACAACTTTGTTTGTTATGAAAGTTTCTTATCCTTCTCATATTGTATTGAGTAGGTTATTATTGAATTGAAAGTTATTCATTAAGCTTGAATCTTATTTCCAAGCATATTATTAAGTGGTTTAATTACTTGACAATTATTCCACATCGATGATATTGATATTCGCACTTAGTGCACTTGAGTTCGTACAGTCTTGTACTTGTACATCATTTAAAGTTCAATAATTCTTGAACTGTGTTATATAGAGTCTGAACCTTTGTTCGATCAGATAAGCGTATGAAGTTTTAATAGTTATCCAAACCAAATGATGGTAAGGATTCTAAGACTGAAAGAACAATCCTTTCTATGATAGGGGAGTGCACGTATCTAATAAAGATACAATGAACAGATTTAAATGTTATGCATATACATATTGTACGTGAGGCTGATCCCCTCAAGTACTTATTCTGTAGCTAGTAACCAAAGGGTCAATTAGCTATTGATTCCATTGGAGTGTTATAGTTTAAAGTCTATTCGACTAGTAGTTATTCTAAAAGCAATCATTATCTTTGCTTATGATATTCATATTGTTGAATCCATTGCCAGATATTTTTCCATTCATCATGATATATCTTTATTATTGTATTTAAACTTGTTGAGCAAACTTATTGCTCATCCTTGCTATATCATGAATATATTGTAGCTAAGCCCGAGACCTCAAGGAATGACAAGGGTAAAGGAAAGATATAGAATAATGACCAGGGGCAGACTTTTCCTTCTCCCTATTTGAAATTACTATTATGTAATATGAACCCTAATATTATTTTAGGGTTTGTTTTTAAGATGATATTAAGGTTATCGTATCTTGGGACTAGTAACACCTTTTGAATGAACGACGTATGTTTATTATATTCTGCATTTTTAGTTATCGTATGTTTTTTAGAGATGGATGTTAGTATTTTAACGTGATGACCGAACCAGGGTCAGAGGACCCGAATTTTGGGGTGTCACAGAAACGATCCATCATGGCTCGCTGGTAGGTAGCTCCGGTATTGATGAGGCTGAATGATAATCGTCAATAACAAAAGGTTCCCCAAAGCGTAATGAATGCAGTTTTCTCACGATCCTCTTCAGCAGCCATGATTTGATGGTACCCTGCAAAATAATCAGCAAATGAGTACATGTCGTATTAAGCAGTATTGTCAAAGAGAATGTGGATAAATGGAATATAAAAGCTATGCTTAAGGCAAGCCTTATTCAGATCCCAATAATCCACACAAACTCGCACCTTTCCTCCCGGTTTAGGAACGTGGACTATGTTGGATAGTCATTCAGAGTATGTTGACACCATGATGATGACTGCTCAAAATTGTTTCATAATTTCTTCTTTAATCTTTATATTCCACTCATGTTATTATCGTCTGAGCTTCTGCTTGACTAGCTTGAATCCCTCTTTGATGGTAAGGTGATGAATGACAATGTCAGTGGATAAACCGACCATGTCTTCATGATACCATGCAAAAATATCCTGGAATTTGGTTAATAGCGTAATTATGTCATTCCTTTGGTTTGGAGTGAAATACGTAACAATCTAGATTAACTTAGGGTTTTCTAAGTTCCGAGACTGAATGAGGTGGTTTGATCAAGATTTGGTTTGGGTTTTTCCTCGACCCATTCCTTGATCTCCTGAGGTATCTCATAGTCCTCTTATATTTCCATCAAGTCTTAGTCCAACTTTTCATCAAAGTTACAATCCTTGTGGAGAAAAGGCACCTCATCAGCAAGTATAGGCACATCTAAATTTAGAGTCCTGAAACAATATATGCTTTCACTTAATATATTAAACTTTTCAATCAGACAAACTGCTAACATGTATTGAAAAAACAACTGCTAATAATGTGCAGAAAAGTAAGCAATTGTGGCTATCTATAGGGCAGAGGGAGTATCTGCCCTTTTTACCCTTGTCAACAAATACAAGGAGTGCTGCTTCAATTGTCAAGGGTGAAGTCTTGTTGGACTGCAGTGATAAAGGGGTTGTTATCATCCTCCTTTTCCCGAATGATGACCATAATGTCTGGATAATCATCGTCTGGGATGTCTCTATTTATGTGCTCATCATGGAAAATGATGCGTATGTGAGACAATCTTGTGACAATGTCTTGTTTACGTCTCCGTTCCTTTTCTTACACTTCCGGATTAGGAATCAAGGCCTGTTTTGCTTTGACCGATATCAGTTTAGGAAATAATATAGCCATTACATGGGCAGACACCTTTACCGAAGACCGTACAGGCTCAGGATCTGTAGGTTGAGATAATCATCGTGTGGCTGAAGATGAAGGAATCTGTTTGGGCTTATGAGGATTCCTATGTCTAGAGCTGGCAAAATAGCCTAGTTCAGTTGTCCCAATTTTACTGGGAACTTGAATTGGGCACTTTATGACCTGATGATCTTTGCCCAATCCTTGTCCAGTTTGATGACCCAATGACAACATCTCTTGAGTTGCCGACATTACTTCAGTAGAAATCTTGGGTATCAGAGGTGACACCCCAATGGGATGGTAGTGAGTGTTGCTCACCTCTAGGGTATGAAAACTGACCAGTTTGACTTCTGAATTAAAGCTGATGAGTGGTATGTAACTTTTTTTAGGACATTCTGACTCAGCAATGATAGTGATTAAGCTATTGTCGATAATGTGCTTGAGTTGTTGGTCAAGGGTGGAAGGGACGGCTCTAGCCATGTGAATTCATGATCTCCCCAAGAGCAGATTGTATCATGTGGCTATTTTGAGCACATAAAAGGATACGCTAAAAGTATGTGGACAAATCTCCATAGGTAGTTCAATCTCCCCGATGGCATTACGTCTGGATCCATCAAAAGCTTTGATAACCGTATGACTGCTTTTGATCCTCTTGAGATTAATGTTCATCTTCTCCAAGTTGGCATAAGGACATATATTCAAAGATGATCCTTCGTCTATCAAAACTCCTCCCACCATGTATCCGGAGGACAGAACCGCTATGTGTAATGATTTTCAATGATCAATCCCTTCGGGAGGTATATCATCATCAGTGAAAGATATCACATTGTTGTTTAAAATGTGATCAACCAGATGTTAGAATTTTTCAACATCCACTAAATTTGGCAAATGGGCTTCTTCCAAGACCCTTAGCAAGACCTTCTTTTGATCTTCGGAAGAGAAAACCAAGTCCAGTATGGAAATTTTTTGTGGATCTTCTCTCAAGCTTAAAATCACCTTGGCTTCATTATGGCCCATAGTACAGAGGAACTCTTCAATCCTCTCAATGGGAACTTTCCCCTTTGATTTGATGGTAGGTTTCATCACCCGGTGGGGAAGATATAGTGGATTCTCCTTCGATACTACAACAATTATGTGGGATGTGGATCCTTTATCCTCTCCATAATTCCATGGCACTTTTAGTACGCTGACAACATGATACTGTGGTCTATATGACAATGTAATTTGCTTTGGAGTAACCACTTTCAAAGGATTGTGAACACCTTTGAGTTGAATTGTTAATATTATGGGTGGTCTGGCAGCTAAATCATCCTCAGCGGATATAAATGCTATAACCTGCTTCCATTTTGTAGGAAATGTGTCCCCACTCTCAAGTAACACAGTGTCATTGTCTGCCAACTGCAGGACACTGTTGTCAATTAGATTCTTAATAAGATGGCAGAGTGGCCAACATTCTTCAGTATTGTGTCCGCGAGAGTGGCCAACATTCTTCAATGATACTGACACACTCCATTAGAATTAAATCACCTTGAACGGGGATTGATTGGAGGTAGCAGAGCTGTGATTCTTCCTTTATTAACCAACATCTGAATTATCTCCTCCATTGGTTGGCCCAGATATGTAAATTCCCTCTTATTGGCAAAATCCCGATGGGCTTTGGCACTTGCTCTTGTTGTAATTTTATCCTCCAGTGTTTCACTTTCTAGAGGAGATGATGGAGTATTTATAACAAGAGGAAGGAAACTAGCATTCTCCTGGATGACTAATTGGCGTGTGACTTGATGCTGATGGATCACCAGCTCTACTAATTGATTAACTTTCTCACACAGAGCCTTCATTTTTCGTTCCATCATAAACTAGAACTGTGCCTAATCCCATTTATCAGCACCATCATTGCCGGTTTGGGAAGATTCAACACAGTAATTAGAATTCTGTCCACTGCTCTAATTAATCATATTAACCTCCTCTTCTTTGTGTTGAGGAAAAGGTTTGTCTTGCACATGAGGTTGGTCGGGTTTAGTCACCACGATCTCACCGTTGTCAATTAGGTTTTGTATCTTATGTTTCAAGGCCCAACAATCCTAAGTATCATGTCCTGGAGCTCCGGTATGATAGGCACACTTCCGGGTTGCATTGGAGCCCTTCCCATTTGGGTTGGCTGGTGGAAGAAGATGGGTAATTTTCTTATGAGTAATCAAAAAATTGAGAATATTCTCGAGTAAGTCCCCTAGGGGTGTGAACACTTAGTTGCATAGGACTTCTCCATTCTTTAGCAATGTAGGGCATGAAGACTGTGCTTGAAAAGGGGAGTAATTTATCCTCTAGATAGACATGTTCTAATTGCCTTTATGGCCCTATAGTATGAAGGAAACATCCTTCTTTTTCTTCTTATAGACCCTCCTGGGGTCGTTTCCATAACTTTTAGACTGGATGTGTTCAACAACAGCTTTTAAAGTGGCTAAGTCTTGAATCTTTCCTGACTTCAATCCTATCTTAGCCATCTCTCCATGTTTAATCATTTTAGAAAATGGCTTGCCAATGCCAGCTAAGACTCTCTCATAGAAGGGAGCTTCTTATATGTCTATGGAGGTCATCACCATTTCAAACTCAGTCATAGAGGGAGTAACTTGAGAAGCAATGCGCCTCCACCTTTGAGCATACTCTCAGAAAGACTCGTTGGCTTGTTTCTTGACCATGGTAATTTGGTACCGGTATGGAGCCATCTAAGATTGGAAACTGTACTGACTGAGGAAGGAATGAGCTAGCTCCTCCAAGCTATGGATCTTAGAATTGTCTAATCTGGTGTACCATGATCTGACTTCTCAAATTAGACTCTTTTGAAATAGCTGCATTCTGAGCTTTTCATCTTCTGTACAAGATCCGAGTTCTCCAATAAATATCTTTAAATGTGTGTATGGATCTCCTAACCCATCATACTTTTGATAATCTGGAGTTTTAAACTTTTCTAGATAATGAACACCAGGGAATATACAAAGGTCAACATATGAAACACTCCCATGTGCTCCAATCCCTTTGATAGACCGAATGGTCTCTTCTATTTGAAGGACTTTATTCTTGATCTCACCTGTGTCTAGATCTTATTTAAGATGGGAGATTTCAGGAATTTTATTAGTTTTATCCAGTTAAAACTCAGGTATTTGAGCTTCTTTGTCTAGACCTTGTGTTCCTCCCTCTGTAGAGGATTCTGTATTTATGGGTATCCGTGGACCCTGAGTAGACTGGTGTAGTTCTTTAGGCTGAACAACTAAATCTGTAATTTGTTTGCTTATTCCTTCAAACTCTTTGCGGGAGACATGAGTAGAACTAGACTGACCAGATGAAGCCATACTTTGTTATAGGCTTGTTGCCTTTTTGGACTTTAAACGAGTAACATGCCCAATTGTTTCCCTACAAAAAACTTATATAGTTTAGTCTTAGGAAATGTACAAATGTTTACATGATACGCGTTGTGTTCATTTTAGGAGTATTATCCTGCAAAACGGATGTTAGTTGTTTGTAAGATAGTATGGTAAAAAAGGAATGCATGTACACATTTTCCTTCATATTTTTATTACAATGAGATTGACATAGAATGTAATTACAAGTTACTGAATTTAAAAGTAATTGAAATGGAAAAGTATGAAGAGACTTCCCTACGCATTTGGTTTATCAGAGGCTGACCTATCTTAGGTTACTCTTGCGGTTTTTTTGCATGAAGGTTCCAAGATCATTACAATTTACTTGACGAGAAGTTAATCCGGTCTTTCAACTGGAGCGAATCTGGGTGGTGCCTTACCTGAGCCTCATTAGAATTAGTCTCCCTACGAGTCCAGTAATCAAATATCGACAGGATAGCCTCCTGGAGGAGGGACCACACAACATACATTTACATACAATGTGTGTTAGCGTTTATGGAAATGATGACATGTGTGAAGAACTATATTGTAATGCATTAAGTGCAGTAAGTAAATGCATTTGTACACATTCATTCAAATGTAAATGCAATATCCACACACAAGCATATAATAGTTTTGAAAATCTTGTAATAACGGCTTAAGCCCTCTTACTGGATGTCCCCAACAGAGTCGCCACCTATCGACATCGAGATTTTTATTGTCCCTTTTCTGTTCTTGTCTTTTGGTGTTCTCATGTTAGATGAGATTTGTTTGAAAAAATAAGTTCTGAAAAGGTCTGACATATATACATCGACGATTGGACTGTAAGAGTCGCCAGTTGGTATTTTTAAATGGTTGCACCAACTCAACCGAGAAAAGGTTTGCACATTGACCCTGTGATGTGACATTGCTTAACATGTCTGTGAAACAGAGATTCGTTAGGGTCCGAGGGCTTGATTATGCAAAGGGAAGGTGTTAGACACCCCCCGACATTCGTGTTACCATGGTGACTGCCACTTTGCAATTAAACAGTTATCTGAATGTGTGTTTGTGTGTGTGTGGGTCAATGTGCAATTATTTGGAAGTAGTGTTATGCCTTATTCACACCTATATACAAAGGGTTTGAATTTATGTAAAAATTTTGTTTTAACAAGATATAGCAGTGATGTTTTGTTTAAGAGGATTTTCAAACCCTTATGCTCAATAGTAATTGAGGCCTTTGATACTTCCATTTTATTATATGTTCGGCTTGATTGCTTTTTTTTTTCTAGATACGCGGAATCTTCAAGAAAATAAGGTATATAGCAGTGTCGAACTCCTTGTGGGCATGGGAGCCATCTAAGGAAATTCGAACACCGTAAATAAAGTATAAGTTGAATACAACTGAAAATGTCCATCACGGGAACCAAATCTAGATTCAAGAGATTGAATCTGTGATCACATGATTCCTAAGCTCACATGATGTAGCAGTTTGTATGAAAGCTGTAAGCAATTATATATATATAAGCTATATATATATATATATATACAAATGATCAAACACCACGAATCGAACTTAATGAGGGACTGGAAATGTAAATATATAAAAGCGGTAAATATATATATAGAGACAATCAACCACCACGAAGCAACTCCACGGGCGATTGGAAAAGTAAATAAAGCAGTAAAGACCATCAATCACTATGAAGTAAACTCCAAGTGGGACGAAATATAAATAAATCAGTAAAAATGATCAACTGCCACGAAGTAAACTCTAAGCCTGACAGAAAACTATATATATATATATATATATATATATAAGCAGTAAACGCTTCGGATAAAAAATTCAGGCTCATCGAACAGAGTTCAACAATATTTTATATATATATATATATATATATATATATATATATATATATATATATATATATATATATATATATAATCAATAAACGCTCTGGACGTGAGTCCAGGCTCATCGAACAGAGTTCGACACAAGTTTATATATAAGTATATATATATATATATATATATATATATATATATATATATATATATATATATATATATATATATATATACATAAAAGCAATAAACTCTCCAGACGTGAGTCCAGGCTCAATCAAGGCATAACACAATAATGTTAGTCCATATATATATATATAAAGAAATAAAAGACCACGGACCGAAGTCCGGGCATACACACGTAACATGACTCTTAACGTGAAGAACGGTGTGTGCAGAATGTGGAGAAAATGCTTTAAAAGTGTAAGAAGGCTTACAGTGGACTGCCAAGGAAGACTTTAATAGATTTAAATGGATGAACACTCGGTTCCCACCGATAAATAGAGCAATATATAAGCTCACAAGTGTTTAAAATGAGAAAACACTTAGTTTATAGTGTGTACAGAGCAAATTGGACAAGGCTTCCTCGCCTTTTTCTCTTACAAAATGGCCGCCCTAAGCCCTCTATTTATAGAGGGGGGAGCCCCAGGTGTACCAGCAGCAGCCACACGTGCACCTGCGACTGCTCGGGGTGCCCCGGGCTCTGTGGGTCCCAACGTCTTGAAGTACGTGTACGCATGTAATGTGTTATCTGCTCAAACTTTCAAAACTTTAATTCGGGCATCCGATTGAGGTGTATTAAACCTTTTTTTGGCATGTTGTTGTTGTGAGCTACACAAATGACATGGGATTAGAGGTTGTACGAAGTCAGGAAGTTGGAACCATGCCCTTGGTCTTTAAGATTTCAAATTCTATCCAGTGTACTATCCTGTGTAGTAGTCACGCAGGATTAGAGGCATTGGTTCTTGTAGGACACTTCTGTGCAGAATGTATGTTGAAATTTCTTAAGACGGCGCATATGTGGGATCGAGGTGGCAAAATGATGATTTTACCCCTCACCGGGGTTATCTCCGGTTTGGGCTGATATAAGAGTTGTTGCTCAGGGTTATCATTGAGATTGGGCTACTGCAAGTGCTAAATTTCCTCAGGGTTGTCTCTAAGGTGTGCCTAACATCTCGGGGTTATCTCAGGGTTTGGGACCGAGTGCCTCGGGGTTATTTCCGAGGTTAAAGCTGACTGCAAAGGTTGAAATGAGCATTTCTAGGGTTATCTCCAGAACTGCAACTGAACTTTCAGGGTCATCTCTGAGGTTGATGTTGAAACTCCCGATGTTGTTTCCAAGACTAGGACTGGATATCTCGGGATTGTCTCCGAGATGGAACACTATGGATTCTGATGTTGTCTCCGAAATTGAGTTGATTTGACACCCAGGGTTATCTCTGGAAGATGATTCTGTCATCCTGTCAAGTTAGTAATAGAAATGAAAAATTTTGAGTGTCTACAGTCCTTACACAAGATGCATTTTCCCGTAATCTCAGCTAAAAACTTAAACTCTACATGAAACTCCTTCTTCTTCATATCTTTTAGATTTACGTTCCTCCTGTAACACGTTAACTTTTTGGCTTCTTCAATGTCAACTTCCTCGAGGTTTATCAGACCTTTGTCAGGAAAACCTAGACATTGGTTGATGTCTAATGCCCTTATGGTCAGGCTTACCCCTTTGACCTCTGAGGATAGAAGCCCAGATTTTATCGATGCATTGGAGTAGAATTACTTCATTATCTCTGTATAGATTGGAGTATTAGCTTCTAAGCATTCAAAAAACCCAGCATTCTTTACAATCTCAAGTATATCCTTGAACTTTTTTTCTGATCTTTCGAACTTCTTGAAGCTGAGTTGGATTCCAGTTAGAACACACCATTCTTCCATTTTGAGGGTTCAAAATATATGGGTCTTTAGTTCTATGGATCTTATGAGAGATAGCTGAATATGATTTTGAAAAAACTCAAGATTTACTGGATTTAGGATTTGAAGAGGATTTTAGGGTTTAAAAAAGGGAGGGAAGATTGATAGCTTTTGTTAACTGTTTGAAAATTTTGAAT
Organism: Panax japonicus; assembly: GCA_020205505.1. Lineage (NCBI taxonomy): Eukaryota > Viridiplantae > Streptophyta > Magnoliopsida > Apiales > Araliaceae > Panax > Panax japonicus. Next base: position 37,602,072 of record CM035099.1, on the reverse strand, counting down.
TTGTCTTTATGATGGTTCCTTCTGACTCTACATAAGCTTTGATGTGTTAAAAAGCTATTGGTTGCATGATACCCAGTAAGAGGCTGTAACTCCCCATAATTAATCAGTTTTTCAGTTTTGATTTTTTCTATACGAAAATAAGTATTACTAACTAAGACTGAATGTTGACTTTTCCAGTACGTAGAGTCGCTTGATGATATAGTTATTGACTCTACGATTTTTGGCAACTCAACTATTGTCTTCTAAGAGATGCTTCAATGAGCGTTTTAACACTTATCCTCATTGTAAGACCTCAAATTTTACGAAATAAAAGTATTCAATTTTTATAATTATTATTCTATTTAGTAAATAGTTAAATTGGTAAAGGTTAAACTTAAGGGTGATATATGAAAAATTTTCAAAGTAAGAAAGTTGTCATAAAATACCCGACACACGATATTGATTATTGATGCTTACGTGAGAAACCACTCCGTTATACTCAATTATTGCTACAGTATTTGTTGCATCATATCTCTCATATTATTGATTCAATTATTGTCACAGTATCATCTGCATAATATGTTATATTATTAAATCAATAATTGAGACGACAAAGTTATTCATATTATTATTTGAAATATTGACAATGTCTAGAAGTTCTGTTAAGGAGAGGTTTTGTCACCTAATTACGCGCCAATAAGGAGAAATCCTTGTCGGAAACCCCCTCTCTTTCCTGGGAACGACCTATTTGTTAAATATTATGAGTTATAATATTAATAATGAATAATTTTATGTTGATTAAAGATGAAATTGATAGTTCTATTGTGTTAGGATTATTAGTGTTAGGGGAAACCAACATTTATTTCAATAATAATTGATGTCTGGAAGTTATATTGACCGATCGGGTAATTAATCGGATAAATAAATAATTAATTGCTATTAATTCACATGATTATAACTATTTGTTTACATGTGTGTACTATTGAATCACATTCATTTACTATTAGGGGAGTTGGTGCAAGTTTGATAATACTTGCATAACTAAGTTAAAAATGGAGGTATAGATGAAGGTACAATACTATAATTAATTTTTTCACGTGTTTAGAATTATTGAGTCTCATGATTTACTATTGATTCACATGATTTACTATTAGGTGAGGTGGTGCAAGTTTGATAATACTTGCAGGACTAAATTAAAAATGAAAGAAAAGATGAAGGTATTATACTGTAATATTTTGAGCCACAAAATGTGTAATTATGAAAACTATATTTTCCTATAAATAGAAGCTCATTCCTTCATTATTTTTCACCAATTCACTAAGTCTCACAAGAGCAATTATTATAGAGAGAAATTATAGAGAGAAAGAAACAGAGAAGTTTGCTACCTCAATATTCCAGTATCCAGTTTCTTCTAAGGTAAGGGGTATTATTATTTCGTATTCATGAAGAGAGTTATTTTCTTTCCATACTCGTAAGGGTTGTTATTCCATTCTTTATTATTATGTTGGAATAACCTGTCTATGCGAAATACCGCATACGTGGTGAAATTCTTCTGTTATTCCATTCTTTATTATTCTGTTGGAATAACCTGTGTGTGCAGTCTATCGCATGCCTGGTGAATTCTGTTGTTATTCTATTCTTTATTATTCTGTTGGAATATCATGTCTGTGCGGATTACGGATGACCTGGTTCCATTTTTTATTATTTTGTTGGAATATCCTGTCTGTGCGGAATACGCATGACCTGGTTCCATTCTTTATTATTCTGTTAGAATATCATGTCTGTGCGGATTACGCATGACCTGGTTCCATTCTTTATTATTCGGTTGGGAATAACCTGTCTGTGCGATCTATCGCATGCATGGTGAATTCTTTTATTATTCCATTCTTTACTATTCTGTTGGAATAATCTGTCTATGTGGATTACCACATGCATAGTGAACGATCCTTCGTATTCATTCTTTATTAAATTGTGGAAATGATCTGTCTACGTGGATTACCACATGGCGGGTGAAAATCCATTTGCAGTTTTGTATATTATATTATACTCGTATGAGATATCATTTTTTTGTACTCATCATGGAATATCATTTTCTTTGGTATTTTTTTAAGAGTTAATATTCATGTGTTATTATTCACTCTAGTATTATTCACTCGGGTATTCAGGGCACTTTTTGTATCGGAGTACTGTTCACGAGTTACTATTCACGGGTTACTATTCACCTCAATATTATTCACTCGGGTATTTGGGGCAGTTTGCTTGTCGGGGTACTATTCACGAGGTACTATTCCTTAAGTACTATTCATAGGGTACTATTGCAGGGTACTATTTACCCAAAAAATATATTTCTTTTCTGTCCAAATTATTTTTGGTACATAAATATTATTCTTGAATTTTACTCCACAAAGCAGTATCATGTTGACAATTTGGATATTTTTAAACTCTGGATAAATTTAAAGTCTTTAATATTAATCCTTGATTTCGTTTTATTAATGCTTATATCATTGTCATCATCCTCATGCTTATATTATAATGAAAGTCATCTTTAGGTCACGTGCAAAGATGGACTATTGATTATTGGTTTTACAGTTGTATATCTTTGGCTTACATACAAAGATGGACTGATGATTATTGGTTTTACAGTTGTATATCTTTGGCTAACGTGCAAAGATGAACTATTGATTTATGAGTATCTTTGGCTTATATGCATATATGAACTGCTTATTGGTATGATTATGACCAAGGATCATTCGCTATAATCATGACCCGTAATGTTATAGATGATGTAGTAAAAGTCCTCATTGGCCCGTAGTGCATTGATGGACAGTTATTGGTATGATTATAACTAGGAATTATTCGGTATAATCATGACCATTGATGATTACACGAATATCATTGGTCGTAGTGCAGGGATGATTCGATGATGTGGATTATTTATGAAGTTGAGTCTCAGTGATAACATATTGATTATACACTTTTAATTCGTAAAAGATAGTAGATATCATGATCTACTTGACTCTTCTGAAATACAGTTATATGTCTTTGGCCTGTAGTGCAAAGATGAATTGTTAATGAATATCTTTGGTCTTAGTGCAAAGATGAATTTATTAGTATGATTATGAGCAGTAATTGTTATTTGGTATAACTATGATTTTTGATGTTTCAAGTGAAGATAGGTAATGAAAATTATCTTCGTCCTGGGTGTGAAGAGGAATTTAAAATCACAATTATGATTATGAGTTATTAATATGATTGTGAACAGGAATTGTTGATTGATGTTACAGGGATAAACACATTATTGGTGGACTTTTAACATGGAGAAGATAATAGACTTGATGGTCTATTTGACTCTTCTAATGGATTTCTCGTTCCGCTGCAACTATGGTTGAAAAGCTTTATCATCTACCATATGTTCTAAATCTCTGATATATTACTGATGAAGGCTATTGATGATGTAAATTATCTTTAGTCATGATATTCTTTACTGGGCTAGTTGTGCTCACCCTTTTCTTTCATTGTTCTCTTCAGGAAATGAGAATATAGCTGGGACGAGTCGGGAAATAGAGTGATGGTCCAGGATAAGTGGATTTAGTAATCCTCATTATTTTGTGAAATAGTGTGATAATAATTGTAATGAGGACTCCATTGAGTGTGGATATTGTCTAGAAGGCAATATTCGTGTTTAAACTCTCAGCTATGTTTTGTCGTATTTTTTACGATAGTTGTATAATTAAGTTTGTAGTTGAGTTCTGTACCATGTATCTAGCGACCCAGGATGGGTGATGTGTACCTATTTTGGGGGCGTCACACTCATCTTGGAGTTGCATGGCTTTACCACTGATGCGCCCCAAGAGAATTCAGGCACTGAAATCCTAAAGTGAGTTTGCAAGACATCTTTTCAAACTCTATTCATAACTTTGCTCCACACGATCTGAATGGTTTGGCATGTTCCAAGTTCTGTGTGCTAGTGTATCCTTTGGGAAGACTACGATCGTCGATGCTTCTCTACGATCGTTGAGTGTACTACAGAACATACTCTACGAACGTAGTCTGTCCTGGTCCTTGAGATGAACTGTAAAGCCCCCTAACCCGGATACTTGAAACCCGAACTCGGTACTTCACGATACCATTTCTATGAGCGGAATAATACTAATAATAATAACCATAATATAAAACTTAAACTTAACTTACATTTATCAGAGTCTAATCCCAAGTACGCAATCTTTACTACATTTTTTACATGATATATAATACATATCATTAACTTAATACAGTCTATCTATTATAAATGATACCAATAACATGTTCGGTTTGCTTTCCTTTTCACTTGATCCTGGCCGAGCCTTCTAGCTGTTCACACTTAGCTGAAAACATTTAAATTAAGCAAGGATGAGCATTTGAGTGCCCAGAAAGTATATATATATATATATATATATATATATATAAGTTGAAAGAATTTAAATATTTTTTTATAATATTCTTCTACAACCAGTCAATAGTTGTGAAGTAATCTGTACCAATAATAATAATATAATAACCCTTGTTCAAATTTTTGAAATTGCGTATTGACTATACATGGGGTTTCTGTGACACACTATGAACATTGTTTTCATTTTTGAAAGGGTTTAAACAGAAATTCATCTGTAAACCGTCATGACTTACGGATACGGAGGGTGATCAGCCCCATTGTACCATGTATTGATCAATACTACATGTACAAGAACAAAGTTATCGTTCACTCTGTCCGCCTTGGGCGCATAAAAATTTTCCTATTATCGGGATGTTTATACCTGTCGGGTTTTCATAACAAAGGTCTTATCTTGTTCAACAATAATATATAATTCAACATATAAATATATCAAAGGTGTATCAACCTGTGATTAAATACAATGATTATCCAAGTGGGGACACTTGTATAATCATTTCTAAAAATTAACGAACAAAATATATAACTGAATTATCATATACTAACATGTTGATAATCAATGGGTGTATATAATATAGGTTTAACAATCTGTACATTAATAATAATAATTCTGAACTTCCCACTTCTGTCCATTGCATAAAGAAAATGCAAAGTTAGGATACTTGCCTGATGCGCTGCTTACAATTCTCAACTTAGTTTTATCTTTTCTATCACGACCTATCATTAATCAAATCATTCGTTCGATTAGAACAATATACCTTAACACATAGTACTGCATTTCGCAGTCAGCACATAACCTAATTACCTTATCACACATGTTCAACAATCATGGCATCACAAACAAACATCAACTCATTCCTAATCACATTGTCACACAACTTTAACCACCATTGAATCACAACTAAAATAGTTAACTAACTAAATTTTTAAGTCCAATCAATTTCTGAAATATGTCGGTCTACCGACAGCTTTATCGGGTAAATATCGAGTCTAAGATTCTATCTTGAAGTTCAATATTCAAATATATTACTCAAACAACCGTCGCACTATTTTTCATGGCCTTATAATAATTATTAAATAATTATTATCATTTATCATAATTTTTGAAATATCAGAATCGTTATGAAATGATTTAAATATTAAACAATTCTATTATCATTAATATTTAATTAATATTAAACTATTAATGAAACCATTGACAAATTATTAAAGTTATGTATAATAACTCGAAATATTTTTAAAACATTTATGTTACCCTTAAATGATTTTTAAAACAATTAAAATCATTATTAAATAATTACCATTAATATTTAAATATTAATGTACCATTAACCAAATATTAAAAGTCATTAATTATAACTTAAAATATTTTTAATTCATTTAAATCCCTTTTTAAATGATTTTTAAATTAATAAAATCATTTTTAAAATATTTATTTAATACATTTATTAAATAAATTTAATATCATTAATAATAAATTAATAATTATTAATATTAAATTATTAAAGAAATTATCCTTTAAATATTAAAAGTTATATTTTATAACTTAAAATATTTTTAAACACTTTATTTTCATTTAAAATGATTATTATAATATTAAAATCATTTTTAATCTAAATTATTTAATATAATTATTAAATAACTTTAATATCATTAATAATAATTAATTAATGAAATTTACCTTTAAATATTAAAATTTATATTTTATAACTTAAAATATTTTTAAATACCTTATTATTATTTAAAATAATTTTTTAATATAATAAAATCATTTTTAATTAATTTGTTTAATTCATTTAGTAAATAACTTAATTATCATTAATATTAATTTATTAATGAAAATTATCAAATAATATTAAAAGTTATCAAAAATAACTTAAATTGTTTTCATATACCATAATATAATTTTAAATGATTTTTCAAATATTAAAATCATTTTTAAATAATTTATTTAATATTATAATTAAATAAATTAAATACTTTTAATATTCCAAAAATATTAAATATTTATGAAATATATTTAAAATAATTAAAAACTAATTTTCAGAATTTAAAATAATTTTTAATAATTTATTTCGTATTTTTTATACGTTAAAACTATTTTCTATAATTATTTAATAAAAAACTGATTTTTAAAATAAATCTATCGCTAAAGACAACCTATAGCGACAAAACCGTCGCTATACGTGTTCTTCATGTTCTTCATGTAAACCCAGATCTTCATCCCCAGTTACCGAGTGCACTACTTTGACCATGAATAACCTTCTCCTCTTAATGAATTTGGGAAATCTATGACTTGGGTCTTGTAGAGGAATTACAAGAATACAATTAACAACAATCATAACATTTAAAAAACATCATATTTGGGAGATATAAGCCTCCAAACTATCTGACAAAGATGTTCTTCATGAAAACCAGTTCGAGTTGCCTACTTTGGACCTCTATAACTTTATGATTATGTAACTTTTATGTGATCTATCAACTCCAGTGTGTAGAAAACATGTAGGACTACAACTATAATACTTAACATCATCATAAAAGTAATAGATCCAACCGGAAATCGCTGGTCAAAGTGCAACACGGAATTTGTTCATCAAAAATCTGGGTTCGGTAATTTGACAGATTTGGTCAACGGGTTTTGACCGGCTATAACTTCTGATCTACAAATGATATGGCCTTGATTCGTTTTGCATATTAAAGATCACATATCAGGATACATGTTACAACCTTTAAACATCAAAAACAGTAAATACACACGAATATATGGGGTCTAACATATGATGAAAAATCACAGAAATGAACTTTTCAGGATTTTTGAAAAACGTGATTTTGAGCATTTTGATGTTATGGGTCTATGTAATTCCAACCCAGATCATCACTAGAGACTAAATACAACATATTCTAACAACAAAAACTAACATCTAACACCCGATTATGGACATAATTTAATGGTAGGGTTTTATACTTTTCTTTGATCCAATCTTTGATTTTCTGATTTTGTTGTTTCTGATTTGTTGTGGAACTTCGTGGGGCTGATCTTAGGGACTGAAATGCTTGATTATTTCAGTGGTTTTAGTGAGAGGAGCTCTTGGTTAGGTGTTGTGCAATTTTTAGTAAACAAATGCATTTTCTCTCTCCTTTAATCTATTTATAGACAAATTAAATGCATGAATGGCTGAGCTAGGGTACTGTGCTGTCCATTTTGAGTCACATGAAGTTGGTATGAGTTGGTCACCAACTCTCATCTTGTATAGATTTGCAAGCAAACATAAAAATGTGACAAAAGGGCTTTTTGGTCATTTCCATATAATTTTTATTTCTAGATTGGTCATTTGATACAAACCCTTAGGGTTTGACCCTTAGGGTTTAACCCTAAAGTTTAGCACATAGCATAATTTGATTTAAGCAACTAGGGTTTGTACAAAAATAAATTGATTTTTAGTTTCTAAAATAATAAAATTGAGGTTTTGTAATTAGAGTAGGCTAATAATAAAGTTATACGGAAACATTAGGATTTAGTATCACTAATCATAATTAACCTTGCCAATTATAGCAATTAGTGTTTATAATACCAAAAATTAGGGTTTCCATAATACAATTAGGGTTTCTAAAAATTAAATTAGAGGTCTAGATTTTAGGGTTTTAATTTACTAACTAGATTTACTTTAATTAGTAAATAAAGTCTATCACACGTGTTATAAATCACAGTAACACAATTCTTGACAGTTCAAACCTCTAGTTTATGTTTCCGAATTAGGGTTTCTAATATTGGAAATTAGGGTTTTCATTCATAGTTAGGGTTTTCTATAATTAGCGAAATATTAAATAAAGCATAATATAAATCATATAACACACATATTTAATAATCTTAAATTTACCCTTTTAATTTGAAAAACAAGATTAAATCAATTAACGCTATGGTTTTCAAATACTACACCATTATTCATCATAATTGACCATCCATTGTCAGTCCATATACAGTACATATATATAGTATTGAAAAATCAAAATATTATAATATTATAATATTATTAAAATTATTCCTTATCCCATAACCAAAATTAGGGTTTATCATTAACACTAAAACTGTTTCATCAAAACGGATATTCACATTAACCTTACACACATAATACACATATCTATAACACTGGCAAATAATAATATAATATTATTATTCTCATTCCTTGATCAAAACCCAGATTCAGGGTTTGGATTTCATATCTGATTTACCTTGCATAAATAACATTCTTAATTAAGTTAAAATAATTAACTTAACATCATGAACAAAATCATATAATGAAATAATCAGTATAATTATTCTAAAATCATTTCATATATTATTTAAATAATATAAGATTATATTTTCCTTGAAAAATAATTAATAAAACATTTCCAATAAGGAATTAATTAGTATAAAAATTATAATTGATAATAGTCAATAATTCTAAAAATAAATTTATTTGCAATACTTAATGTAATAAATAAATTTTATTTATCACATATAAAAATATATTGCACATTACCTTGACACATATCATTCATATTTATTATTAAAAAAAAATTTATACGCAAAATTTATGATTTAATTATATAGAAAATATCGGGTTATTACATTCACCCTCCCTTATAAAGATTTCGTCCCCGAAATCACCTTCTAAAACCTATACATACCAGGGTACATAACATACACAATCATTGCAATTAGATCTCGATCATAATTGATCAAATCGATCTTTCACTATTTAGCATAACGCTTATCTATCTCCTTAAATAGAAATTTGATTTCTAAGAGAACTCAAATTCCTCTTTTAAAATAATTTATAAAAATAATTTACAATATATAAAAAAATAATAAGAAAATAAAAATTGGTTAGATTAATACTTGGAGTTGCATCCCCGGCTGTTACTGAATCTCGAACAGTCACGCTGAAGAAGCTTGCGGTTGATTTCGTTGGTTTGTTTGTTGAAGTTGGTCCCGTTGTCGCCAATGTCCTGTTGCCTTGTTCTGTATTCGCATTCCTTGTTTCCATTTCCTTTCTTGGACAGTCTTTTACCTTATGCTTTATTGATTCGCACACAACACATTCACTATACATTCTTGGATTGGGACATTTTGGAAAGATATATATCCCTTATGTCGTTACTTACCACACACAAACTTTCCTTTTAATCACATTCCTGGCTTATTTCTGGTATTATCAAAATTATCTTCTTTTATCGTATAGGTGACAAAAGTTATCTTTTGCCCCTCCGTTATCCTAGCTATCACATACGCTTTAACAGGGTCGGTTGATCTTCTACACCATGGCGTTCCGGTTGTCTTGAAGTCTTTGATGTTTGTCGATCGATTGTCTAGTTGATTTTCCGCGACTGGTATTTCGTTCTGCATAGCTTGATCGTCCGCATTCGCAAAATTGTGTGTCCAGTCTGGTTATCTTCAAGCTCTGTTGACAGGTTCTTCTTCTTTTGGTTTATTTTTTTTTGTTTTGACGGCATTATCATAAATTATTCTTACATTCTAAGCCTTATCGTAAATGCTTAACATATAAAGCAAAACTTTCTATTCAAATAATCATGTACTCAAAATATTATATTTTGAAAACTTGGTCTACTGTAATAACCAGTGACCAAATAAATATCTACTATCTTTATACGAACTTATCCCATTAATCCAACATAGATTCATATTCATAGCACTTGACATACCATATCACATTGTGCTTTAAATATTCGATATCCCTTTGTGATTACAAAAGTCGGGATTTATAACTTTGTCCAACACAAAGATTAAAAAAATTTCATTACACAAACATACTTATCATATACACAACACAAAATTATATATATTCAACTAATGTTAATATTACCTATTTCTTTCGCATTCACTAAGGATCAATTGCTTAATAACCTATCTATTTCCATTATCCTCAATATCCATTTACACATAACTATATCCAGTTTGTCACAACTTTCAACACCTTATGAGTTTAAGAACTCATCACAAACATATGAGTTTAAGAACTCGACATTGACCACTTATAATCCTTTAATTATACTTTACCTATCGGTTATACTTAGCGTTTCTTGATCCAGTATTATACTTTCCAAAATAACCACCTCTTTGAGGTAGCTTTCAATGTGAGCCTCTATTGCAGTTATTGACTTTGATATTGGCTCTGTCATGGACGTTGACTTATTCTTTACGACTTAAGGGTATCCTAATTCTGTTCCTTTCTAACACCTACACACAAAATTATCCCGACTAGCAAATAATAAATACACACAACACATAATAGTTTTATAAATTATCTTTTATTTTTTTTGATGATGAATTTATTCAATTCATCTCCTTTTTAAACTCTATATGAGTTATTTATATTTTCAACGTTTCCCTATGTTCTAAGGTTATAGCCTAAGGTCTAACCTACCTAAGGTTTCTAACCCTATAGCTCTGATACCATCATGTAAAGCCCCCGAACCCGGATACTTGAACCCCGAACTCGGTACTTCACGATATCATTTCTATGAGCGGAATAATACTAATAATTATAACCATAATATAAAACTTAAACTTAACTTACATTTATCAGAGTCTAATCCCAAGTACGCAACCTTTACTACATTCTTTACATGATATATAATACATATCATTAACTTAATACAATCTATCTATTACAAATGATACCAATAACCTGTTCTGTTTACTTTCCTTTTCACTTGATCCTGGTCGAGCCTTCTAGCTGTTCACACTTAGCTGAAAACATTTAAATTAAGCAAGGATGAGCATTTAAGTGCCCAGCAAGTATTTAAATATATATAAGTTGAAAGAATTTAAATGTTTTCTTTTTAACATTCTTCTACAACCAGTCAATAGTTGTGAAGTAATCTGTACCAATAATAATAATATAACAACCCTTGTTCAAATTTTTGAAATTGCGTATTGACTATACATGGGGTTTCTGTGACACACTATGAACATTGTTTTCATTTTTGAAAGGGTTTAAACAGAAATTCATCTGTAAACCGTCATGACTTACGGGTACGGAGGGTGATCAGCCCCATTGTACCCTGTATTGATCAATACTACATGTACAAGAACGAAGTTATCGTTCACTCTGTCCGCCTTGGGCGCATAAAAATTTTCCTATTATCAGGATGTTTATACCTGTCGGGTTTTCATAACAAATGTCTTATCTTGTTCAACAATAATATATAATTCAACATATAAATATATCAAAGGTGTATCAACCTGTGATTAAATACAATGATTATCCAAGTGGGGACACTTGTATAATCATTTCTAAAAATTAACGAACAAAATATATAACTGAATTATCATATACTAACATGTTGATAATCAATGGGTGTATATAATATAGGTTTAACAATCTGTACATTAATAATAATAATTCTGAACTTCCCACTTCTGTCCATTGCATAAAGAAAATGCAAAGTTAGGATACTTGCCTGATGCGCTGCTTATAATTCTCAACTTAGTTTTATCTTTTCTATCACGACCTATCATTAATCAAATCATTCGTTCGATTAGAACAATATACCTTAACACATAGTACTGCATTCCGCAGTCAGCACATAACCTAATTACCTTATCACACATGTTCAACAATCATGGCATCACAAACAAACATCAACTCATTCCTAATCACATTGTCACACAACTTTAACCACCATTGAATCACAACTAAAATAGTTAACTAACTAAATTTTTAAGTCCAATCAATTTCTGAAATATGTCGGTCTACCGACAGCTTTATCGGGTAAATATCGAGTCTAAGATTCTATCTTGAAGTTCAATATTCAAATATATTACTCAAACAACCGTCGCACTATTTTTCATGGCCTTATAATAATTATTAAATAATTATTATCATTTATCATAATTTTTGAAATATCAGAATCGTTATGAAATGATTTAAATATTAAACAATTCTATTATCATTAATATTTAATTAATATTAAACTATTAATGAAACCATTGACAAATTATTAAAGTTATGTATAATAACTCGAAATATTTTAAAAACATTTATGTTACCCTTAAATGATTTTTAAAAAAATTAAAATCATTATTAAATAATTACCAGTAATATTTAAATATTAATATCATTAATAATAATTAATTAATGAAATTTACCTTTAAATATTAAAAGTTATATTTTATAACTTCAAATATTTTTAAATACATTATTATTATTTAAAATGATTTTTTTAATATAATAAAATCATTTTTAATTAATTTATTTAATTCATTTAGTAAATAACTTAATTATCATTAATATTAATTTATTAATGAAAATTATCAAATAATATTAAAAGTTATCAAAAATAACTTAAATTATTTTCTTATACCATAATATAATTTTATATGATTTTTCAAATATTAAAATTATTTTTAAATAATTTATTTAATATTATAATTAAATAAATTAAATACTTTTAATATTCTAAAAATATTAAATATTTATGAAATATATTTAAAATAATTAAAAACTAATTTTCAAAATTTAAAATAATTTTTAATAATTTATTTCGTATTTTTTTATACGTTAAAACTATTTTCTATAATTATTTAATAAAAATTTGATTTTTAAAATAAATCTGTCGCTAAAGACCACCTATAGCGACATAACCGTCGATATAGGTGTTCTTCACGTTCTTCATGTAAACCCAGATCTTCATCCCCAGTTATCGAGGGCACTACTTTGACCATGAATAACTTTCTCCTCTTAATGAATCTGGGAAATTTATGACTTGGGACTTGTAGAGGAATTACCATAATACAATTAAAAACAATCATAACGTTTAAACAACATCATATCTGGAAGATATAAGCCTCCAAACTATCTGACAACGCTGTTCTTCATGAAAAACAATTCGAGGTGCCTACTTTGGACCTCTATAACTTGATGATCGTGTAACTTTTATACGATCTATCAACTCCAGTGTGTAGAAAACATGTAGGACTACAACTATAAAACTTAACATCACCATAAAAATAATAGATCCAACCGGAAATCGTTGGTCAAAGTGCAACACGGAATTTGTTCATCAAAAATCTGGGTTCGGTAATTTGACAGATTTGGTCAACGGGTTTTGACCGACTATAACTTTCGATCTACGATTGATATGGCCTTGATTCATTTTGCATTTAAAGATCATATATCAGGCTACGTGTTACAACCTTTAAACATCAAAAACAGTAAATAAACACGAATCTATGGGGTCTAACATTTACTGAAAAATCACAGAAATGAAGTTTTCCAGATTTTTGAAAAATGTGATTTTGAGCATTTTGATGTTATGGGTCTATTTTAATACCAACCCAGATCATTACTAGAGACTAAATACAACATATTCTAACAACAAAAACAAACGTCTAACACCCGATTATGGACAAAATTTAAAGGTAGGGTTTTATACCTTTCTTTGATCCAATCTTTGATTTTTTGATTTTGTTGTTTCTGATTTGTTGTGGAACTTCGTGGGGTTGATCTTAGGGACTGAAATGCTTGATTATTTCAGTGGTTTTAGTGAGACGAGCTCTTGGTTAGGTGTTGTGCAATTTTTAGTAAAAAAATGCATTTTCTCTCTCCTTCAATCTATTTATAGACAAATTAAATGCATGAATGACTGAGCTAGGGTAGTGTGCTGTTCATTTTGAGTCACATGAAGTTGGTATGAGTTGGTCACCAACTCTCATCTTGTATAGATTTGCAAGCAAACATAAAAATGTGACAAAAGGGCTTTTTGGTCATTTCTATATAATTTTTATTTCTAGATTGGTCATTTGATACAAACCCTTAGGGTTTGACCCTTAGGGTATAACCCTAAAGTTTAGCACATAGTATAATTTGATTTAAGCTACTAGGGTTTGTAGAAAAATAAATTAATTTTTAGTTTTTAAAATAATAAAATTGAGGTTTTGTAATTAGAGTAGGCTAATAAAAAAGTTATACGGAAACATTAGGGTTTAGTATCACTAATCATAATTAACCTTGCCAATTATAGCAATTAGGGTTTATGATACAAAAAATTAGGGTTTTCATAATACAATTAGGGTTTCTAGAAATTAAATTAGAGGTCTAGATTTTAGGGTTTTAATTTACTAACTAGATTTACTTTAATTAGTAAATAAAGTCTATCACACGTGTTATAAATCACAGTAACACAATTCTTGACAGTTCAAACCTCCGGTTTATGTTTCCGAATTAGGGTTTCTAATATTGGAAATTAGGGTTTTCATTCATAGTTAGGGTTTTCTATAATTAGCGAAATATTAAATAAAACATAATATAAATCATATAACACACATATTTAATAATCTTAAATTTACCCTTTTAATTTGAAAAACAAGATTAAATCAATTAATGCTATGGTTTTCAAATACTACACCATTATTCATCATAATTGACCAACCATTGTCAGTCCACATACAGTACATATATATAGTACTGAAAAATCAAAATATTATAATATTATAATATTATTATTATTATTCCTTATCCCATAACCAAAATTAAGGTTTATCATTAACACTAAAACTGTTTCATCAAAACGGGTATTCACATTAACCTTACACACATAATACACATATCTATAACAATGGCAAATAATAATATATTATTATTATTCTCATTACTTGATCAAAACCCAGATTCAGGGTTTGGATTCCATATCTGATTTACCTTGCATAAATAACATTCTTAATTAAGTTAAAATAATTAACTTAACATCCTGAATAAATTCATATAATGAAATAATCATTATAATTATTCTAAAATCATTTCATATATTATTTAAATAATATAAGATTATATTTTCCTTAAAAAATAATTAATAAAACATTTCCAATAAGAAATTAATTAGTATAAAAATTATAATTGATA
This sequence comes from Panax japonicus, assembly GCA_020205505.1. Taxonomy (NCBI): domain Eukaryota; kingdom Viridiplantae; phylum Streptophyta; class Magnoliopsida; order Apiales; family Araliaceae; genus Panax; species Panax japonicus. The sequence goes on along the minus strand of CM035099.1, from coordinate 37,586,760 downwards.
ATAATCAATAATTCTAAAAATAAATTTATTTGCAATATTTAATGTAATAAATAAATTTTATTTATCACATATAAAAATATATTGCACATTACCTTGACACATATCATTCATATTTATTATTAAAAAAAAAATTATACGCAAAATGTATGATTTAATTATATAGAAAATATCGGGTTATTACATGAACTTGACTTAACATTCCTTCTGGGTTTAGGTAGCCCAGGAAGGGACAACCTCTTAGAGTGAACTAAGGGTTAGATTTCTCCTTGAGGAGCTTACCAAATGAAAAACTTTAGACGATTAGGGTTGATATCTCATTTGATCTTTCTGCTGGGGAGTTCATCTACCGACTTTAGACATTAACGTTGGCTGTAATCGTGGTGTCCTCCAGTTCTTACACTATGATCAGATGTGTGATCGTAGGCACTTCACGATTTTGAGTTGGTTGCTTGACAAGGTTATCATTGGCACGTTTTGAGACGTTCCTACTGACTATGGATCTTTATTTAGTTCATCAGCCACAAAGTAAATCCATGTCTTATATTAATTGGGACATTGTATGGTGGAAGGATTGAATTGTACGGTAACTATTTACTCAGAGGTTCTTTTATGATTAATGTTGAAATCTATATTATCTGAAAATTCATTATTGTGATGCCCCCAAATCTGGGTATCTTTCAACCCGACAGATGATGTTACATGGTACTACCATTCACACATACATTCATTTGAAAAGTCTCAATAGAACGAATATGTCTTCTATATATTCAAAATAATACTAACATTTTCCCAGGTTCTTTATAACCATTACATTTGTTCTTGTTATAATATCAAATATATTACAATCATTCACCCTATACTATTACATAAGTATTCTACGGGTTTGTCTTCGCCTTAGCCTTATCCTTGTCGGAGCCTCCGATCTATTCGATCTTAGCTGTGTTCATATGGTTCAAGCAAGAGTGAGCATGACTAGCTCAGCAAGTAAAACAATTCTATAAACAACATGCTTGAAACATAGGAATCATATATCTTCAATAACTGAACAATAGTTATGAAGTACTATTGATAATTCAAAATTGCACTTCTTTTCATTCAAAACGTTTTACAACAACAAAATTCAGTAAAACATCAATTCTGGTCCAAGACCTTAAGCATTTAATAAATTCTTTGAAAAGGACATCCTAGCATAAATGTATGTACGTTTAAGTTGTGGCAACCTCACGTTCCTGTCGTTTGACGACAAAACATTTTTAGCATACTCAGTCTTCGTTTGAAAACCATACCAATATAACTTGGTAAATATTGACTATGCTTTGATAGAAACATCATATAAGTCTAGCTGAAAGAGTTGGTTTTGGCTTTATCATACAATACTTCATGTGTAAGAATACAAGAATTACAAAGCTTCTCCAGATTGAAATAAAACAAGGGTTAGAATACTTGCCTTCATCGTCTACTTTTAATTACTTTCCACGTTAAGTCTTTAAGTCTCTAGAATACATGATCACATAACAAACCAAATTAGGTCATATATAGCCAAGTATGTGTACTACTATATCTTACCTTTCTTCTCAATCTAATCATGACTTAGATTTGTTATTATTAGTTCCAGCTTTTCCTTACGTCGTTCTTACATTGTCATTACCTTCATGTTTGATTACTTATCTTAAACCTTTAGGTAACATAATTAAGGTTTAACAATGTCTTTAAACCTTGTTTAACAAGTTTTACTTCGTTACTAATTAAGATTCTTTCTTTTTTTACTTATAACCTTTCTTTACTATGCAAATCCTAGGGCTAGCGTTGCGGCACCACCCTTCCTTCTTTATGCCGCTCTGCGGCGCCACTTTGTAGTGGCTAAGGGTCGAGTTCGGCGCTACATCGCGATTCTAATTACTAAGTTTCGCGCCGCGGCTTGAAACTATAGAAGGTCGTGACACTGTGACCGGCGTTGCAGCGCCACCATTTGGCCTTGGTCTGGCGCCGCGGTGCCAACTCTGTGCACTAGATAGTTAACAGTTTAGTTTTTCACAATGAACTTCCCGGACTCGTAACTTATTCGTTATAAGTCCAAATTGGCTCATTCAAGAGCCTACGGTTCACAAATTACATACTCTACGTGATCAAGAAAGAATTTTATCTATTTGACTTCGTTTACTCAAAATTCACCTATTGGTTCATTTTTAACGAAAACGGTAAATGTTCGTGAACGTTCAACGCTCGTTTCTTCTTTCTAATTTGGAATCCGGTCATTTTCGAGTCTACAACTCTATAATGCCAAATATGACTTGTCTCCATCGAAAAAAAACATTTCTGAGTTCAAACACAAAATTCAACTTTTATTCCGAGAATTTCATGAATTCGACGATTATCATCTAATCGTGTGAATTCCGGCAAAACTTCATTACTTAGGTTTTTATCATCGTTCTAAATTAATTTCCACCATCATATGAACATTTCAAACTACATTTTACAACAACTTATATTCAAGTTAGGTTATGTCTTATTCTACATAAGTTTATAACTCTGCAAATTATAATCTACTAGTTTTCATTCCTTATAACTTATTACATATTTAAGTTTTTTAAGCAACATTCTTACATCTTATGAATCATACTAACTTCTTAAAGTAATCATATGACAAGTTCATCATGTTCATTATAAGTTCATAATTTATTTAGGTTTGAATTACTTATTCATAAATTATGCAGCTTAAGTCCATTAATCATCCATTTCTTAAGTGTTCTTAACATACATGTTCATTAAGTTACACTTCTCTTATCATCCTACAATGATAGAGATGGAAGATATAAGATCATAAGATCATTACCTTTGATGACTAATTTCTTCTTCTTAGAAATGTAATAATGGATGTTGGACTTATAAGTGCTTATTCTCTCTAACCAATAAGTGCTTTATAAAGGAGAGTTGTTGGGTAATTGAACAAGCAAAAATGATTTGTGAGCTTGCTATTTATAGAGCTTCCAAGGTTAGGGTATAAGAGTCATTAAGACCTCCCACCTCCTTAACAAACCTCCTTACTATTCCTTCATTAATTCTCAAGTATACTTGCTACCTACATCAAATACTTGGCCACCACATAAAGGTCTTGGTCACCAAGTTCACCCATGGGTTGCCCCATTGAACCTAATTAGCTAATGGATCATTACTTTGGGCTTACTTTATTGTCAAAGCTTATTCTTGTGGGCTTGGATTTAGTTTGTTTAACTTAAGCTGTGGGCTTCATATTAACCAATACTTGGGCTAAACTTTACCATAACTTTGGCTTTCCCCTTTATTCTCATTGGATTTGTACTTCCTACAAGATCCACCATTCCATTCATTTTGTCTTTATTCCTTAACGTTCTTAATTTAAGTCCGCATGCAAAATATTACGTTTTCTATATTTAGATTATTATTATATAATCCATCTCACCTTGATATTATAACATTAAATATTTCTCAGAAGTTCAAAAATAATTCTTGAGCGGAAATCGATGAATAGTGTTTTTCAGAAAATTTATCGAAAAACTTTTATTTTCATATTAGAAATTCAAACACTTCAATTCCTTCACGTAGTTAAAATACTACGACGTTCTGACGTTTCTAGGTTATTGAATGACATTCATCTGATTACACATAATAATAACAAATAATATTATTTTATTCATTATAAAAGTATTTACAAAAGGTTCGATTTTTTTCTGGGGCGTTGCACTCTCTCCCCCTTATAAGGATTTTGTCCCCAGAATCTCACTATATATTTAAAAAAATTACACAAACAAGTGAGGGTAATTCTTTTTCATCTTCTCTTCTAGTTCGCACTTTGCTTCGTCAACATCGTGGTTCTTTCATAACACTTTCACGTAAGGTATGACTTTGTTCCACAGAACTTGCTCTTTTCTATCAATAATTTGAATCGGCAACTCTTCATACGTTAAGTCCTTCTCAATATGAATAGGCTCATATTCTATCACGTGTTTATAATTCAGCTTATAAAGACGTAACACGGATACATGAAACACGTTATGTATTCGTTCTAGGTCTGGAGGTAATGCTATCATGTAAGCTACCTCACCTACCCGTTTTAATACTTCAAAAGGTCTTATAAACCTTGGACTTAACTTTCCTTTCTTTTTAAAGCGTATCTTTCCTTTCCAGGGAGATACCTTTAGAAATATGTAAGAGCCTACTTCAAATTCTCTATTTGATCGATGTGAATCATTAAATTTCTTCTGTCTGTCCCGAGATGATAATAAACTCATTTGTGTCAACTTCACTATATTTGTTGTTTGCTGCACTAATTCTGGCCCTAGCATTCGGTGTTCTCCTACCTCATCCTAATACAATGGTGTTCTTCACTTCTTCCCGTACAAAGCTTCATAATGCGGCATACCTATGCTTGCATTATAATTATTGTTATACATAAACTCTACTAATGGTTGATGATCATCCCAATTACCCTTGAAATACATGACGCAAGATCTCAACATATCTTCTAACGTCTGAATTATTCTTTCACTTTGTCCATCAATTTGTGGATGATACTCCATACTCAGCTTCAACTGTGTTCCAAACCGCTCCTGCAGACTTTTCCAAAAGTTTGATGTGAACTGTGGATCACGATCTAACTGTGGATCACGATCTAACACAATCGATACTGGTACTCCATGTTTAGAAATTATTTCCTTAATATAAAGTCTAGCTAATTTGTCTACGTTATACTTCACCCAAATTGGAAAAAAGTGAGCCGTCTTTGTCAATCGATCCACTATTACCCAAATCGCATCATACCCTTTCGTTGTAGTCAGAAGTCCCACCACAAAATCCTTTATGATATTCTCCCACTTCCACTCTGGAATTTCTAATGACTCTGTAACAAGTCACTTGGTCGTTGATGTTCGGCCTTAACTTTCTGACAAGTCATGCACCTACTCACATACTCTACTATTTCTCTCTTCATGTTTTTCCACCAAAACCTCTGTCAAAGGTCTTGATACATCTTAGTATTACCAGGATGAATAAAAAACCTTGAACTATGAGCCTCTTGTAATACATGCTCCTTTAATTCCATCTCATTCAGAACCAAAATTCTTCCTTCAAATCTTAATTATCCCTCATTATCAAGACTGTACTTAGTATCTTTTTCATTGGTTAGTCGCTCCTTTATCCGGTCACACTCATTAGTTTTGAGCTACACCTCCTTGACCCTTTCTACGATGGTAGATTGCATCTCCTTCGTAAACAGTAATTGTCCTACTTCACTTGGCAACTTCACTTCTAATTCCATCTTAGCCATCTTTGTAATTAACTCAATTTGAGCCGTTAACATAGACAACTTCTCCCGACCCTTCCTACTTAAAGCGTCGGTAACTACATTGGCTTTCCCAATGTGATACATGATTTCACAGTTGTAATCTTTTATCAACTCCATCCATCTCCTCTGTCTCATATTCAACTCCTTATGTGTAAAGATATATTTTTGACTCTTATTGTCAGTGTATATCTCACATTTTTCTCCGTAAAGATAACGTCTCCATATCTTTAAGGCAAACACTACTACGGCCAATTCCAGATCATGAGTAGGATAAACTTTCTCATAATCCTTCAACTGCCTTGATGCATGTGCAATGACCTTGCCATGCTGGATGAGCATGCAACAAAGTCCTCTATATGAAGCATCGCTATAAACTACGAAATTTCCTGTGTCATCGGGTAATGACAAAACATGCGCCTCACTCAACCTCTTCTTCAGTTATTGAAAATTGTCCTTGCATTTATTAGTCCACGTGTATTTCACCGTCTTCCTTGTCAAGTTAGTCAACGGAGTAGCTATCTTCAAAAAATCCTGGATGAATCTTCGATAGTATCCCTCTAACCCTAGGAAACTCCACACCTTAGTCGACATTTTCAGTTGTTCCCAATTCATCACGGCTTCCACCTTCGCTAGATCTACCGAAATCCCTCATGGTCAATGACATGACCTAAAAACTATACCTTTTCCAACCAAAATTCACACTTAGTGAACTTCTCATACAACTTCTCTTTCCTTAGTGTCTCCAAAACTAATCTTAGGTGTTTAGCATGATCTTCTGGCGTCTTAGAATAGACTAGAATATCATTGATAAACACTACAATGAACTTGTCCAAATATTGTCTGAATACTTTTGTTCATCATATCCATAAATGCAGCTGGTGCATTAGTTAACCCAAATGACATCACCAGAAACTCGTAATGACCATAACTAGTCCTAAATACTGTCTTTGGTACATCCTCCTTCCTAACCTTCAATTGGTGATACCCCGTTTTTAAATCTATTTTAGAAAAATACTTAGCCCCTTTTAATTGATCAAAGAGATCATCGATCCCGGGTAATGGTTATTTATTATTTATTGTTAACTTGTTCAACTCTCTGTAGTTGATACAAAGTCTTAACGATCGGTCCTTCTTCTTGACAAACAGTATCGGTGCTCCCCACAGCGAAACACTAGGCTGTATGTACTTCCTATCCAATAATTCCTGTAACTGCACCATCAACTCCTTCATTTCCACTGGCTGTGATAGCCCTGAATCCGGGCCCCAAATCTCCGCGGATTCGGTACACTAATCATTCAATAACTATTTGCGAAAGATATAAACATAAATTGTTTATACATTACACTTTACACATTACCCCAAGGTCGAGTAACCTTAACTTAAACACAATTCATGAATTTTCTAACATATAACACATTTATCAAACTATACTATTACAAAATAGCCGCACATTTTATCCCAAGTTGAACTTGGCATTATCTTTTCCTGTATCCAAACGCATTCGCCTTATCTGCAATGTTTTATCATGATATAGCAAGGGTGAGCATGAAAGTTGCCCAGCAAGTTTAAGTTCAACAATATAACGATATATCATGATTGAAGAGTATGAATAATAAGCTGGCTATAATTCATCAATATAATTGAGAACTAGCACGAACAAACTTCTGACTGAACAAGTTTTAAACATGAACAAACATTTCTGAACCAACTGGTAATGAAGGTGATCAGCGTTTCATACCTGACTTATACATGCAAGATGTACAGAGTACAATTTTTGTGGCAATCAGCAATGATGAACCATAAGCTTGAATAAAATACTCTTAGTAGAGTTTAGAAAAAAGAAACTTGCCTGAATCGTTGATTATCGCAACACAATTTATAACGCATTATCTCGAAGACCTAATATTAGTAATATAGATCTCCAATATTAGAATAATATCATCACAGTATAATACTGTTATATTTATACACATAGAATAACCTAAACACATAACACGTAATCCTATCAGTCTATACAACACAAAAGACATAGCATCAAGTCAAACTATTTAAGTCTGAGTTGAAACCGAGAAAATTTTATCATCCCGACGGTCTAATCAGACGAATATCTAGTTTAAGTTCAATTAAACTCTGCCTAAACACTTAAAAATTATCACAGAAAATTTTCTTATCAGTCAAAATAATTTTTAAAGACTTATAATAATTTTTAGATAATTATTACCATTTATCAACATTTTTCAATCATTAAAACTGTATTTAAATGAATTAAATACCACAAAATTCCTTAATCATTAATATTTATTTAATATAAAATATTAATAAAAATCATTACATAATATTATAATATAATTATAATATATCAAAGTATTTTTAATACCTTAAAATCATAATTATATAATTTTTAAGCACTTAAATCTATTATCCGATAATTGGTATTAATATTAAAATATTAATATTTTTATGCCAAAATATCAAAAGTTACATTTTATAACTTCAAATATTTTTTATAACACTTAAATCAATTTTGTATGATTTTTAAATCATTAATACTATTTTTCCATAATTTATTTAATATATTTATTAAATAAACTAATTACCATTAATAATAAATTATTAATGAATTTCATCCCAAAATATCAAAAGTCATCAAAAATAACTTAAAATATTTTCTAATACCATAATATAATTTTTCATGAATTAAAACCATTTTAAATAATTTATTTAATATTATAATTAAATAAATAAATACCTTTTGTATTCCAAAAATATTAAATATTTTCGAAATATACTTAAAATAATTAAAAACTATTTTTCAAACTTTAAAATAATTTTTCAGAATTTATTTTGTATTTTTAATAATTAAAAATAATTTTTTTCTATTTATTTAATTAATTTCTGCATTTTCCAAAAATAATCGTCGCTAAAAGGACTTTTGGCGACGAATCCTTCGCTGTTGGTGTTCTTCACGTGTTCTTGAGTTGCCCAGAATGCCTATGTCAGTGTTAAAGGTGCTAGGTTTGACCGATTTTTAATCTATGTTCTTCTTGATTCTGGGCTTCTAATTTATGTTAAGATTGTAGTACTTATGTCATACTACAACAATAAACTAAGTTCACGGCCATACAACTTTACACTTCGAAGATCTGAGCCTCTAAACAACCTGACAAGGCTGTTCTTCATTTTCTGTGTTTTCCAGAAAATGAAGAACATACGTAGGTGCTACTTTGGCCCTTTTAATCTACACATCTCCGGCTTGTTTTGGGTGCTTGATTGATTCACTAATGTAGTATTGATGGCAGTGTACAATTTCATAACACTAAATCATAAAAACAACATCACACAAGACAGATTCGAGCCGGTCAAACTACATGTCAGGTACGCGTACTTGAAGATTCTAGGTTTTCCAGAATCTTCATCCGAGCAGTCGGTCAACGGTGGTTTGACCACACATTTCTATGATTCTGAGCAATATATTGGTGATCTACTGATTTTAGTATGTAGATTACATACCAGGCTACAGTATCAAACCAACAAAACAATCAAAAACATAACGTACAAGGAAGATCACGGCCTGCAAAGGGTGTCAGAAACCATCTGGGTAAATCTGGCTGCCCAGATTCCAGATTTTGTGATCGGTCAAAGGGTTTTGACTGCTCATAACTTTCGATCTAGACATGTTATGACTCTGATTCAAGTTCCAGAGTAAAGACAATATAGCACACTACAGATTCATTACATAAAATACATAAAACACTTAACACACACCGATCTAATGGCCCTGACATATGGTTGTCAGACCAAAAATTTCTAGTTTTTCCAGATTTTGAAAAATGCTTGATTCGTGCATCTTAGTGTTATAGATGTGACAACCCGAGAATTTGGACAATTTATTAAAATCTTAAATGATTGATTTAAGGTCAAATAATAGATCTAGACAGAAAATGAGTGTATGCGTTTGATGTTATTGGGATGGAATTTTGAGGATTTCAAAATTCTGTGAAGGATTTAGGTGAATTATTTAGGATTAAGGATTTATGTGATTAAGTTCTGTGAATATGGTTATGTATATGTTCAGAATGTGGTTAAGGGTCATGGGTTTAAACCCTAAATCCTAACAAACCCTAAACCCTAAGGGTTTGCAACAAATGAGAAATCTAGAATAAAAAGGAAAAGACAAAAATGCCCTTTGTCACATTTTTTTAATATGTTGAGTGTAGATCTTGCTAAAGATGTAGTGGTTAACCAACTTTTGACTTGGTGGCTCATTAGACTCCAACAAATCAGTCTATAACCTCAGCTATGCAAGCAAATTCATTGTATGCTATCATTAATATAGATTAAGAAAGAGAGAAGACAACTTATATTTCATTTTCTCCAAAACCCATTCTCTCTCTTCAACTTCGAAATTTAGAGTGAGAGAGTGTGAGAATATAAGCTAATATCATTATTTAGCTTTCCAAGAACAGATTACAAGGGTCAGAATCGAAAATCAAGGCTCAAAGTGGTATGACCCCTAAATTTTGAAATCCTTTGATTCTATGTTATTTGTTGCAATTGAATGTTTAAAGTTGTGTAATAGGGTATTAATAAGTGATCTAGGTTGATAGATCATGGATCTATAACACTTAGATACACGAATCTATCATTTTCAGAAATCTGGGAAAAAGGAAAAATAAGATCTGACAAGCCAATGTCAGGGCTTGTAGATTCTTCTGTGTTAATGATTTGTGGTGTTTGAAGTTATATATGTGCAGGATGCCATGAAGGCTTTATTCTGGAACAGGAATCAGGTTCATAACATGTCTAGATCGTAAGTTACAAGCGGTCAAAGGTCGTTGACTGATCCCGTTTTCTAGATTTCTGGGCAAACCCAGAAACCCAGATCGTCTGACATCATTTTTCGAACCTCAGATCTTGTTATGTGTTAATAGTTTGGCTAAGTTATTAATTTTTTATTGTAGTCTGGTATATGTACTACATGTTAAAGTAATTATAACACCTAGATCATAACTGGAATGGCAGAAAATTAAGGTCAAAGTAGCTTTGACCGACTGTTCTTGACGAAATCTGGAAAAAACCCAGAAAACGAAGAACAGTGTCTGACCCATGGTTTGACTGGCCAGATCTTGCTCATGTTATGTTGTTAGATGGTATAGTGATAAGATATTGGACCCTATCATGTATTCTACAATACCGAACCTTGATATTACCCAAATCGAACACAGAACGCAAAATTAGAATGGTCCAAAGTAGTACCTTCAATTCTGGAAATTCCAGAAAACGAAGAACAATGTTGTCAGACTCTTTGCTAGCTTAGATCTTGTTGTGATGTTGTGTTCTGACCTAGATGATGGTTGTTTATTGTAGTGCTAGATGTTCTCTACACGATCAGAGTCTGAGATAGCCAAAATCATGATTGGTGCTGCGAATCATAGCCGGTCAAACTTACCTAGTTGCACACTGCCTATGAACGTTCTGGACACCTCAAGAACACCTATAGCGACAGAAAGTGTCGCTATAGCCCTTTAGCGACAGTTTATTATTATTATTTTCTGGACATTAATTAAAAATAGAAAAAAAAGTTTTTAATTATTAAAAATACTAAATAAATTCTGAAAAATTATTTTAAATTATGAAAAATAGTTTTTAATTATTTTGGGTATATTTCAAAAATATTTAATATTTTTGGAATATAAATGGTATTTATTTATTTAATTACAATATTAAATAAATGATTTAAAAATAGTTTTAATTCTTGAAAAATCATGAAAAATAATATTATGGTATAAGAAAATATTTTAAGTTATTTTTGATGACTTTTAATATTTTGTGATGAAATTCATTAATTAATCAATATTAATGATAATTAGTTTATTTAATAGATATATATGAAATAAATTATGGAAAAATAAAATTAATGTTTTAAAAATTATATAAAAATGATTTAAGTGTTATAAAAATATTTTAAGTTATAAAATATAACTTTTGATATTTAGTCATGAAAATATTAATATTTTAATATTAATATTAATTATCAGATAATGGATTTAAGTGTTTAAAAATCATATAATTATGATTTTAAGGTATTAAAAATACTTTGGTATACTATAATTATATTGTAATATTATGTAATGATTTTCATTGATATTTTGTATTAAATGAAAATTAATGATTAAGGAATTATGTGGTATTTAATTCATTTAAATACGTTTTAATGATTGAAAATTCGTGATAAATGGTAATAATTATTTAAAAATTATTACGAGTTTATGAAAATTATTTTGACTGATAAGATAATTATCTATGATAATTTATAAGTGTTAAGTCAGAGTTTAATTAAACTTAAACTCGATATTCGTCCGACTAGACCGTCGGGATGTTAGAATTGTGTCGATTTCAAGTCAAACTGAAATAGTTTGACCTAATACCAAGTCTTATATGTTGTATAAACTGATAGGCTTATGTGCTATGTGTTTAGGTTATTCTGTGGATATGTATATATAACAGTATTATACTGTGATGATATTATTCTAATATTGGAGATCTATATTACTAATATTAGGTCTTCGGGTAAAGCGTTATAAATTACGTTGCGGTAATCAATGGTTCAGGCAAGTCTCTTTGTACTTAACTCTAATAAGAGTATTTTATTCAAGCTTATGGTTAATCATTGCTGATTGCCATGAAAACTGTACTCTGTACATCTTGCATGTATAAGTCAGGTATGAAAGGCTGATCACCTTCATTACCAGTTGGTTCAGAAATGTTTGTTCATGTTTAAAACTTGTTCAGTCAAAAGTTTGTTCGTGCTAGTTCTCAATTATATTGATGAATTATAGCCAGCTTATTATTCATACTCTTCAATCATGATATATCGTTATATTGTTGTATTTAAACTTGCGGGGCAACTTTCATGCTCACCCTTGCTATATCATGATAAAACATTGCAGATAAGGCGAACGTGTTCGGATACAGGAAAAAGATAATGCCAAGTTCAGCTTGGGATATAAAGTGCGGCTAGTTTGTACTAGCGTATTTTGATAAATGTGTTGTATTTTAGATAGTTTACGAATTGTGTAAAAGTTAAGGTTACTCGACCTTGGGGATAAGTGTCTAAAGTTTAATGTATAAACAATTTATGTTTATATCTTCCACAAATAGTTATAGAAATAGTATACCGAATCTGCGGTGATTTGGGACCCGGATTCGGGGCTATCACAGTTGGTATCAAAGCTGTTGGTTATGAAGCTTAGGTAGGAATATCTGATGTGACAACCCGATATTTTCTATATAATTAAAATAAGAAATTTTGTGTATAAATTTTTTTTAAGGATGAGAATTTGTACAAGATATTGTGTATATGTATTTATGTGGTAAATATATAATATATTTATTACATCAAAAATTGTAAATGATTTTATTTTTAGAATCATGGTTTATTATCAAATATAATATTATAATAATTAATTCCATATTGGAAAGGTTTTTATCAATTATTTTCTATGAAAATAAAATTAACTATTATTTAAATAATCTATGAAATTATTTTAGAATAATTATAACAATTATTTTATTATATGAAGTTTGTTCAGATTATTAAGCTATTTATGAAAGGTAAACCAGATATAGAATCCAAACCCTAATTTCATATTTTTATCAGGGAATGAGAATAATAATATAATATTATTATTTGTTAGTATTATAAATATGCATGATTATGAGTGCAATGTTAATGTGTGGAACGATTTTATTATATGACCAAACCCTAATAATATTTTTACCAACCCTAATCTTGGTCGTGGATAACGAATAATAATAACATTATGATATTTGAATATTTTAAGTGTTATAATATGTATTGCATATACGCGAGCTGATAATAATTGATCAATTGTGTTATAGTACTCGAAAACCCTAGTTTCACTGTATAAGATTTAATACTGTATATATCTGTGTTATATGATATAAATTTATGTGTTACTTTAAAGTGTATTAAATTAGAAAACCTCAATTATAATTGTATTTTCTAATTATTAGAAAACCCTAATTGTGTTTTTAGAAATCCTAGTTTATGGAATTGATAAATTTTAAATTGCTAAGATTAGCTAGATTAAATATACTAGTGTTATTAAACCCTAATACTTTGTCCAAATCATTTTTGTTCCATAAAAATTAATTATAAAATGACTTTTATGCCCTTTTTGCACATGTGCTAGTAGATGGAGTGTGAATCTTGCTATGATTTGAGTTGGTCACCAATTCTTGATATTTTCCAGATTTCCAGCAACATGTGGCAGCAAGCAAACTCAGCAAATCATTTCCTAGATCTAGTATATAAGGTTAAAGAAGAGAAAAATTGCTCATTTTTGCTATTTTATTCACCAACACTCCTCTTAGACTTTCTCTCTCTAAAACCAACGAAAATCAGTGTTATATTAGCCCAAAAATCCAGCACCACGAATTTCCATATCAAAATAAGTAGCTTTAGATCAAGATCAAACCCAAGAAAGGTATAAAACTTAAGCTAGACAATCTGTCCATATTTTGTGTTTAGATTTTGTGTTTAAGTGTTGTAATATGTTAGTTTTAGTCTCTAGTGATAATCTGGATTGCTAGATGTTAGATCCATAACATCTAGACGCTCAGAATTGAAGATCTACAATGTCCGGAAATAGTCTGATTCTGTGGCCTGACAATGAATGTCAGAGGCCACAGATCCTTGCTCGATGATGTTTTGTGTTATTTTTAAGTTGTTAATAGTAGTCCTGCATGTTGTCTTTAATCTGTAAAAAGAAGTAAGGTCATATCTGTTATAGATCAAAAGTTATTTAAGGTCAAAGCAAGTTGACCGAGCTTGACCGTCTGAGTTATTTCAATGTCTGACAATATGTTTGGGGCTTCTGATCTTGCTGGTAGTTGTTGTTTTGTTTGATTTGTTGAAGTTAGGTTGTAGTATAGTATATTGACTATAGAATCATTCTTTTATATGGTTAAAACATTTCCTATACTGAAATTTGTGGATGGTCAAAGTAGTAGAGAAATCTATATTTTCGGTTTTCTGGAAAACCCAGAAAACTTATGAACACTGATTCTGTCAGTGGTTGACCGGCTTGTATTTGATTGATGTGTTGATGTTTGGTTTATTTTATGTAATGAATAAGTAGTCCTAAATGTGGTCTACACATTAAATCTATTAGATCTCAAAAATAGTTAACATGTAGCAAGTTACTGGCGATCAAAAGTAGTCAGTCGGACTGTTCTTCAATTCTGGGAAACCCAGAAATGAAGAACAGCCTCTGACAACTAGTTTAGGCGACTAGATCTGACTGGTGTTATGTATTTTATCCATGATTATTGTTGTATCTTATAGTCTTGTAATTGTACTACACAATCTGACCAAAATCGAGTCCAGAATCACTGCACGCACGGAGTTAATCACGGTCAAACTTGGCCTCTCGGTTCTGAGTTTGAAAATCTGGGTTGGTATGAAGAACATGAAGAACACCTATAGCGATGGTTCTGTCGCTATAGGTGGTCTTTAGCGACGGAAATCATTTTATTTTCCGAAAATTAATAAAAAAAATAGAAAAAATAGTTTTTAATTATTAAAAATATAAAATAAATTATTAAAAATTATTTTAAATTCTAAAAATTAGTTTTTAATTATTTTAAATATATTTCATAAATATTTAATATTTTTTGAATATTAAAAGTAATTAATTTATTTAATTATAATATTAAATAAATTATTTAAAAATGATTTTAATATTTGAAAATCATTTAAAATTATGTTATGATATAAGAAAATATTTTAAGTTATTTTTGATAACTTTTAATATTATTTGATAATTTTCATTAATAAATTAATATTAATGATAATTAAATTATTTACTAAAATGAAGTAAATAAATAAATTAAAAATGATTTTATTATTTTAAAAATTATTTTAAATAATAATGAGATATTTAAAAATATTTTAAGTTATAAAATATAACTTTTAATATTTAATGGTTAATTTCATTAATTAATGATTAATAATGATATTAAAGTTATTTAATAATTATATTAAATAATTTGGTTTAAAAATGATTTTTATATTATAATAATCATTTTAAATAAAAATAAAATGTTTAAAGATATTTTAAGTTATAAGATGTAACTTTTAATATTTAAAGGATAATTTCATTAATAATTTAATATTAATGATATATTAATGATATTAAATTTATTTAATCATTATATTAAATAAATAGTTAAAAATTGTTTTATTTATTTAAAAATCATTTAAAAAGGATATAAGTGAGTTAACAATGTTTTAAGTTGTAATTCATAACTTTTAATATTTGAATAATGATATTTTAATAGAATTATTTGATATTTAAATCATTTAATAATGATTCTGATATTTCAAAAAATTATGATAAATGATAATAATTGTTTTAAAATTATTATTATGAGGTCATGAAAAATAGTGTGACTATTATTTAAGTTATTTATTTAAATATTTCGATATTGGATAGAGTCTTAGACTCAATTATTATATTATAAGGCTTTCGATACGTCGACATATTTCAGAAATTGATCTGAACTTAGATAGGATTGACTTGTAAATTGTTTAATTGTGATGTAATGGTCGTTAAGTTATGTGACAACGTGATTATGAATGTGCTAACTGCTATATGCAGTAGTATGTGTTATGATATAATGTTCTAATCGAATGATTGATTTGCTTAACGATAGGTTGTGATAAAAAGGGTAGAATTAAGTTAAGATATTGTAGCAGCGTATCAGGCAAGTACCCTACCTTTGCATTTTCTTTATGCATTGGATATATGTAAAAATGTTTCAAATTTATATTATTATTGTATAGATTTTTAAAGTCTATATTATATACGCCTATTGATTATCAACATGTTAGTATATGATAATTAATATATGTATTCTGTTCGTTAATTTCTATAAATGAATATACAAGTGTCCCCACTTGGATAATCATAGTATTTAATCGCATGTTGATGCTTCTTTAATATATATATATATATATATATATATATATATATATATGTTGAATTATAAACTATTGTTGGATAATGTAAAACCTTTGGCTTGGAACCCTGACAAATATGAACATCCCTTACCAGGGAAAATTTTTATGCGCCTAAGGCGGATCATGTAAATGGTAACATCATTTTTGTAATGTAGTATTGATCAATGCAGGACACAACGGGTTGATCACCCCCGTGTTCGTAAGTTATGACGGTTCACAGATAAATTTTCTGTTTAACCTTTTCAAAAATGAAAATAATGTTCATACTATGTCATATAAAACCTTTATATAGTCTGTACGTAGTTTCAAAAATTTGAAATAGTTATGTAGTTATTGTTGATATAGATTACTTCACAACTGTTGCCTTGTTGTAGAAGAATAGTATATAGAAAACATTTAAATGATTTCAGTTCATATATATATATATTGTTAATACTTGTTGGGCACTCAAATGCTCATCCTTGCTAATTTAAATGTTTTCAGTTAAGAGCGAACAACCTGATGGTTCTGTCAAAAACAAAGGGAAAGGGAAGATAGCTGGTTGACTGAAGTTGTTATTAATTGTAATAGTTAAGATTATGAAAACTATGATATATGTTATTATTAATATGACTGTTAGTGTATGTTTAAAGGTTACGTACTTGGGTGATGAACTCTGATGAATAAGTATTGTAAAATGATCGTTTTATATATTTTTATTATTATTAGTAGTAGAATTCCACTCATAGAAATGATATCGTGAAGTACCGAATTTGGGTTTCAAGTATCCGGGTACGGGGACTTTACAGGATGGTATCAGAGCTGTAGGTTATAAACATTAGGAATGCGAAGCCTAGGATTATAACCTTAGTAGAAAACTTTTATAGAATGTGTTAGTTAGGGGAGGGTTAATGAGATTCAACAAGTATTATAGTACTGAATAAAATATCTTTTCATTTTATCAATGAATATATTTTATTATGGTACTAATGTTGTTGTTGATTATTTATTGTGATCATAGGATGGCTGACGAGGATTCAAATAGTTACTCGGTGAACCAAGAGTCAAGGGACTCTAGTAGTGAGTCCATGGAGCTTGCAATGATAGGAGATTTGTTGGCTAGAAATGTTGAGCTAGAGAACAGGGTTGAGCATGTGAAGGCAAAAAACCAGACCCTTCAGATTTCAGAACAACAGTATAGGGACGCCGCTTATCAAGCACAGGCAGAGATAGCTGAGTTACAAAGAAGGTTGAAGCAGAAAGAGATACAGTTAGGACAGATGAAAGTTGAGATGGAGGCAAAAGATGCAAAAATAGATACCTTGGAGAAATTTTTAGACAATGCCTTTAGGAAGTTTGACACGGAGTGGATGGAGCTGTCCTCCAGTAGTGAGAGCAAGCGTTGATTTGTACTCATGTTAGATATAGTCCCACTTTTGTGTTTCTATTAGGGACTGTTTAGTTGTTGTAAATCCTTATGCCTTGTTGAATGCATGGGATGGTAGTAGACCCCAATCTATAGTTTAGTAAAGGGTATGTGGTCGTGAATCCTCACTTTTTTCCATTAGAGGATAGCTGGTGGTAGGCAGTTTATGTCCTAAGCGTTTATAGAAGTATGTAAGATGTTTAATCGGTCTGTATTTAAACCATGGTATATGGATATATAAATGGCTCATATAGAGTTTACAAAGAAATAAAAGATAACATAAATAAAACTATTACTTGTTGCATGTATATACTAATCAGGATAATTTATGTGTGAAGATGTCTGGAGAAAAAGGTCTGTTGTATGCCTATAACATGAAGAAGGATCAAACCCATATACCAGAGCTAATATCGCAGCCAATAGCTGAAATAGAAGCTCGCAATGAAACAAACTCGGATAAGGTGGTTATCGTGGAAAATGTAGCACCAGATCCGGAAATGGTAGAGCTGACAGATAGTGATTCAGATCCCAAAATTGAAGTCGGACAAGCATCAATGGAGATACAGAATTTGAGGAACCAGATTTCTTCTCTGGAAAAGTTATGGGAAATAGAGAAGCTGCTGAATAGCCAGTTACGTCAGGTATTAATAGAAACGATGGAAGGGCAGGATAAACTAAAAATTCAAATTGATCAGATGGGGGCTTCAAGCAACACTTTGTGTGCAACTCCGAGAGATAAGAGTAAGAGAAAAATAGAAGACCATAATGTAGGAAGACCTAGTAAGAAGAAGTGGAAAAGAATATGTTATCTATGCGGCTATGAGGGACATACTACACAGTATTGTCCTGATTATGAACGGGGATCATGCTTTGTTTGTGGAAGGAAAGATCATCAGGCAAAGAGTTGTCCAAGAAAAAGAGCTTATTAACTAGATATTATAGATTCCGTTGTGAAGGCTTGTTTAATGTAATGTGTGTGCTTAATATGTCTGTGTGATGTAATATTTTAAAACTTTTGGGTTAGTAAGGTTGTAAATCCCGATTCCTGTAATCACCAAGGGATGAATGATGTTTTAAGCAGTTATGCTATGCTATGTAAATTATCTATTAAAGTAATATGAATCTAAGTTTGAATTATGTTTAAAAAGTATAAACTCGCATGATAAGATGTAGAATGTAAGATTAATTTATGGTTTTTACTTAATCAAAAAATGCCGCCAAGACGTCAAACTCGAAACCAAAGGGCAGAAGGATATGTCAACAACGTTGAGGGACAGCAACCAGTAGACCCGATACAGCATTTTGCGAATATAATAGCTCAGACCATGCAACAAGGAATACCAACAGCAGGGAATCAGCCGAGTAATCACTTAGCAAATTTCAAAGATTTTAAAGCTGTAGGACCACCAGAATTTAAAGGTACAACTGATCCTGTAGAAGCTCAAACCTGAATTAAAGAAATTGAGAAGGCATTTGTAATAGCTAGAGTAGATGAGGGGCAGAAGATGGTTTTTGCCACCTATATAATGAATGGTGAGGCGAACTTTTGGTGGGAAGCGAATCAGGCGAGAGCGGGAGAGGGTGTAGTGGCTTGGCAAAGGTTTAAAACTTTATTTTTCGAGAATTACTTTTCTACTAGTATGCAGGCTAGGATGGAGGTAAAATTTTTAGAGTTAAAACAAGGAGATATGTCAGTTGCGGATTATGCCGATAAATTTAATGAGTTAGCTAGATTTGCTCCGCATCAAGTTGATACGGAGGTTAGGAAGGCGAGAAGGTTCGAGTTAGGATTGAAACCATGGATCTATAACAAAGTGGCAGTGTTGCAGATTCCAACATTTGCAGCACTTATGGAAGAGGTGATAATTGTTGAGGAAGGAAGTGAGATCATGAGTCTCTATAACAAGTAGAGGAAGAACAAAAGTAAAGTTGAGGCAGCTGAGAAGGGGAAAATTAATAGTGCAGGTAAGGGAGGAAACGAAAAGAGAAAGGTGAACTATTTAGAAAATGTACAGGTAAAACAAGAGGGTGTGAAAAAGCAGGCAGTTCAATGTAAAACTTGTGGGAAGAACCATTCAGGTGTGTGTTTGAAGGGGAAAAATGTGTGTTTCAAATGCGGGCAGGAGGGCCACATCTCTCCTAATTGCCCAAATCCTAGAAAATATAGTGGTTATTTTGTTTGCGGTTCGATGGAACACAAGGTGAAGGAATGTCCGAAGAAGAGGGAAGAAACCGGTAGTGTGCATACGGGCAGGGGTAGTGGAACGTTAGCAATCACAGGACCAACAACATCCAGCAAGCCAACAAAGTCAACATCAAGGGTCTTTAATATGACGGTTCAAGACACGGTGGCAGCTGGCAATGCAGTTCCAGGTAATATTCAAATAACTTTTATTTGCGTAATTAGAATGTTTCTTTTTTTAGTAAATTGTTTTATAAAGAAATTTTGAGGGAGGAATTTGAGTTCTTTTAGGAATCAAATTTCCGTTTAATCAGAGAGACAAGTTTTATGTGATTGATTAAAGATCAGTTCGATCAAAGTTGATCGAGATCTATTTGCGAAGATTGTGTATGCTATAAACTCAGTTAAGTATAGGTTTTAAAGTGGTGATTCCGGGGACGGAATCCTTATAAGGGAGTGTGAATGTGACAACCCGATATTTTTATATAATTAAAAAAAGAAATTTTGTGTATAAATTTTTTTTTAAGGATGAGGATTTGTACAAGATATTGTGTATATGTATTTATGTGGTAAATATAAAATATATTTATTACATCAAAAATTGTAAATGATTTTATTTTTAGAATCATAGTTTATTATCAAATATAATATTATAATAATTAATTCCATATTGGAAAGGTTTTTATCAATTATTTTCTATGAAAATAAAATTAACTATTATTTAAATAATCTATGAAATTATTTTAGAATAATTATAACAATTATTTTATTATATGAAGTTTGTTCAGATTATTAAGCTATTTATGAAAGGTAAACTAGATATAGAATCCAAACCCTAATTTTGGATTTTTATCAAGGAATGAGAATAATAATATAATATTATTATTTGTTAGTATTATAAATATGCATGATTATGAATGCAATGTTAATGTGTGGAACGATTTTATTATATGACCAAACCCTAATAATATATTTACCAACCCTAATCTTGGTCGTGGATAACGAATAATAATAACATTATGATATTTGAATATTTTAAGTGTTATAATATGTATTGCATATACGCGAGCTGATAATAATTGATCAATTGTGTTATAGTACTCGAAAACCCTAGTTTCACTGTATAAGATTTTATACTGTATATATCTGTGTTATATGATATAAATTTATGTGTTACTTTAAAGTGTATTAAATTAGAAAACCTCAATTATAATTGTATTTTCTAATTATTAGAAAACCCTAATTGTGTTTTTAGAAATCTTAGTTAATGGAATTGATAAATTCTAAATTGCTAAGATTAGCTAGATTAAATATACTAGTGTTATTAAACCCTAATACTTTGTCCAAATCATTTTTGTTCCATAAAAATTAATTATAAAATGACTTTTATGCCCTTTTTGCACATGTGCTAGTAGATGGAGTGTGAATCTTGCTATGATTTGAGTTGGTCACCAACTCTTGATATTTTCCAGATTTCCAGCAACATGTGGCAGCAAGCAAACTCAGCAAATCATTCCCTAGATCTAGTATATAAGGTTAAAGAAGAGAAAAATTGCTCATTTTTGCTATTTTATTCACCAACACTCCTCTTAGACTTTCTCTCTCTAAAACCAACGAAAATCAGTGTTATATTAGCCCAAAAATCCAGCCCCACGAATTTCCATATCAAATCAGTAGCTTTAGATCAAGATCAAACCCAAGAAAGGTATAAAACTTAAGCTAGAAAATCTGTCCATATTTTGTGTTTAGATTTTGTGTTTAAGTGTTGTAATATGTTAGTTTTAGTATCTAGTGATAATCTGGGTTGCTAGATGTTAGATCCAAAACATCTAGACGCTCAGAATTGAAGATCTACAATGTCTGGAAATAGTCTGATTCTGTGGCCTGACAATGAATGTCAAAGGCCATAGATCCTTGCTCGATGATGTTTTGTGTTATTTTTAAGTTGTTAATAGTAGTCCTGCATGTTGTCTTTAATCTGTAAAAAGAAGTAAGGTCATATCTGTTATAGATCAAAAGTTATTTAAGGTCAAAGCACGTTGACCGAGCTTGACCGTCTGAGTTCTGGGTAACCCAGAAACAATTTTCAATGTCTGACAATATGTTTGGGGCTTCTGATCTTGCTGGTAGTTGTTGTTTTGTTTGATTTGTTGAAGCTAGGTTGTAGTATAGTATATTGACTATAGAATCATGCTTTTATATGGTTAAAACATTTCCTATACTGAAATTTGTGGCTGGTCAAAGTAGTAGAGAAATCCATATTTTTGGTTTTCTGGAAAACCCAGAAAACTTATGAACACTGATTCTGTCAGTGGTTGACCGGCTTGTATTTGATTGATGTGTTGATGTTTGGTTTATTTTATGTAATGAATAAGTAGTCCTACATGTGGTCTACACATTAAATCTCTTAGATCTCAAAAACAGTTAACATGTAGCAAGTTACTGGCGATAAAAAGTAGTCAGTCGGACTGTTCTTCAATTCTGGGAAACCCAGAAATGAAGAACAGCCTTTGACAACGAGTTTAGGCGACTAGATCTGACTGGTGTTATGTGTTTTATCCATGATTATTGTTGTATCTTATAGTCTTGTAATTGTACTACACAATCTGACCAAAATCGAGTCCAGAATCACAGCACGCACGGAGTTAATCACGGTCAAACTTGGCCTCTCGGTTTTGAGTTTGAAAATCTGGGTTGGTATGAAGAACATGAAGAACACCTATACCGACGGTTCTGTCGCTATAGGTGGTCTTTAGCGACGGAAATCATTTTATTTTTCGAAAATTAATAAAAAAATAGAAAAAATAGTTTTTAATTATTAAAAATACAAAATAAATTATTAAAAATTATTTTAAATTCTAAAAATTAGTTTTTAATTATTTTAAATATATTTCATAAATATTTAATATTTTTGGAATATTAAAAGTAATTAATTTATTTAATTATAATATTAAATAAATTATTTAAAAATGATTTTAATATTTGAAAATCATTTAAAATTATGTTATGATATAAGAAAATATTTTAAGTTATTTTTGATAACTTTTAATATTATTTGATAATTTTCATTAATAAATTAATATTAATGATAATTAAGTTATTTACTAAAATGAAATAAATAAATAAATTAAAAATGATTTTATTATTATAAAAATCATTTTAAATAATAATGAGATATTTAAAAATATTTTAAGTTATAAAATATACTTTTTAATATTTAATGGTTAATTTCATTAATTAATGATTAATAATGATATTAAAGTTATTTAATAATTATATTAAATAATTTGGTTTAAAAATGATTTTTATATTATAATAATCATTTTAAATGAAAATAAAGTGTTTAAAGATATTTTAAGTTATAAGATGTAACTTTTAATATTTAAAGGATAATTTCATTAATAATTTAATATTAATGATATATTAATGATATTAAATTTATTTAATAATTATATTAAATAAATAGTTAAAAATGGTTTTATTTATTTAAAAATCATTTAAAAGGATATAAGTGAGTTAAAAATGTTTTAAGTTGTAATTCATAACTTTTAATATTTGAATAATGATATTTTAATAGAATTGTTTGATATTTAAATCATTTAATAATGATTCTGATATTTCAAAAATTATGATAAATGGTAATAATTTTTTTAAAATTATTATTATGAGGTCATGAAAAATAGCGTGACTATTATTTAAGTTATTTATTTAAATATTTCGATATAGGATAGAGTCTTAGACTCGATTATTATTTTATAAGGCTGTCGATACGTCGACATATTTCAAAAATTGATCTGAACTTAGATAGGATTGACTTGTAAATTGTTTAATTGTGATGTAATGGTCGTTAAGTTATGTGACAACGTGATTAGGAATGTGCTAACTGCTATATGCAGTAGTATGTGTTATGATATAATGTTCTAATCAAATGATTGATTTCCTTAATGATAGGTTGTGGTATAAAGGGTAGAATTAAGTTAAGAAATTGTAGCAGCACATCAGGCAAGTACCCTACCTTTGCATTTTCTTTATGCATTGGATATATATAAGAATGTTTCAAATTCATATTATTATTTTATAGATTTTTAAAGTCTATATTATATACGCCTATTGATTATCAACATGTTAGTATATGATAATTCATATATGTATTCTGTTCGTTAATTTCTATAAATGATTATACAAGTGTCCCCACTTGGATAATCATAGTATTTAATCGCATGTTGATGCTTCTTTAATATATATATATATATATATATATATATATATATATATATATATATATATATATGTTAAATTATAAACTATTGTTGGATAATGTAAAACCTTTGGCTTGGAACCCTGACAAATATGAACATCCCTTACCAGGGAAAATTTTTATGCGCCTAAGGTGGATCATGCAAATGGTAACATCATTTTTGTAATGTAATATTGATCAATGCAGGACACAACGGGTTGATCAACCCCGTGTTCGTAAGTTATGACGGTTCACAGATAAATTTTATGTTTAACCTTTTCAAAAATGAAAATAATGTTCATACTATGTCATATAAAACCTTTATATAGTCTGTACGTAGTTTCAAAAATTTGAAATAGTTATGTAGTTATTGTTGATATAGATTACTTCACAACTGTTGCCTTGTTGTAGAAGAATAGTATATAGAAAACATTTAAATGATTTCAGTTCATATATATATATTGTTAATACTTGTTGGGCACTCAAATGCTCATCCTTGCTAATTTAAATGTTTTCAGTTAAGAGCGAACAACCTGATGGTTCTGTCAAAAACAAAGGGAAAGGGAAGATAGCTGGTTGACTGAAGTTGTTATTAATTGTAATAGTTAAGATTATGAAAACTATGATATATGTTATTATTAATATGACTGTTAGTGTATGTTTAAAGGTTACGTACTTGGGTGATGAACTCTGATGAATAAGTATTGTAAAATGATCGTTTTATATATTTTTATTATTATTATTAGTAGAATTCCACTCATAGAAATGATATCGTGAAGTACCGAATTTGGGTTTCAAGTATCCGGGTTCGGGGACTTTACATCTGAGACCAATAACCGCAGTGATTAGGATAAGACTAACTCAAATAGAGTTAGTTGGTCGGTAAGATTCAAAGACGAATCTTGGTGAGTGTAAAGCACAGAGTTCCCTAACTCTGATAATAAAGTTGAATAGTAATGGTGAATAGATCGAGTCTAAAAGACTGAAAGTGCAGAGATAGGAGATCGTAAAACAAAACGATCATAGTTCATGGAATTGAATCGTAATATATACGATAAGATCACCCCGTGATCTGATAAGGTTATGACAGTCAGAAAGAATTAATCTGATGATTGAAAAGTTTACAGTAAGATGCTGTGTATCAGTTGTACTATGAAAACTCATAAAAGAGTTATAGATTATGAATACGAATAGAATTTGTATGAAAAAGGGGGTTAAGATTAGGTGGGGATTTCAATGAGGACTTATGTCGGCAGCTGAGTTGTATGATTCCTTGTATGGGCGGGGAATTTGTACTTGGTTTTAGAATCACTTAGCTTCCTGGTCGATGTAGTGGTTAGGTTGACCAATTCTTTGTATGGGCGGGGAATTGTCCGCTTAGCTTTCTATATTGATTAGTGGCCGAGTTTGGTTTGATAACAACTTAGTTTTTGGCACTGATAATCATTGAAATGTTTGTGTCGCGCTGTTTGCTATATGCATGTTAAGAGAGTGATTCCTTTCTCATGTGTATAACAAATAGATAGGTCATAGGTAGAGTATATAAGGTTAAGTACGAGTTCTTAAAACTCATACTTATGTGACATTCTTGATTCATAGTTATATTAAATGTTTGCGAACCCCTCAGCGAATGGACGCCAAAGGTCTGTCTAGGAAAGTTCTTAAACTCATATAATTGTGGCTAGGTTATGAACTCATAAGTGTGGTTTTATGAACTGGGTATAGTTGTGTGTGAATGGAGTATTAGGGATTATAGGAACAGATAGAATGTTTAAGAAAATGATTTGAAATATCAAAATTTGTTTTTATTTATCACTCATGTACCATGTAACCTGGTGCAGAGATGATAAAAATATGATGGAGTTGTAAATACAGGAATACTTAGTGTGAATTTGACCTTTGCGTGCGTTTTAAGTATCTTTGATAGATACCCAAGAAGTTTGAGTATCTTTGATAGATACCCGAGAAGATTGAGTATCTTTGATAGATACCCGAGAACTTTGAGTATCTTTGATAGATACCCGAGAAGTTTTAGTATCTTTGATAGATACCCGAGAAAATAAGTTCAAGATCTTGTGTGATCACTCAGTAGAAATGGTGTAAGGTGCACGGTGTAAGGTGTAAGGTGAATTTCGGGGACGAAATTCTTATAAGGAGGGGTGAATGTGACAACCCGAGAATTTGGACAATTTATTAAAATCTTAAATGATTGATTTAAGGTCAAATAATAGATCTAGACAGAAAATGAATGTATGCGTTTGATATTATTGGGATGGAATTTTGAGGATTTCAAAATTCTGTGAAGGATTTAGGTGAATTATTTAGGATTAAGGATTTATGTGATTAAGTTATGTGAATATGGTTATGTATATGTTCAGAATGTGGTTAAGGGTCATGGGTTGACCATATTAATTATATATGTGTCAAACCCTAATCGTATATTAAGAACGCCAACGTTCAGTTAGAAAACCCTAACGTCTAATAAGAAATCCTAGAAACCGGTTCTGAAACCCTAATTTTGGTTCCGGGGATTGAAAACCCTAATTCGGATATTAAAAACCCTAGATTGGAAATGCAATGCTATATATAAGGTTAAACGTCATTAATTAGAAATTTATTAAGGAAAACCCTAATAAATTACATGAAACCCGATTTGGTTATTAGAAAATCGTAATACCCGATCTGAAAATCCTAGTTTTAGATTTTGAATATTTGGAACCCTAATCTGGGAACTCAATGGAGAATTATAATGCTCAAGTGCTATTAAGTATAAGGTTAATTAGGGTAAAGCTTAATCAATTCGAAAACCCTAATCTCAAATTTTAAACCCTAATTATTCCATCAAAACCATATCATGCCATTGTGGATTTAACTGCTATTTTAGCAATCCTAATTAGGATAAATTAATCCTAATTAGCAAGTTTAATTTATGATTAGAAAACCTTAGTATAATTAAGGGAATTCTAATTATAATTAGTAAATGATAATTTTTATATTAGAAACCCTAATCTTTGGAATGTAAACCCTAATCTGTGATATTAACCCTAATTGCTTAATTAGCGATGGTAATTAGGAAATGCTAATCCTAATTAGAAAGATTTAAGTAATGATTAGGAAATTATAATATAATTAGAAAATTCTAATTATAATTAGAAATATTAATTTTTAATTTTGAAAATCTAATTTGGAAATTTTAGAAAATCAAGTTGCTAAAATCTTTAGGGTTAAAACTTAAACCCTAAGGGTTAAACCCTAAACCCTAAGGGTTTGTAACAAATGAGAAATCTAGAATAAAAATGAAAAGACAAAAATGCCATTGGTCACATTTTTTTAATATGTTGATTGTAGATCTTGCTAAAGATATAGTGGTTAACCAACTTTTTTCTTGGTGGCTCATTAGACTCCAACAAATCATTCTATAACCTCAGCTATGCAAAGCAAATTCATTGTATGCTATCATTAATATAGATTAAGAGAGAGAGAAGGCAACTTATATTTCATTTTCTCCAAAACCCATTTTCTCTCTTCAACTTCGAAATTTAGAGTGAGAGTGTGTGAGAATATAAGCTAATATCATTATTCAGCTTTCCAAGAACAGATTACAAAGGTCAGAATCGAAAATCAAGGCTTAAAGTGGTATGAACCCTAAAATTTGAAATTCTTTGATTCTATGTTATTTGTTGCAATTGAATGTTTAAAGTTGAGTAATAGGGTGTTAATAAGTGATCTTGGTTGATAGATCATGGATCTATAACACTTAGATACACGAATCTATCATTTTTAGAAATCTGGGAAAAATGAAAAATAAGATCTGACAAGCCAATGTCAGGGCTTGCAGATTCTTCTGTGTTAATGATTTGTGGTGTTTGAAGTTATATGTGTAGGATGCCATGAAGGCTTTATTTTGGACAGGAATCAGGTTCATAGCATGTCTAGATCGTAAGTTACAAGCGGTCAAAGGTCGTTGACTGATCCCGTTTTCTAGATTTCTGGGCAAACCCAGAAACCCAGATCGTCTGACATCATTTTTCGAACCTCAGATCTTGTTATGTGTTAATAGTTTGGCTAAGTTATTAATTTTTTATTGTAGTCTGGTATATGTACTACATGTTAAAGTAATTATAACACCTAGATCATAACTGGAATGGCAGAAAATTAAGGTCAAAGTAGCTTTGACCGACTGTTCTTGACGAAATCTGGAAAAAACCCAAAAAATGAAGAACAGTGTCTGACCCATGGTTTGACTGGCCAGATCTTGCTCATGTTATGTTGTTAGATGGATATAGTGATAAGATATTGGACACTGTCATGTATTCTACAATACCGAACCTTGATATTACCCAAATCGAACACAGAACGCAAAATTAGAATGGTCCAAAGTAGTACCTTCAATTCTGGAAATTCCAGAAAACGAAGAACAATGTTGTCAGACTCTTTGCTAGCTTAGATCTTCCTGTGATGTTGTGTTATGACCTAGATGATGGTTGTTTATTGTAGTGCTACATGTTCTCTACACGATCAGAGTCTGAGATAGCCAAAATCATGATTGGTGCTGCGAATCATAGCCGGTCAAACCTACCTAGTTGCACACTGCCTATGAACGTTCTGGGCAGCTCAAGAACACCTATAGCGACAGAAAGTGTCGCTATAGCCCTTTAGCGACAGTTTATTATTATTATTTTCTGGAAATTAATTAAAAATAGAAAAAAAAATATTTTTAATTATTAAAAATACTAAATAAATTCTGAAAAATAGTATTTAATTATTTTGGGTATATTTCAAAAATATTTAATATTTTTGGAAAAGAAAAGATTAAGAAGATGACCGGTTAATCGGTAAAGTAATCTCTTTCATTTATTTATAAACATTTGAGGAAGGATTACAGTATATCCTAGACTAAATGTTTGAGAGGGAAGAACGAAGTATTAAGGACTTCGTCTTCATCTTCTAACTAACAATATCGAAGCTGAAAGCTTCGTCTCCGGCTAACTCTAGAGAGAAGGGAGAGGACCTCGGAAAAGCTTTTTAGAGAGAGAAGCTCTGAGGCTTTACTGAATTAAGCCTAAAGAAACTCTAGCACTTGAGTTTCTTTAAATAGAAAACTGAAAAGTAAATTACTATTGAATCACGCAGGATTCACTATTACATTAACTGAAGTAAAAGTAATTTATTTTAAGTAAAAGTAAAACGTAAGAAACATTTTACATTTACTTTTACATTGGGTAAATGTAAGAAACATTTAACTAAAGTTAAAAAAATTTAACTTTTACTTAAGTAAAAGCAAAAGTTATTTTCTTTTACTTTTACTTTTACAATGATTAAAGTAAAAGTGATGATGGCGTGGGCCATCACCTGTCGGTGACTGAAGATGCCTCTGGCGTCTTCTTCGTTTACTGGTCCGTCTCCTGTTGGTCGCCGGTGGTGCTGTTGATCGTCTTCTCCGACGAGTCACCATCCCCATACTCTTCGGCCTCAAAAAAAATATCCAGGAAGTTAACCCCTTTCACCCCCAAAAAAAATTTTTTACAAAAAGAAGGAGGAGAAAAAAATTTCACCGAAAAAATTGGTCAGATCTTCAAAATTTTTTAAGTTTTGTAAAAGATTTTTGTTTAAAAACAAATCAGATAGAGATCTGATACAAGGGATCACTCGATTGGTCCTGATCTATCAGTGAAGTCGATCTAAACAGAAGACGTGATTGTTAACTGTTTAAACAAAAATTCTTTCTTTGATCATTCCTGTTAAACTCAAACCATTCTTGCCTTGTGTATACACATACCTGTTGATCTAATGATACCCTTAGCCTAAACTGCTCCCACACTGGAGTCTTACAACGGCGTAACGGGCCTTACGACGATCATAGGTGATTTACGGCAAGTCAGGCGAATGATCTAGGAGCCAAAGAAGAAAAAGTTTGAATAAACATTTAAGTAAACAAATAAAACTGTTTTTTCATCGAAAACCACCGATAGCATCAAGAACCAACCGTGTGGCTCTGATACCATATGACAGCGGCGATTAAGTTTTTAAAAGAAAAACTTTAACAGAAAAGAAAAGATTAAGAAGATGACCGGTTAATCGGTAAAGTAATATCTTTCATTTATTTATAAACATTTGAGGAAGGATTACAGTATATCCTAGACTAAATGTTTGAGAGGGAAGAACGAAGTATTAAGGACTTCGTCTTCATCTTCTAACAAACAAGATCGAAGCTGAAAGCTTCGTCTCCGGCTAACTCAAGAGAGAAGGGAGAGGACCTCGGAAGAGCTTTCTAGAGAGAGAAGCTC
This sequence comes from Panax japonicus, assembly GCA_020205505.1. Lineage (NCBI taxonomy): Eukaryota > Viridiplantae > Streptophyta > Magnoliopsida > Apiales > Araliaceae > Panax > Panax japonicus. The sequence goes on along the minus strand of CM035099.1, from coordinate 37,556,282 downwards.
TGAGGCTTTACTGAATTAAGCATAAAGAAACTCTAACACTTGAGTTTCTTTAAATAGAAAACTGAAAAGTAAATTACTATTGAATCACGCAGGATTCACTATTACATTAACTGAAGTAAAAGTAATTTACTTAAGTAAAAGTAAAACGTAAGAAACATTTTACATTTACTTTTACATTGGGTAAATGTAAGAAACATTTAACTAAAGTTAAAAACATTTAACTTTTACTTAAGTAAAAGCAAAAGTTATTTTCTTTTACTTTTACTTTTACAATGATTAAAGTAAAAGTGATGATGGCGTGGGCCATCACCTGTCGGTGACTGAAGATGCCTCTGGCGTCTTCTTCGTTTACTGGTCCGTCTCCTGTTGGTCGCCGGTGGTGCTGTTGATCGTCTTCTCCGACGAGTCACCATCCCCATACTCTTCGGCCTCAAAAAAAATATCCAGGAAGTTAACCCCTTTCACCCCTAAAAAATTTTGTTCACAAAAAGAAGGAGGAGAAAAAATTTTCACCGAAAAAATTGGTCAGATCTTCAAAATTTTTTAAGTTTTGTAAAAGATTTTTGTTTAAAAACAAATCAGATAGAGATCTGATATAAGGGATTACTCAATTGGTCCTGATCTATCAGTGAAGTCGATCTAAACAGAAGACGTGATTGTTAACTGTTTAAACAAAATTCTTTCTTTGATCATTCCTGTTAAACTCAAACCGTTCTTGCCTTGTGTACACACATACCTGTTGATCTAATGATACCCTTAGCCTACACTGCTCCCACACTGGAGTCTTACAACGGCGTAACGGGCCTTACGACGATCATAGGTGATTTACGGAAAGTCAGGCGAATGATCTAGGAGCCAAAGAAGAAAAAGTTTGAATAAACATTTAAGTAAACAAATCAAACTGTTTTTTCATCGAAAACCACCGATAGCATCAAGAACCAACCGTGTGGCTCTTATACCATATGACAGCAGCGATTAAGTTTTTAAAAGAAAAACTTTAACAGAAAAGAAAATATTAAGAAGATGACCGGTTAATCGGTAAAGTAATCTCTTTCATTTATTTATAAACATTTGAGGAAGGATTACAGTATATCCTAGACTAAATGTTTGAGAGGGAAGAACGAAGTATTAAGGACTTAGTCTTCATCTTCTAACTAACAAGATCGAAGCTGAAAGCTTCGTCTCCGGCTAACTCAAGAGAGAAGGGAGAGGACCTCGGAAGAGCTTTCTAGAGAGAGAAGCTCTGACGCTTTACTGAATTAAGCCTAAAGAAACTCTAACACTTGAGTTTCTTTAAATAGAAAACTGAAAAGTAAATTACTATTGAATCATGCAGGATTCACTATTACATTAACTAAAGTAAAAGTAATTTACTTAAGTAAAAGTAAAACGTAAGAAACATTTTACATTTACTTTTACATTGGGTAAATGTAAGAAACATTTAACTAAAGTTAAAAAAATTTAACTTTTACTTAAGTAAAAGCAAAAGTTATTTTCTTTTACTTTTACTTTTACAATGATTAAAGTAAAAGTGATGATGGCGTGGGCCATCACCTGTCGGTGACTGAAGATGCCTCTGGCGTCTTCTTCGTTTACTGGTCCGTCTCCTGTTGGTCGCCGGTGGTGCTGTTGATCGTCTTCTCCGACGAGTCACCATCCCCATACTCTTCGGCCTCAAAAAAAATATCCAGGAAGTTAACCCCTTTCACCCCCAAAAAATTTTGTTTACAAAAAGAAGGAGGAGAAAAAATTTTCACCGAAAAAATTGGTCAGATCTTCAAAATTTTTTAAGTTTTGTAAAAGATTTTTGTTCAAAAACAAATCATATAGAGATCTGATATAAGGGATTACTCGATTGGTCCTGATCTATCAGTGAAGTCGATCTAAATAGAAGACGTGATTGTTAACTGTTTAAACAAAAATTCTTTCTTTGATCATTCCTGTTAAACTCAAACCGTTCTTGCCTTGTGTACACACATACCTGTTGATCTAATGATACCCTTAGCCTACACTGCTCCCACACTGGAGTCTTACAACGGCGTAACGGGCCTTACGACGATCATAGGTGATTTACGGAAAGTCAGGCGAATGATCTAGGAGCCAAAGAAGAAAAAGTTTGAATAAACATTTAAGTAAACAAATCAAACTGTTTTTTCATCGAAAACCACCGATAGCATCAAGAACCAACCGTGTGGCTCTTATACCATATGACAGCGGCGATTAAGTTTTTAAAAGAAAAACTTTAACAGAAAAGAAAATATTAAGAAGATGACCGGTTAATCGGTAAAGTAATCTCTTTCATTTATTTATAAACATTTGAGGAAGGATTACAGTATATCCAAGACTAAATGTTTGAGAGGGAAGAACGAAGTATTAAGGACTTCGTCTTCATCTTCTAACTAACAAGATCGAAGCTGAAAGCTTCGTCTCCGCCTAACTCAAGAGAGAAGGGAGAGGACCTCGGAAGAGCTTTCTAGAGAGAGAAGCTCTAAGGCTTTACTGAATTAAGCCTAAAGAAACTCTAACACTTGAGTTTCTTTAAATAGAAAACTGAAAAGTAAATTACTATTGAATCACGCAGGATTCACTATTACATTAACTGAAGTAAAAGTAATTTACTTAAGTAAAAGTAAAACGTAAGAAACATTTTACATTTACTTTTACATTGGGTAAATGTAAGAAACATTTAACTAAAGTTAAAAAAATTTAACTTTTACTTAAGTAAAAGCAAAAGTTATTTTCTTTTACTTTTACTTTTACAATGATTAAAGTGAAAGTGATGATGGCATGGGCCATCACCTGTCGGTGACTGAAGATGCCTCTGGCGTCTTCTTCGTTTACTGGTCCGTCTCCTGTTGGTCGCCGGTGGTGCTGTTGATCGTCTTCTCCGACGAGTCACCATCCCCATACTCTTCGGCCTCAAAAAAAATATCCAGGAAGTTAACCCCTTTCACCCCTAAAAAATTTTGTTTACAAAAATAAGGAGGAGAAAAAATTTTCACCGAAAAAATTGGTCAGATCTTCAAAATTTTTTAAGTTTTGTAAAAGATTTTTGTTTAAAAACAAATCAGATAGAGATCTGATACAAGGGATCACTCGATTGGTCCTGATCTATTAGTGAAGTCGATCTAAACAGAAGACGTGATTGTTAACTGTTTAAACAAAAATTCTTTCTTTGATCATTCCTGTTAAACTCAAACCGTTCTTGCCTTGTGTACACACATACCTGTTGATCTAATGATACCCTTAGCCTAAACTGCTTCCACACTGGAGTCTTACAACGGCGTAACGGGCCTTACGATGATCATAGGTGATTTACGGAAAGTCAGGTGAATGATCTAGAAGCCAAAGAAGAAAAAGTTAGAATAAACATTTAAGTAAACAAATCAAACTGTTTTTTCATCGAAAACCGCCGATAGCATCAAGAACAAACCATGTGGCTCTGATAGCATATGACAGCGGCGATTAAGTTTTTAAAAGAAAAACTTTAACAGAAAAGAAAATATTAAGAAGATGACCGGTTAATCGGTAAAGTAATCTCTTTCATTTATTTATAAACATTTGAGGAAGGATTACAGTATATCCTAGACTAAATGTTTGAGAGGGAAGAACGAAGTATTAAGGACTTCGTCTTCATCTTCTAACTAACAAGATCGAAGCTGAAAGCTTCGTCTCCGGCTAACTCTAGAGAGAAGAGAGAGGACCTCGGAAGAGCTTTCTAGAGAGAGAAGCTCTGAGGCTTTACTGAATTAAGCCTAAAGAAACTCTAGCACTTGAGTTTCTTTAAATAGAAAACTGAAAAGTAAATTACTATTGAATCACGCAGGATTCACTATTACATTAACTGAAGTAAAAGTAATTTACTTAAGTAAAAGTAAAACGTAAGAAACATTTTACATTTACTTTTACATTGGGTAAATGTAAGAAACATTTAACTAAAGTTAAAAAAATTTACCTTTTACTTAAGTAAAAGCAAAAGTTATTTTCTTTTACTTTTACTTTTACAATGATTAAAGTAAAAGTGATGATGGCGTGGGCCATCACCTGTCGGTGACTGAAGATGCCTCTGGCGTCTTCTTCATTTACTGGTCCGTCTCCTGTTGGTCGCCGGTGGTGCTGTTGATCGTCTTCTCCGACGAGTCACCATCCCCATACTCTTCGGCCTCAAAAAAAATATCCAGGAAGTTAACCCCTTTCACCCCTAAAAAATTTTGTTTACAAAAAGAAGGAGGAGAAAAAATTTTCACCGAAAAAATTGGTCAGATCTTCAAAATTTTTTAAGTTTTGTAAAAGATTTTTGTTTAAAAACAAATCAGATAGAGATCTGATACAAGGGATCACTCGATTGGTCCTGATCTATCAGTGAAGTCGATCTAAACAGAAGACGTGATTGTTAACTGTTTAAACAAAAATTCTTTCTTTGATCATTCCTGTTAAACTCAAACCGTTCTTGCCTTGTGTACACACACACATGTTGATCTAATGATACCCTTAGCCTAAACTGCTCCCACACTGGAGTCTTACAACGGCGTAACGGGCCTTACGATGATCATAGGTGATTTACGGAAAGTCAGGCGAATGATCTAGGAGCCAAAGAAGAAAAAGTTTGAATAAACATTTAAGTAAACAAATCAAACTGTTTTTTCATCGAAAACCACCGATAGCATCAAGAACCAACCGTGTGGCTCTGATACCATATGACAGCGGCGATTAAGTTTTTAAAAGAAAAACTTTAACAGAAAAGAAAATATTAAGAAGATGACCGGTTAATCGGTAAAGTAATCTCTTTCATTTATTTATAAACATTTGAGGAAGGATTACAGTATATCCTAGACTAAATTTTTGAGAGGGAAGAACGAAGTATTAAGGACTTCGTCTTCATCTTCTAACTAACAAGATCGAAGCTGAAAGCTTCGTCTCCGGCTAACTCTAGAGAGAAGGGAGAGGACCTCGGAAGAGCTTTCTAGAGAGAGAAGCTCTGACGCTTTACTGAATTAAGCCTAAAGAAACTCTAGCACTTGAGTTTCTTTAAATAGAAAACTGAAAAGTAAATTACTATTGAATCACGCAGGATTCACTATTACATTAACTGAAGTAAAAGTAATTTACTTAAGTAAAAGTAAAACGTAAGAAACATTTTACATTTACTTTTACATTGGGTAAATGTAAGAAACATTTAACTAAAGTTAAAAACATTTAACTTTTACTTAAGTAAAAGCAAAAGTTATTTTCTTTTACTTTTACTTTTACAATGATTAAAGTAAAAGTGATGATGGCGTGGGCCATCACCTGTCGGTGACTGAAGATGCCTCTGGCGTCATCTTCGTTTACTGGTCCGTCTCCTGTTGGTCGCCGGTGGTGCTGTTGATCGTCTTCTCCGACGAGTCACCATCCCCATACTCTTTGGCCTCAAAAAAAATATCCAGGAAGTTAACCCCTTTCACCCCCAAAAAATTTTGTTTACAAAAAGAAGGAGGAGAAAAAATTTTCACCGAAAAAATTGGTCAGATCTTCAAAATTTTTTAAGTTTTGTAAAAGATTTTTGTTTAAAAACAAATCAGATAGAGATCTGATACAAGGGATCACTCGATTGGTCCTGATCTATCAGTGAAGTCGATCTAAACAGAAGACGTGATTGTTAACTGTTTAAACAAAAATTCTTTCTTTGATCATTCCTGTTAAACTCAAACCGTTCTTGCCTTTTGTACACACATACCTGTTGATCTAATTATACCCTTAGCCTAAACTGCTCCCACACTGGAGTCTTACAACGGCGTAACGAGCCTTTCGACGATCATAGGTGATTTACGGCAAGTCAGGCGAATGATCTAGGAGCCAAAGAAGAAAAAGTTTGAATAAACATTTAAGTAAACAAATCAAACTGTTTTTTCATCGAAAACCACCGATAACATCAAGAACCAACCGTGTGGCTCTGATACCATATGACAGCGGCGATTAAGTTTTTAAAAGAAAAACTTTAACAGAAAAGAAAAGATTAAGAAGATGACCGGTTAATCGGTAAAGTAATCTCTTTCATTTATTTATAAAAATTTGAGGAAGGATTACAGTATATCCTAGACTAAATGTTTGAGAGGGAAGAACGAAGTATTAAGGACTTCGTCTTCATCTTCTAACTAACAAGATCGAAGCTGAAAGCTTCGTCTCCGGCTAACTCTAGAGAGAAGGGAGAGGACCTTGGAAGAGCTTTCTAGAGAGAGAAGCTCTGAGGCTTTACTGAATTAAGCCTAAAGAAACTCTAACACTTGAGTTTCTTTAAATAGAAAACTGAAAAGTAAATTACTATTGAATCACGCAGGATTCACTATTACATTAACTGAAGTAAAAGTAATTTACTTAAGTAAAAGTAAAACGTAAGAAACATTTTACATTTACTTTTACATTGGGTAAATGTAAGAAACATTTAACTAAAGTTAAAAATATTTAACTTTTACTTAAGTAAAAGCAAAAGTTATTTTCTTTTACTTTTACTTTTACAATGATTAAAGTAAAAGTGATGATGGCGTGGGCCATCACCTGTCGGTGACTGAAGATGCCTCTGGCGTCTTCTTCGTTTACTGGTCCGTCTCCTGTTGGTCGCCGGTGGTGCTGTTGATCGTTTTCTCCGACGAGTCACCATCCCCATACTATTCGGCCTCAAAAAAAATATCCAGGAAGTTAACCCCTTTCACCCCTAAAAAATTTTGTTTACAAAAAGAAGGCGGAGAAAAAAATTTCATCGAAAAAATTGGTTAGATCTTCAAAATTTTTTAAGTTTTGTAAAAGATTTTTGTTTAAAAACAAATCAGATAGAGATCTGATACAAGGGATCACTCGATTGGTCTTGATCTATCAGTGAAGTCGATCTAAACAGAAGACGTGATTGTTAACTGTTTAAACAAAAATTCTTTCTTTGATCATTCCTGTTAAACTCAAACCGTTCTTGCCTTGTGTAAACACATACCTGTTGATCTAATGATATAAGGAGGCGGAAGAAGGAGGCGGAAGAAGAAGAAGGAGGCGGAAGAAGGACAGAGATGCGCATACATACACAATTCAAATAACTAAATAAAAACAATTTTATTTATGATAACTTGAATATTTATCTCAAAAATATTTAATATTTTTGGAATATAAATGGTATTTATTTATTTAATTACAATATTAAATAAATGATTTAAAAATAGTTTTAATTCATGTAAAATCATGAAAAATAATATTATGGTATAAGAAAATATTTTAAGTTATTTTTGATGACTTTTAATATTTTGTGTTGAAATTCATTATTTAATCAATATTAATAATAATTAGTTTATTTAATAGATATATTAAATAAATTATGGAAAAATAGAATTAATGGTTTAAAAATCATATAAAAATGATTTAAGTGTGATAAAAATATTTTAAGTTATAAAATATAACTTTTGATATTTAGTCATGAAAATATTAATATTTTAATATTAATATTAATTATCAGATAATGGATTTAAGTGTTTAAAAATCATATAATTATGATTTTAAGGTATTAAAAATACTTTGGTATATTATAATTATTTTGTAATAGTATGTAATGATTTTCATTAATATTTTATATTAAATGAAAATTAATGATTAAGGAATTATGTTGTATTTAATTCATTTAAATACATTTTAATGATTGAAAATTCGTGATAAATGGTAATAATTATTTAAAAATTATTACGAGTTTATGAAAATTATTTTGACTGATAAGATAATTATCTATGATAATTGTTAAGTGTTAAGTCAGAGTTTAATTGAACTTAAACTCGATATTCGTCCGACTAGACCGTCGGGATGTTAGAATTGTGTCGGTTTTAAGTTAAACTGAAATAATTTGACCTAATACCAAGTCTTATGTGTTGTATAAACTGATAGGCTTATGTGCTATGTGTTTAGGTTATTCTGTGGATATGTATATATAATAGTATTATACTGTGATGATATTATTCTAATATTGGAGATCTATATTTCTAATATTAGGTCTTCGGGTAAAACATTATAAATTGCGTTGCAGTAATCAATGGTTCAGGCAAGTCTCTTTGTACTTAACTCTAATAAGAGTATTTTATTCAAGCTTATGGTTAATCATTGTTGATTTCCATAAAAATTGTACTCTGTACATCTTGCATGTATAAGTCAGGTATGAAAGGCTGATCACCTTCATTACCAGTTGTTTCAGAAATGTTTGTTCATGTTTAAAACTTGTTCAGTCAAAAGTTTGTTCGTGCTAGTTCTCAATTATATTGATGAATTATAGCCAGATTATTATTCATACTCTTCAATCATGATATATCGTTATATTATTGTATTTAAACTTGCGGGGCAACTTTCATGCTCACCCTTGCTATATCATGATAAAACATTGCAGATAAGGCGAACGTGTCCGGATACAGGAAAAAGATAATGCCAAGTTCAGCTTGGGATATAAAGTCCGGCTAGTTTGTAATAGCGTATTTTTATGTGTTGTATTTTAGATATTTTATGAATTGTGTAAAAGTTAAGGTTAATCGACCTTGGGGATAAGTGTGTAAAGTTTAATGTATAAACAATTTATGTTTATATCTTCCGCAAATAGTTATAGAAATAGTATACCGGATCTGTGGTGATTTGGGACCCGGATTCGGGGCTATAATAATAGATCCATGATCTTTCAACCCAGATCACTTATTAACACCCTAATACACAACTTTAACCCTTCAATTACAACATCTAACTTTAAATCAAAAGATTTTCAAAATTAGGTTTTATATACCTTTTATGCTTTGATCCTTTGAATCTAACTTCTGATTATTGTTCTTGGCTTGATAAGAGGTTAACCTATCTTAACTTTTCTCTCTATCTCACCCTAGATTTCGAAGATGGAGAGAGAGGATGAGTTTGTAGAAAATGAAAAGCCAAGTGAGACTTTTCTTTTTTTTAATCTATACACCACTTAGATTCAATGAATTTCCTGGCCAGATTAGCTGAAGTAGGACACATATCTAGGCTAAGCTAGGGTTTGGTGAGCAACTCACCATCGATTTAGATCTACAAGCAATATCCAATAATGCAACAAAGGGTAATTTAGTCTTTTCCATTCTAATTTAATGGCATTTTTGTCAAATAGCCAAACCCTTAGAGTTTAGGGTTTGAGAGGGTTTAGGGATTAGGGTTTAACATTTAACCCTTAAAGATTTAGCAACTTGATTTTCTAAAATTTTCAAATTAGATTTTGAAAAAAATAGAAATTTAATATTTCTAAATTATAATTAGTATTTACTAATTATATTAAAATTTCTTAATCACCAATTAAATCTTGCTAATTAGGATTAACATTTCCTAATTAAAATCGCTAATTTAGCAATTAGGGTCAAAATGGTCATTAGGGTTTATAAACCGCTAATTAAGGTTTTAAAATAGAAAATAATCTTTTCAAAAATAGAAATTAAATTTTCGTAATTAGATTAGGATTTTCTAATTACTCATAACTCAAAAATTAGGATTAATATTTCCTAATTAACATTAAAATAATTAGATTTTTCTCAAATTATAAATTAGGGTTCCTAACCCAGAAATTAGGGTTTTCAAAATGTGAAATTAGGGTTTTATAACCAATTTATTAATATTAACCCTAATTAATCTTATAATTATTTACATTTACGCCATTAAGTTCCCGATTTAGGGTTTCATGCACCGAATTATGCTTTCGGATTCCCGGAACTGAAATTATGGTTTCCAGAACCGGTTTCTAGGGTTTCTTGTTAATCATTAGGGTTTTCTAACTGAACGTTGGTGTTCGTAATATAAACTTAGGATTTGACACATATATAATTAATCTGGTCAACCCTTGACCCATATCCACATTATGTACAAATACATAACAATTTTCACAGAACTTAATCACATAAATCCTTAATCCTGAATAATTCACCTAAATCCTTCACCGAAATCCTTCAACGAATTTTGAAATCCTCAAAATTCAATCCCAATAACTTCAAACACATACACTAATTTTCTGTCTAAGTCTATTATTTGACCTTAAATCCATCATTTAAGATTTTAATAAATTGTCTAATTTCTAGGGTTGTCACATTCACCCCTCCTTATAAGAATTTCGTCTCCGAAATTCACCTTACACTTTACACCGTGCACCTTTCATCAAACACCATTCACAGACATTTCACATTCCTCCTAATACACCACTCACAAGAGTAAAAGGTTTAAAATTGCACTGAGGGGTCATATAGACCATGAACACATAGTTTTAACGGTATTTATACCGCAAAACAAAACATTACTTGGTATGTTTACAATCACAAAGAAGGTAAACTACCGTTGCTAGTACTTTAGGTGATTAGCCCATCGTACGCTTACGTCATGCATAACGTATTTTTTTAGCGAATATTTACGCTATTAGATTGGATTATTTATCCAAACAACATAGTTCACCTCAGTCTTATCATAGGATTCTGTTCCAATGCAATTTGGTAAATTAAACTTTTTTTGAAAATATTTTCGAGAATGACGTCATGATGCCGTACTGTATTTACAGTCCGTTGAGGATTCCGTCATTTGGTGATTTTATCATGCTACATCATACCATAGTGGAATAGTGACTTTAAGTCAAATTCCCACTAAGTAATTCTGCATTGATGACTACATCATTTTTATCATCTCTGCACCAGGTTACATGGTACATAAGTGATAAATAAAAACAATTTTTTTTAAAAGGCACATAGTGCGTATTTAGCTTGATGTCAAAAATTTGAAGTTTAGCATACCAAGGAGTTTAGGAAAACCTAAGTCTCCACTAATGATCATTTGCTTAACAATATATCTATTCCAATAATCCTTAACACTCCATTCACACAACTATACCCAGTTTATAAAACCACACTTATGAGTTCATAACCTGGACACAATTATATGAGTTTAAGAACTTACCCTAGTTTGACCTTTGGCGTCCGTTCTCTGAGGGGCTCATAAACATTTCATATAACTATGAGTCAAGAATGTCACATAAGTATGAGTTCTAAGAACTCGTACTTAATCCTATATTCTCTACCTATGACCTATTTATCTGTATATAACAACTAGCATGACACAACATTTCAATGGTTACCAGTGCCACCAACTAAGTAGTTTTTACACCAAGTACAATTCCCCGCCCATACAAGAAATCATACAACTCAGTTGCTGACACGAATCCTCATTGAAATCCCCACCTAATCTTAACCCCCTTTTTCAATACGAATTCAATTCGTATTCATAATCCATAACTCTTTTATGAGTTTTCATAGTACCATTTTATAGTATAACTTACACACATCATCTTGCTGTAAACTTTTCAATCAGTAGATTGATTCTTTCTGGTTGTCATAACCTTATCAGATCACGGGGTGATCTCATCGTATATATTATAATTTAATTCTATGACTTGATCGTTTTATTTTACGATCTCCTATTCCTGCACTTTCAGTCTTTTAGACTCGATCTATTCACCATTATTGTTCAACTTTATTATCAGAGTTAGGGAACTCTGTACTTTACACTCGCCGAGATTCGTCTTTGAATCTTACTGACCAACTAACTATATTTGAGTTAGTCTTATCCTAATCACTGCGGTTATTGGTCTCAAGTATTCCTACCTAAGCTTCATAACCAACAGCATTGATACCAACTGTGATAGCCTCGAATTCGGGCCCCAAATCGCCGCGGATTCGGTACACTAATCATTCAATAACTATTTGCGGAAGATATAAACATAAATTGTTTATACATTACACTTTACACATTACCCCAAGGTCGAGTAACCTTAACTTAAACACAATTCATAAGTTTTCTAACATATAACACATTTATCAAACTATACTATTAAAAAATAGCCGCAAATTTTATCCCAAGCTGAACTTGGCATTATCTTTTCCTGTATCCGAACACATTCGTCTTATCTGCAATGTTTTATCATTATATAGCAAGGGTGAGCATGAAAGTTGCCCAACAAGTTTAAGTTCAACAATATAACGATATATCATGATTGAAGAGTATGAATAATAAGCTGGCTATAATTCATCAATATAATTGAGAACTAGCACGAACAAACTTCTGACTGAACAAGTTTTAAACATGAACAAACATTTCCGAACCAACTAGTAAAGAAGGTGATCAGCCTTTCATACCTGACTTATACATGCACGATGTACAGAGTACAATTTTCGTAGCAATCAGCAATGATTAATCATAAGCTTGAATAAAATACTCTTAGTAGAGTTTAGTAAAAAGAATCTTGCCTGAACCGTTGATTACCGCAACGTAATTTATAACGCATTATCTCGAAGACCTAATATTAGTAATATAGATCTCCAATATTAGAATAATATCATCACAGTATAATAATGTTATATTTATACACATAGAATAACCTAAACACATAACACATAATTCTATCAGTCTGTACAACACATAAGACATAGCATCAAGTCAAACTATTTATGTCTGAGTTGAAACCGAAAATTTTTTATCATCCCGACTATCTAGTAGGACGAATATCGAGTTTAAGTTCAATTAAACTCTGCCTAAACACTTAACAATTATCACATATAATTTTCTTATCAATCAAATTTTTTTTAAAGACTTATAATAATTTTTAGATAATTATTACCATTTATCAACATTTTTCAATCATTAAAACTATATTTAAATGAATTAAATACCACAAAATTGCTTAATCATTAAAATTTATTTAATATAAAATATTAATCAAAATCATTACATAATATTATAATATAATTATAATATATCAAAGTATTTTTAATAGCTTAAAATCATAATTATATGATTTTTAAACACTTAAATTCATTATCCGATAATTGCTATTTATATTAAAATATTAATATTTTCATTCCAAAATATCAAAAGTTACATTTTATAACTTAAAATATTTTTTATAACACTTAAATCAATTTTGTATGATTTTTAAATCATTAATACTATTTTTTCATAATTTATTTAATATATTTATTAAATAAAATAATTACCAATAATAATAAATTATTAATGAATTTCATCACAAAATATCAAAAGTCATCAAAAATAACTTAAAATATTTTCTAATACCATAATATATTTTTTCATGATTTTTCATGAATTAAAACCATTTTTTAAATAATTTATTTAATATTTTAAATAAATAAATAAATTCCTTTTATATTCCAAAAATATTAAATATTTTTAAAATATACTTAACATAATTAAAAACTATTTTTCAGAATTTATTTTGTATTTTTAATAATTAAAAACAATTTTTTTCTATTTATTTAATTAATTTTTGCATTTTCCGAAAATAAGCGTCGCTAAAAGGACTTCTGGCGATGAATCCGTCGCTGTTGGTGTTCTTCACGTGTTCTTGAGCTGCTCAGAACGCCCATGTCAGTGTTTAAGGTGCTAGGTTTGACCGATTTTTAATCTATGTTCTTCTTGATTCTGGGCTTCTAATTCATGCTAAGATTGTAGTACTTATTTCATACTACAACAATAAACTAAGTTCACGGCCATACAACTTTACACTTCGAAGATCTGAGCCTCTAAACAACCTGACAAGGCTGTTCTTCATTTTCTAGGTTTTCCGAAAATTGAAGAACATAAGTAGGTGCTACTTTGGCCCTTTTAATCTACACATCTCCGGCTTGTTTTGGGTGCTTGATTGATTCACTAATGTAGTATTGATGGCAGTGAACAATTTCATAACACTAAATCATAACAACAATATCACACAAGACAGATTCGAGCCTGTCAAACTACATGTCAGGTACGCGTTCTTGAAAATTCTGGGTTTTCCAGAATCTTCATCCGAGCAGTCGGTCAACGGTGGTTTGACCAAACATTTCTATGATTCTGAGCAATATATTGGTGATCTAATGATTTTAGTGTGTAGATTACATACCAGGCTACAGTATCAAACCAACAAAATAATCAAAAACATAACGTACAAGCAAGATCACGGCCTGCAAAGGTTGTCAGAAACCATCTGGGTAAATCTGGCTGCCCAGATTCCATATTTTGTGATCGGTCAAAGGGTTTTGACTGCTCATAACTTTCATGACTCTGATTCAATTTCCAGAGTAAAGACAACATAGCACACTACAGATTCATTACATAAAACACTTAACACACACGGATCTAATGGCCCTGACATATGGTTGTCAAACCAAAAATTTCTAGTTTTTCCAGATTTTGAAAAATTCTTGATTCGTGCATCTAAGTGTTTTAGATCCATGATCTATCAACCAAGATAACTTATTAACACCCTAATACACAACTTTAACCCTTCAATTACAACATCTAACTTCAAATCAAAAGATTTTTTAAATTAGGGTTTATATACCTTTTATGCTTTGATCCTTTGAATCTAACTTCTGATTGTTGTTCTTGGCTTAATAAGAGGTTAACCTATCTTAACATTTCTCTCTATCTCACCCTAGATTTCGAAGATGGAGAGAGAGGATGAGTTTGTAGAAAATGAAAAGCCAAGTGAGACTTTTCTTTTTCTTTTTAATCTATACACCACTTAGATTCAATGAATTTGCAGGCCAGATTAGCTAAAGTAGGACACATATCTAGGCTAAGCTAGGGTTTGGTGAGCAACTCACCTTAGGTTTAGATCGACAAGCAATGTTCAATAATGCAACAAAGGGTAATTTAGTCTTTTCCATTCTAATTTAATGGCATTTTTGTCATATTGACAAACCTTGAGGGTTTAGGGTTTGAGAGGGTTTAGGGTTTAACATTTAACCCTTAAAGATTTAGCAACTTGATTTTCTAAAATTTCCAAATTAGATTTTCAAAAAAATAGAAATTTAATATTTCTAAATTATAATTAATATTTACTAATTATATTAAAATTTCTTAATCACCAATTAAATCTTGCTAATTAGTATTAACATTTCCTAATTAAAATCGCTAATTTAGTAATTAGGGTCAAAATGGTCATTGGGGTTTATAAACCACTAATTAAGGTTTATAAATAGAAAATAATCTTTTCAAAAATAGAAATTAAATTTTCGTAATTAGATTAGGATTTTCTAATTACTCATAACTCAAAAATTAGGATTAATATTTCCTAATTAACATTACAATTATTAAATTAATAATTAGATTTTTCTCCAATTATAAATTAGGGTTTCTAAACCAGAAATTAGGGTTTTCAAAATGTGAAATTAGGGTTTTATAACCAATTTGTTAATATTAACCCTAATTAATCTTATAATTATTTACATTTACGCCATTAAGTTCCCGATTTAGGGTTTCATGCACCGAATTAGGGTTTCAAATTCCCAGAACTGAAATTAGGGTTTCCAGAACCGGTTTCTAGGGTTTCTTGTTAATCGTTAGGGTTTTCTAACTGAACGTTGGTGTTCTTAATATAAACTTAGGGTTTGACACATATATAATTAATCTGGTCAACCCTTGACCCTTATCCACATTATGTACACATACATAACAATTTTCACAGAACTTAATCACATAAATCCTTAATCCTGAATAATTCACCTAAATCCTTCACCGAATTTTGAAATCCTCAAAATTCAATCCCAATAACTTCAAACGCATACACTAATTTTCTCTCTAGGTCTATTATTTGACCTTAAATCCATCATTTAAGATTTTAATAAATTGTCTAATTTCTCGGGTTGTCACATTCACCCATCCTTATAAGAATTTCGTCCCCGAAATTCACCTTACACCTTACACCGTGCACCTTTCATCAAACACCATTCACACACATTTCACATTCTACCCAATACACCACTCACAAGAGTAAAAGGTTTAAAATTGCACTGAGGGGTCATATAGACCATGAACACATAGTTTTAACGGTATTTATACCGCAAAACAAAACATTACTTGGTATGTTTACAATCCCAAAGAAGGTAAACTACCGTTGCTAGTACTTTAGGTGATTAGCCCATCGTACGCTTACGTCATGCATAACGTATTTTTTTAGCGAATATTTACGCTATTAGATTGGATTATTTATCCAAACAACATAGTTCACCTCAGTCTTATCATAGGATTCTGTTCCAATGCAATTTGGTAAATTAAACTTTTTTTGAAAATATTTTCAAGAATGACGTCATGATGCCGTACTGTATTTACAGTCCGTTGAGGATTCCGTCATTTTGTGATTTTATCATGCTACATCATACCATAGTGGAATAGTGACTTTAAGTCAAATTCACACTAAGTAATACTGCATTGATGACTCCATCATTTTTATCATCTCTGCACCAGGTTACATGGTACATAAGTGATAAATAAAAACAATTTTTTTAAAAGGCACATAGTGCGTATTTAGCTTGATGTCAAAAATTTGAAGTTTAGCATACCAAGGAGTTTAGGAAAACCTAAGTCTCCACTAATGATCATTTGCTTAACAATCTATCTATTCCTAAAATCCTTAACACTCCATTCACACAACTATATTCAGTTTATAAAACCACACTTATGAGTTCATAACCTGGCCACAATTATATGAGTTTAAGAACTTACCTTAGTCTGACCTTTGGCGTCCGTTCGCTGAGGGGCTCATAAACATTTCATATAACTATGAGTCAAGAATGTCACATAAGTATGAGTTCTAAGAACTCGTACTTAATCCTATATTCTCTACCTATGACCTATTTATCTGTATATAATAACTAGCGTGACACAACATTTCAATGGTTACCAATGCCACCAACTAAGTAGTTTTTACACCAAGTACAATTCCCTGCCCATACAAGAAATCATACAACTCAGTTGCTGACACGAATCCTCATTGAAATCCCACCTAATCTTAACCCCCTTTTTCAATACGAATTCAATTCGTATTCATAATCCATAACTCTTTTATGAGTTTTCATAGTACCATTTCACAGTACAACTTACACACACCATCTTGCCATAAACTTTTCAATCAGTAGATTGATTCTTTCTGGTTGTCATAACCTTATCAGATCAAGGGGTGATCTCACCGTATATATTACGATTTAATTCTATAACTTGATCGTTTTGTTTTACGATCTCCTATTCCTGCACTTTCAGTCTTTCAGACTCGATCTATTCACCATTATTGTTTAACTTTATTATCAGAGTTAGGGAACTCTGTACTTTACACTCGCAGAGATTCGTCTTTGAATCTTACAGACCAACTAACTATATTTGAGTTAGTCTTATCCTAATCACTGCGGTTATTGGTCTCAGGTTTTCCTACCTAAGCTTCATAACCAAAAGCTTTGATACCAACTGTGATAGCCTCGAATTCGGGCCCCAAATCACCGCGGATTTGGTACACTAATCATTCAATAACTATTTACGGAAGATATAAACATAAATTGTTTATACATTACACTTTACACATTACCCCAAGGTCGAGTAACCTTAACTTAAACACAATTCATAAGATTTCTAACATATAACACATTTATCAAACTATACTATTACAAAATAGCCGCAAATTTTATCCCAAGCTGAACTTGACATTATCATTTCCTGTATCCGAACGCATTCGCCTTATCTGCAATGTTTTATCATTATATATCAAGGGTGAGCATGAAAGTTTCCCAACAAGTTTAAGTTCAACAATATAACGATATATCATGATTGAAGAGTATGAATAATAAGCTGGCTATAATTCATCAATATAATTGAGAACTAGCACGAACAAACTTCTGACTGAACAAGTTTTAAACATGAACAAACATTTCCGAACCAACTGGTAACGAAGGTGATCAGCCTTTCATACCTGACTTATACATGCAAGATGTACAGAGTACAATTTTCGTGGCAATCAGCAATGATTAATCACATGCTTGAATAAAATACTCTTAGTAGAGTTTAGTAAAAAGAAACTTGCCTGAACCGTTGATTACCGCAACGCAATTTATAACGCATTATCTCGAAGACCTAATATTAGTAATATAGATCTCCAATATTAGAATAATATCATCACAGTATAATACTGTTATATTTATACACATAGAATAACCTAAACACATAACACATAATCCTATCAGTCTATACAACACATAAGACATATCATCAAGTCAAACTATTTAAGTCTGAGTTGAAACCGACAAAATTTTATCATCCTGACGGTCTAGTCGGACGAATATTGAGTTTAAGTTCAATTAAACTCTGCCTAAACACTTAACAATTATCACAGATAATTTTCTTATCAATCAAATTTTTTTAAAGACTTATAATAATTTTTAGATAATTATTACCATTTATCAACATTTTTCAATCATTAAATCTGTATTTAAATAAATTAAATACCACAAAATTCCTTAATCATTAAAATTTATTTAATATAAAATATTAATGAAAATCATTACATAATATTATAGTATAATTATAATATATCAAAGTATTTTTAATACCTTAAAATAAAAATTATATGATTTTTAAACACTTAAATCCATTATCCGATAATTGCTATTTATATTAAAATATTAATATTTTCATTCCAAAATATCAAAAGTTACATTTTATAACTTAAAATATTTTTTATAACACTTAAATCAATTTTGTATGATTTTTAAATCATTAATACTATTTTTTCATAATTTATTTAATATATTTATTAAATAAACTAATTACCAATAATAATAAATTATTAATGAATTTCATCACAAAATATCAAAAGTCATCAAAAATAACTTAAAATATTTTCTAATTCCATAATATAATTTTTCATGATTTTTCATGAATTAAAACCATTTTTTAAATAATTTATTTAATATTATAATTAAATAAATAAATTCCTTTTATATTCCAAAAATATTAAATATTTTTAAAATATACTTAAAATAATTAAAAACTATTTTTCAGAATTTATTTTGTATTTTTAATAATTAAAAACCATTTTTTTCTATTTATTTAATTAAATTTTGCATTTTCCGAAAATAAGCGTCGCTAAAAGGACTTCTGGCGATGAATCCGTCGCTGTTGGTGTTCTTCACGTGTTCTTGAGCTGCCCAGAACGCCCATGTCAGTGTTTAAGGTGCTAGGTTTGACCGATTTTTAATCTATGTTCTTCTTGATTCTGGGCTTCTAATTCATGCTAAGATTGTAGTACTTATGTCATACTACAACAATAAACTAAGTTCACGGCCATACAACTTTACACTTCGAAGATCTGAGCCTCTAAACAACCTGACAAGGCTGTTCTTCATTTTCTAGGTTTTTCGAAAAATGAAGAACATAAGTAGGTGCTACTTTGGCCCTTTTAATCTACACATCTCCGGCTTGTTTTGGGTGCTTGATTGATTCACTAATGTAGTATTGATGGCAGTGAACAATTTCATAACACTAAATCATAACAACAATATCACACAAGACAGATTCGAGCCAGTCAAACTACATGTCAGGTACGCGTTCTTGAAAATTCTGGGTTTTCCAGAATCTTCATCCGAGCAGTCGGTCAACGGTGGTTTGACCACACATTTCTATGATTCTGAGCAATATATTGGTGATCTAATGATTTTAGTGTGTAGATTACATACCAGGCTACAGTATCAAACCAACAAAACAATCAAAAACATAACGTACAAGCAAGATCACGGCCTGCAAAGGTTGTCAGAAACCATCTGGGTAAATCTGGCTGCCCAGATTCCAGATTTTGTGATCAGTCAAAGGGTTTTGACTGCTCATAACTTTCGATCTAGACATGTTATGACTCTGATTCAATTTCCAGAGTAAAGACAACATAGCACACTACAGATTCATTACATAAAACACATAAAACACTTAACACACACGGATCTAATGGCCCTGACATATGGTTGTCAAACCAAAAATTTCTAGTTTTTCCAGATTTTGAAAAATGCTTGATTCGTGCATCTAAGTGTTATAGATCCATGATCTATCAACCAAGATAACGTATTAACACCCTAATACACAACTTTAACCCTTCAATTACAACATCTAACTTCAAATCAAAAGATTTTTGAAATTAGGGTTTATATACCTTTTATGCTTTGATCCTTTGAATCTAACTTCTGATTGTTGTTCTTGGCTTAATAAGAGGTTAACCTATCTTAACATTTCTCTCTATCTCACCCTAGATTTCGAAGATGGAGAGAGAGGATGAGTTTGTAGAAAATGAAAAGCCAAGTGAGACTTTTCTTTTTCTTTTTAATCTATACACCACTTAGATTCAATGAATTTGCAGGCCAGATTAGCTAAAGTAGGACACATATCTAGGCTAAGCTAGGGTTTGGTGAGCAACTCACCATAGGTTTAGATCTACAAGCAATGTTCAATAATGCAACAAAGGGTAATTTAGTCTTTTCCATTCTAATTTAATGGCATTTTTGTCAAATAGCCAAACCTTGAGGGTTTAGGGTTTGAGAGGGTTTAGGGTTTAACATTTAACCCTTAAAGATTTAGCAACTTGATTTTCTAAAATTTCCAAATTAGATTTTCAAAAAAATAGAAATTTAATATTTCTAAATTATAATTAATATTTACTAATTATATTAAAATTTCTTAATCACCAATTAAATCTTGCTAATTAGGATTAACATTTCCTAATTAAAATCGCTAATTTAGCAATTAGGGTCAAAATGGTCATTGGGGTTTATAAACCACTAATTAAGGTTTTAAAATAGAAAATAATCTTTTCAAAAATAGAAATTAAATTTTCGTAATTAGATTAGGATTTTCTAATTACTCATAACTCAAAAATTAGGATTAATATTTCCTAATTAACATTACAATTATTAAATTAATAATTAGATTTTTCTCCAATTATAAATTAGGGTTCCTAAACCAGAAATTAGGGTTTTCAAAATGTGAAATTAGGGTTTTATAACCAATTTGTTAATATTAACCCTAATTAATCTTATAATTATTTACATTTACGCCATTAAGTTCCCGATTTAGGGTTTCATGCACCGAATTAGGGTTTCGGATTCCCGGAATTAAAATTAGGGTTTCCAGAACCGGTTTTTAGGGTTTCTTGTTAATCGACTCTTAAATGCACAACACCAAATAATACAAATTAGAAACTCCTTTCTAATTTCATTCTGCCTTGGCCAAGGACTACTGAGTTGTCATTTATCGAATCACATAGGACATATCTCTTCTTTTACTAGAAGCGGTAGATTCTTTATTGATCATACATTATCTCCATGTACAACTTATTATACCCAAGCATACCCTTTGATATACCCTAAGGGTCTTAAGGAATAAGTCAAAGTATTATTCATCATACACAAGATACTATGATGATCTCAAGTCCAAGGATCACATGTACTACTATCACTACAGGAATTCCTATTAACATGCAAGTAAAACTCCATTAGGTATTCCTTAGCGAGTCACGTTCAGTGAACTTATTCTCTAATAAGCACCTACATACTTGCTTTAGTGTCTCCACACAAATGATTATGAGATCAATCATCCTGATCCAATGAGCAAGCAACGTATGTACCAATCTATCCGGATTCACTAATCCCCAATTTAGTAATCCAACGATTGGGAACTATTTTAGTTTTAAGCTTTCTAATAATTTAGATCTCATTAGAATGATCATCATCATTATTCTAAAAGCATTGCTTAAAACTATGGGTTTATCACATATTATAAAATAGCATCATGTAGATAATTAAAAGCATTTAATAAATTAATACTTTTTATTAATAAATGAATAAGATTGTTACAAAGTATATGCTTTATCATCAAACATGATTGGCTTGTATGCATACTACTTTCAATCTCCCACTTGCACTAAAGCCAATCGCCATGGTATCTCATACTCTTCTTCTCTAAGTGACGATTATCCTGCTGTTGGATAAGCTTTAGTTAATGAATATGTAATGTTGTTCTTGAGAGTCCACTATCTCTATAGTGATTTCCCATCTTTTAATGATTCCTATAATCAAATAAAAGTGCCACAACACATGTTTGGATCCAAGATGAGACTTAGGAACTATTCCTAGTTCTATAATGAACTTATCATCCAAACAATCAACTTGTAGCTTCATTTACAGCTATATACTTTGTCTTTATCACTAAATCAACAACTCTTTGCTGTTTGGAACCTTTCCAATTCACTGCACCACCGTTCAAGGTAACCCTTTACCTTAAAGTAGATTTTCTGTCGTCTTGGTCTGTCTGAAAAACTCGAGTCTATTAAGACCTCTAGTTTTAATTCAGACTCACCATAAATTTTAATCACATCCTTAGTGCTGGTTAAGTACTTTAAGATGTTTTCACTGTCTCACAGTGAACTTCTCCAGAATATGACTGATCAACATCAAGTCTTGTATATTTCATTGCATACATGATTGTCACTCATGCTATCTCTCTTTTGGAGTCTATGGGGACTATTAAGAGAGATACACTCCATGGCTCATCAATATGAGACATCCCATGGAGTTTTCCATTCTAAACAACTTTAACATCAAATGAATATACGTTCCTTGGGTTAAGTCGAGTATCCTTTTAAATCTATCTATATAGATTTGTATCCCCAATTAAGATACTCTACCCAAATCATTCATGGAGGAATATTTAGACAACTTTATCTTTATTGATTTTAGCATTGGCATGTCATTCCTTATCCGTATTATATCAACATATAATACCAGAAATGTCACGACGCTCCCACTAACCCTTTTGTACACACTATGTTCATTCTTGTTTTTGATAAAATCAAACTCTTTTGATTATCTTTTCAAAATGAATGTTCCATTTTTGAAAAGATTGCTTCAATCCATTTCTCTGAGTGTCTACAACTCTTACCTCATCGTATGTAACTGGATCATCATCTTCTATGATACGTACCTCATCATCATCATCCATGATGAATCCATACCTCCTAGGTATCTTCGGTACTATTCCAGATTTACGATTCGGTTGTGGTACAATAGGTCTATCTATAGGTTCCTCTTATTTGACTTATAGTGTTTTGTGGTCTTGAACTCTTCAAGATCTATTATCCTCCCACTAGCCTCTTCAATGATAAACACTTTTATCTTATAAGGAAGCGTGTTTCACAACAAACACCTTTTGCTAAGTAGGATTATAGAACATATATGCCCTAAACTTACTTTAGGATGTCCCACAAATCTGTACTTGTCAAATTTTGTCCCAAGCTTATCCTTTGAAACCGTTTCACATAAGTTGGACAACCCCTTATCTTAACATACTTAAGATTAGGAATCCTCCCTGTCCATAACTTTTATGGAGTCTTGGGGCCGGATTTTGAGGTTACCTTTTCCGTAGATAAGCAGCCATTTCTAGGACATTACCCCAGAAGGATACTGGAATGTCGGTAAAATCATTATGGACCGCACCATGTCCAACAAGGTACGATTTTTCCATTCAGATACATCAATCAATTATTGCGTATCAGGATGTGTCCATTATGAGAAAAACCATTTGAGATGATCTAGAAACCTATTACACAAGTATTTATTCCTTGATCTAATCAAAGAATTTTAATACTTTGTCAATTTGTTTCATTTCTGAATTCTTTGAACCTTTCAAATAATTCACACTTATATTTCAACAAATTCATACATTCAACTCTTTGAATGATCATCTCCTTTTCTTATACTAGTTTGTTCAATTTGCAAAATATATTTTTTACGTAAGTCAAGTATACAAAATCTATTAAGTAATATTCCAGTTCTATACAAAACATTATTATTATAAATAAAACAACAATTGTTCTTAAATATAATACCAAAGATTTCATTGTCCAACAATAAAATGGAAATAATGTTTCCAACGAGAACTGGAATACAATAACAACTTATTGACTTAATAGACTTGCTCGTAGGCATTGCTAAACTATAAGTTCCTATGGCTAATGCAGCAACCTTTGCTTCATTTTCCACACATAGGTTTACTTATATTTGTTTAGCTTTCTACTTCTGCTTGGTCCCTTCATAAATCATTATTTATGATAACCAAAGTCGGTATCCAATACCTAAGTAGAACCTTGACTTAAAGAAAAATTTATTTCAATCATGAACAAAAACTGTATTGTAACCGAAACTTCACTAAGTTTCTTTGGTTAGCCTTTGCAAGATGCTTCTCGCAGTTTCTTTCTAGTGTCCAGGCTTATTGTAGTGGAAGCAAACTCCTTTGCTATCCGTATCAATTTTGTTCTTATTATCCTTTGTTTTTGCCCTTTCTATTAACCTTCTTAGAATCGTTCTTCTTTTCAGAAGATCCGTTGGCCCCTACCAGTAAGACTTGGTCTTTCTTGGTTGGAAAGTGACTCTCAACATTTTTCAACATGTTAAGCAAATCAGCGAGGCTGAAATCTAGCTTGTTCATATGAAAAATTCACAACAATTGTGAAAGGAGTCCGGGAGTGAGTGCAAGATCAAATCTTGGCTCAACTCTCCATCCATGACAAAACCCGTTGTCCTAATTGATCAATCAAATTGATTATGTTAAGGACTTTTATCTGTACCGTAGTGTCATCGGTCATTCTAGATCGGAAGAGCTCCTTAGATATCTGATATCTATCAGTCCTACTTTCCTCACCATCAACTACTTAATGTGCAGGAATATAATAGGAGCATCCATAGTTTCATGCTGACGCTGAAGCTCGTTACTCATGGATGCGAGCATGATGCATTGAGCCAACTATGCATCATCTAGCCACTTTCTAAAAGCAGCAATATCTTCCTCAGAGGCATTGTCTGCAACCATTGCAGGGATAGGCGTATTAAGGACATAAGATAGCTTTTCAGCCGTGAGAACTATTCTCAATTACCTTAACCAATCCATTTAATTCAGTCCGGTTAATTTAGCATCTAATATGCTACGCAGTGATAGTAATTTAGACATTGTAAAATTCTGTAAATGAATTTGTAATTAACAACATTTTAACATACATTCTTTTATTAATTACCAAAATAATTTAGGTCTTGTTTTAAATTGGTATCTCCCACTATTTTCTTCAAACTATATTACCCTCACTTATATAGTTCGGCAAAATCTAATTAAAGATATGCTAGTGAGAATAAGGATCCCATTTCAAATGTATATAGCCTTGTGTGTGCACAACAAACTATATATAAATAAATAGGTAGACAACTCTTGTCAATTACATCAACTATATAACTCCTTGTATTTTACCTCTTAAATCATAATGGTCAAGTGTGTGCACATCCGAACTAAAATGATTTAAGTTAAGTCAGACCCAGCATTTTCATATAAATGAAGAGAAAATTACAGCCCTTGTGTGTGCACAACAAAGCAGTAATGTTCAATTCCTTATAAACATCATATGTAATAAAAACTACATCTTAAATATTTAATACTTGCCTTGTGTGTGCACAACAAACTCATATTAAATATTCAATACTCTATTGTTTCTATCATGCTAGAAGGCGACGTTCGATATTCCAAATATCTTTGAACGTTACAACTTAATATAAAATATTTGAGGGGTTTGTTATTAATTTATCTCATCTTGTTTAGCGCGCATGCACATATATATATATAAAATACGCGTCATATTAATAAACATGCGAAGCATGTTTGCATAATATAATATATATATATATATATATATATATATATATAGTATAAGCATGCACATATAGAATACTATATTCTACTTGGATTGATTATGGACTTTTATTCTAGTTTGGTTCACTAGAGCCACCAAGTGAACCAAAAGGTCAAACCCTAGGGGTGCAAGAATTAATATTTAAATATAACTATTACATTTAAACCCGGGCTCCATTACAAACGGGTCTTCAAGCGCTCCTTGCTCCTTGATCTCCAATTCTTCAAAATTAATTCTAATTATTCCTATTACAAAACTATTTGAAATAAATAGAAACCTTGATCAGCAGTCAAGGGGAAGTACATAGGAGGGAGTTAGAATTTACATTATGAAAAATTAGAGAAGACGAGGTACGCAGACCCCATTTAATAAAACTCATACATTCATGCATCAACTAAAATAAAATCCAATCACATTGGTCAATAGTCCATAATCAATCCCATTTATTATCATACACATCACCATATGCATCAATAAACAACATTCATCTCATGAATAATAAACATTTAATATATATATTGATATCATTTAATGGGCAAAATTAGTTAGCATAAAATCTATTTTTGAATCAAAATAAACTCTTTTATTTTAATCCAAATTTAAATCAAAATAAAACTATTTTATTTTAATTTATCTAATTTTGAATAAAATAAACTATTTTATTTTAATCAAAATCTTTAATCAAAATAAACTCCTTTATTTTAATTAATTATGGAATCCAATTCCAAGTAAAAAAAAAACTCCTTTATTTAAGGAAGTACGGATTTTCTTTCCTATTCACAAATAAACTCCTTTATTTTGAATAATATGAAATCTTATTTCATATCTAAATAAACTC
Source organism: Panax japonicus (assembly GCA_020205505.1). Taxonomy (NCBI): domain Eukaryota; kingdom Viridiplantae; phylum Streptophyta; class Magnoliopsida; order Apiales; family Araliaceae; genus Panax; species Panax japonicus. Next base: position 37,529,868 of record CM035099.1, on the reverse strand, counting down.
CTTTATTTAAGGAAATTAGGATTCTCTTTCCTATTCACAAATAAACTCTTTTATTTTGAATAATATGAAATCTTATTTCATATCTAAATAAACTCCTTTATTTAAGAAAACATAGAATCCAATTTCAACTCCAATTAGTTATCATAGAATCCAATTCCAACTCTAATTAGTTAGCATGAAATTTAATTTTAAAATTAAAATAAATATTTTATTTTAAGATTAAAATAAACTTTTTATTTTAAAATTAAAATAAGTTTTTATTTTAATAATAAAATAATTAAAAATAATATATATATTACGTTAATATATATAAATAACTCATAAGTGTTACCTTATAAATATAATATATAAGTGATATCTTTATAAATATCAATGTGCCCAGAATTTATGCCAGAATATAATCATGCTCCCACGTGGCAATGAATGCAGAAGAGATTTCAACATAATCAGTTTATATATCATTCACGTAGGATGAAGCAACAGTCCACTTGCAGCGAATCAGCAGCGAACAAAAAATAACAGGCTTTCGTGATTTTGTTTTGTTTTTTTTTTTTTAAATAAATTTTATACCATAAAATTATGCCCAAATAAATTGTTCTAAACATATATCAATATACATATCAAATCTGAAATAATTAATAATTCGCATAAAGGTTTGGCTCTGATGCCACTGTTAGGTTTGTAACATTCATGAACGCAATCAAATTGCACAAAATTAGCGGAAGCGTGTAAAATCAGAGTTTAAAATTTTTACAAACCATAAACCCGGATCACCCTTTATGCGCAATTATTAATTTAACGAAAAGATAAGAACAAGAACCATACCCTTGAAGATCCGAGCTTCCTCAGGTACAAGTTCACCTCCAATCCTTTTCGCGTTCAACTTGAATCCACCGGGTTTGGTTCCTTCCTTTGATCAACGTTAGCCACCCAAATGTTTGGCCTCTAGAGGTGATCCACCAAGGATGAAGAAGAATTCAAGAAGATGGGTATTTGGCAAAATCCTTATTTTTCTATCTCCCATAGAAAAGGAGCGTACTCTCCAACAATTGGAATAACGTATATTAGATATCTGATATAAGACTCCTCTTATAAAGATATCAAGTAACCCTATTAAAAATAAGGTATTATTTATTTAATTAAACTCTTTTAATTAAATGGGCTCCCTAATCTTATTAGAGATAATTAATTAAACTCCTTTAACTAATTTTCCCTCCTAATCCTATTAGGAATAAATGAGAGTACTTATATTAAATTAATTCCTAAACTCTTTTAGAAATTAAAATAATAATAATTGTAACAATATTAATAAGACTCCTCTTATTAATTTATATTTAATATTTCTAAAATATTAAATAGTAAATATTAAGCTATTTAATTTATTCTATCACCATAGATTAAATTAAATATACTTAACATATTATTACGATTATGCCATTAACTTCTTAAATAATTATTCTTCCTTTTATGGTGTGACCCTTTAGGTTCTCCATATTAAACCGGTTGTGAATAAATCAATTAGAACAATTCTAATCTTATTTAAATAAATAAATTAAATTAATTTATTTAAATAAATAATATTTATTTTACAATAGGGATAAGCCTCCCTAGCGATCAACGACTTTCCAGATAATATAGATTTCAACATTAATCATAAAAGAACCTTTGAGTAAATAGTTACCGTACAATTCAATCCTTCCACCATACAATGTCCCAATTAAATATAAGACATGGAATTTCTGTCAAGTCTTATTTTATTTAATTATATGTATTTCGACTCTTAAATGCACAACACCAAATAATACAAATTAGAAACTCCTTTCTAATTTCATTCTGCCTTGGCCAAGGACTACTGAGTTGTCATTTATCGAATCACATAGGACATATCTCTTCTTTTACTAGAAGCGGTAGATTCTTTATTGATCATACATTATCTCCATGTACAACTTATTATACCCAAGCATACCCTTTGATATACCCTAAGGTTCTTAAGGAATAAGTCAAAGTATAATTCATCATACACAAGATACTATGATGATCTCAAGTCCAAGGATCACATGTACTACTATCACTACAGGAATTCCTATTGACATGCAAGTAAAACTCCATTAGGTATTCCTTAGCGAGTCACGTTCAGTGAACTTATTCTCTAATAAGCACCTACATACTTGCTTTAGTGTCTCCACACAAATGATTATGAGATCAATCATCCTCATCCAATGAGCAAGCAACGTATGTACCAATCTATCCGGATTCACTAATCCCCAATTTAGTAATCCAACGATTAGGAACTATTTTAGTTTTAAGCTTTCTAAGAATTTAGATCTCATTAGAATGATCATCATCATTATTCTAAATACATTGCTTAAAACTATGGGTTTATCACATATTATAAAACAGCATCATGTAGATAATTAAAAGCCTTTAATAAATTAATACCTTTTATTAATAAATGAATAAGATTGTTACAAAGTATATGCTTTATCATCAAACATGATTGGCTTGTGTGCATACTACTTTCAGTCATAACCTTATCAGATCACGGGGTGATCTCATCGTATATATTACGATTTAATTCGATGACTTGATCGTTTTGTTTTACGATCTCCTATTCCTGCACTTTCAGTCTTTTAGACTCGATCTATTCACCATTATTGTTCAACTTTATTATCAGAGTTAGGGAACTCTGTACTTTACACTCGCCGAGATTCGTCTTTGAATCTTACTGACCAACTAACTATATTTGAGTTAGTCTTATCCTAATCACTGCGGTTATTGGTCTCAGGTATTCCTACCTAAGCTTCATAACCAACAGCTTTGATACCAACTGTGATAGCCTCGAATTCGGGCCCCAAATCACGGCGGATTCGGTACACTAATCATTCAATAACTATTTGCGGAAGATATAAACATAAATTGTTTATACATTACACTTTACACATTACCCCAAGGTCGAGTAACCTTAACTTAAACACAATTCATAAGTTTTCTAACATATAACACATTTATCAAACTATACTATTACAAAATAGCCGCAAATTTTATCCCAAGCTGAACTTGGCATCATCATTTCCTGTATCCGAACGCATTCGCCTTATCTGCAATGTTTTATCATTATATATCAAGGGTGAGCATGAAAGTTTCCCAACAAGTTTAAGTTCAACAATATAACGATATATCATGATTGAAGAGTATGAATAATAAGCTGGCTATAATTCATCAATATAATTGAGAACTAGCACGAACAAACTTCTGACTGAACAAGTTTTAAACAAGAACAAACATTTCCGAACCAACTGGTAACGAAGGTGATCAGCCTTTCATACCTGACTTATACATGCAAGATGTACAGAGTACAATTTTCGTGGCAATCAGCAATGATTAATCATATGCTTGAATAAAATACTCTTAGTAGAGTTTAGTAAAAAGAAACTTGCCTGAACCGTTGATTACCGCAACGCAATTTATAACGCATTATCTCGAAGACCTAATATTAGTAATATAGATCTCCAATATTAGAATAATATCATCACAGTATAATACTGTTATATTTATACACATAGAATAACCTAAACACATAACACATAATCCTATCAGTCTATACAACACATAAGACATATCATCAAGTCAAACTATTTAAGTCTGAGTTGAAACCGACAAAATTTTATCATCCTGACGGTCTAGTCGGACGAATATCGAGTTTAAGTTCAATTAAACTCTGCCTAAACACTTAACAATTATCACAGATAATTTTTTTATCAATCAAATTTTTTTAAAGACTTATAATAATTTTTAGATAATTATTACCATTTATCAACATTTTTCAATCATTAAAACTGTATTTAAATGAATTAAATACCACAAAATTCCTTAATCATTAAAATTTATTTAATATAAAATATTAATGAAAATCATTACATAATATTATAGTATAATTATAATATATCAAAGTATTTTTAATACCTTAAAATCATAATTATATGATTTTTAAACACTTAAATCTATTATCCGATAATTGCTATTTATATTAAAATATTAATATTTTCATGCCAAAATATCAAAAGTTACATTTTATAACTTAAAATATTTTTATAACACTTAAATCAATTTTGTATGATTTTTAAATAATTAATACTATTTTTTCATAATTTATTTAATATATTTATTAAATAAACTAATTACCAATAATAATAAATTATTAATGAATTTTATCACAAAATATCAAAAGTCATCAAAAATAACTTAAAATATTTTCTAATACCATAATATAATTTTTCATGATTTTTCATGAATTAAAACCATTTTTAAATAATTTATTTAATATTATAATTAAATAAATAAATACCTTTTATATTCCAAAAATATTAAATATTTTTGAAATATACTTAAAATAATTAAAAACTATTTTTCAGAATTTAAAATAATTTTTCAGAATTTATTTTGTATTTTTAATAATTAAAAACCATTTTTTTTCTATTTATTTAATTAATTTTTGCATTTTCCGAAAATAAGCGTCGCTAAAAGGACTTCTGGCGACGAATCCGTCGCTGTTGGTGTTCTTCACGTGTTCTTGAGCTGCCCAGAACGCCCATGTCAGTGTTAAAGGTGCTAGGTTTGACCGATTTTTAATCTATGTTTTTCTTGATTCTGGGCTTCTAATTCATGCTAAGATTGTAGTACTTATGTCATACTACAACAATAAACTAAGTTCACGGCCATACAACTTTACACTTCGAAGATCTGAGCCTCTAAACAACCTGACAAGGCTGTTCTTCATTTTCTAGGTTTTCCGAAAAATGAAGAACATAAGTAGGTGCTACTTTGGCCCTTTTAATCTACACATCTCCGGCTTGTTTTGGGTGCTTGATTGATTCACTAATGTAGTATTGATGGCAGTGTACAATTTCATAACACTAAATCATAACAACAATATCACACAAGACAGATTCGAGCCGGTCAAACTACATGTCAGGTACGCGTTCTTGAAAATTCTGGGTTTTCCAGAATCTTCATCCGGGCAGTCGGTCAACGGTGGTTTGACCACACATTTCTATGATTCTGAGCAATATATTGGTGATCTAATGATTTTAGTGTGTAGATTACATACCAGGCTACAGTATCAAACCAACAAAACAATCAAAAACATAACGTACAAGCAAGATCACGGCCTGCAAAGGTTGTCAGAAACCATCTGGGTAAATCTGGCTGCCCAGATTCCAGATTTTGTGATCAGTCAAAGGGTTTTGACTGCTCATAACTTTCGATTACAACATCTAACTTCAAATCAAAAGATTTTCGAAATTAGGGTTTATATACCTTTTATGCTTTGATCCTTTGAATCTAACTTCTGATTGTTGTTCTTGGCTTAATAAGAGGTTAACCTATCTTAACATTTCTCTCTATCTCACCCTAGATTTCGAAGATGGAGAGAGAGGATGAGTTTGTAGAAAATGAAAAGCCAAGTTAGACTTTTCTTTTTTTTTAATATATACACCACTTAGATTCAATGAATTTGCAGGCCAGATTAGCTAAAGTAGGACACATATCTAGGCTAAGCTAGGGTTTGGTGATCAACTCACCATAGGTTTAGATATACTAGCAATGTTCAATAATGCAACAAAGGGTAATTTAGTCTTTTCCATTCTAATTTAATGGCATTTTTGTCAAATAGCCAAACCTTTAGGGTTTAGGGTTTGAGAGGGTTTAGGGTTTAGGGTTTAACATTTAACCCTTAAAGATTTAGCAACTTGATTTTCTAAAATTTCCAAATTAGATTTTCAAAAAAATAGAAATTTAATATTTCTAAATTATAATTAGTATTTACTAATTATATTAAAATTTCTTAATCACCAATTAAATCTTGCTAATTAGGATTAACATTTCCTAATTAAAATCGATAATTTAGCAATTAGGGTCAAAATGGTCATTGGGGTTTATAAACTACTAATTAAGGTTTTAAAATAGAAAATAATCTTTTCAAAAATAGAAATTAAATTTTCGTAATTAGATTAGGATTTTCTAATTACTCATAACTCAAAAATTAGGATTAATATTTCCTAATTAACATTACAATTATTAAATTAATAATTAGATTTTTCTCCAATTATAAATTAGGGATCCTAAACCAGAAATTAGGGTTTTCAAAATGTGAAATTAGGGTTTTATAACCAATTTGTTAATATTAACCCTAATTAATTTTATAATTATTTATATTTACGCCATTAAGTTCCCGATTTAGGGTTTCATGCACCGAATTAGGGTTTCGGATTCCCGGAACTGAAATTAGGGTTTCCAGAACCGGTTTCTAGGATTTCTTGTTAATCGTTAGGGTTTTCTAACTGAACGTTGGTGTTCTTAATATAAACTTAGGGTTTGACACATATATAATTAATCTGGTCAACCCTTGACCCTTATCCACATTATGTACACATACATAACAATTTTCACAGAACTTAATCACATAAATCCTTAATCCTGAATAATTCACCTAAATCCTTCACCGAATTTTGAAATCCTCAAAATTCAATCCCAATAACTTCAAACGCATACACTAATTTTCTCTCTAGGTCTATTATTTGACCTTAAATCCATCATTTAAGATTTTAATAAATTGTCTAATTTCTCAGGTTGTCACATTCACCCCTCCTTATAAGAATTTCGTCCCTGAAATTCACCTTACACCTTACGCCGTGCACCTTTCATCAAACACCATTCACACACATTTCACATGCTACCCAATACACCACTCACAAGAGTAAAAGGTTTAAAATTGCACTGAGGGGTCATATAGACCATGAACAAATAGTTTTAACGGTATTTATACCGCAAAACAAAATATTACTTGGTATTTTTACAATCACAAAGAAGGTTAACTACCGTTGCTAGTACTTTAGGTGATTAGCCCATCGTACGCTAACGTCATGCATAACGTATTTTTTTTAGCGAATATTTACGCTATTAGATTGGATTATTTATCCAAACAACATAGTTCACTTCAATCTTATCATAGGATTCCGTTCCAAAGCAATTTGGTAAATTAAACTTTTTTTGAAAACTTTTTGTAACTATAGGTATTTGTTCCATGGTTGCTACCCCTCTCTGGGTATCAAAAACATGACATAGGTAACCTCACATCCCTTCCTCAATTATTTCTTAGTTTGTGTCATGGTTAAACAACACGAATGTCCCGACAATCTATTCCCGTAAAATACTACATGTGGTTGTTTTAACGTTCTAAGGTTCACACATTTCTTTTGACAATCTATAATTGCCCCATGGTTAATTAACCAATCCATTCCGAGAATTACATCGGATTCTCCTAACTTTATCAGTATCAAATATGCCGATAATTTACAACCTCGTATATCTACGCAACAACTCCAATAAACATTTTTAACAGGAATTATTTCTTCGTTTGTTACCTTGATATTTAAAGGTATAGGCAACTTTTCGGGAAGTAATCCTAATCGTCTAGCAAAATCACATGGTATAAACGAATAAGTAGCACCTTAATCAAACAACACGTAAGCATTGATGTTGTTAATCAGAATAATAACTACGACGATGTCCCCTGATGCAACCGCATCTTGGACTGTCATGTTAATGGTATGACCCATCGGCCTACCCGGCTATGCTAGACCACTAATAGTTAACTTACCACCATTAGTGCCCCAATTCCCATCCGTCCCCTTCTTTGGGCAATTCTTTACCATATGGTCAGTTGACCCACACACAAAGCATCCGTGATTCTTCTTCAAACATTGAAAGTTAGGCGAGATGTGCCCTTCATATCCACAGTTGTAGCATACGGCCTTCCCCTTGAGACAGACTCCTAAGTGAGTCTTCACATAGGTCTTGCAGGACTCCATTCTTCTTTTTGGGTCTCCTTGCTTCACTCCGGTATTCCCAGAGTTGAACACTTTCCTTATCTGTCCCTCGGAACTCCAACTGACTCCTTCTATTTTCACTCTCCCATCCACTTTCCCTTTATTCTTCTTATCTTTGTGGTATTGGCTCAATGCCTTGTTACCACCTTCAGCGATTATCGCCTTCTCTAAAATGGTCCCAAATGATGTACTTTGAAACATAAAAATACGGTTATAGAGGCAGGGTTTTAAGCCCTGCTTGAATCGTCGCGCCTTTCTAACCTCAATGTCCACTTTGTATGGAGCGAACCTCGCCAATTCATTAAACTTGGCGGCGTATTGGGGAACCGTCATGTCCCCTTATTTCAATTCAAGAAATTGCATATCCATTCTTCCCTACATCTTGTGGGAAAGTAGTTCTCGAATAATATCTTCTTGAACCTCACCCACGTCAAATTCTCTATCTCGGCTTTAGCCCGATTGGCCTCCCACCAAATGTTGGCCTATCCCTTCATCATGTAGGTTGCAAAGGCAACTTTCTGGGTCTCATCGACATTTGCTATCACAAATTCCTTCTCAATTTCTTTCACCCATATTTGGGCTTTGATAGGGTCCGTAGTTCCTTTGAACTCTGTCGGACAAACACTTTTAAAATCCTTAAAGGTAGTAGCTCGTGTTACTCCCGGATTTACGGGGATATTAGCCCCAGTTCTATTAAATGCATCTATTAAAAGATTAAAAAACTCCTGCATGGAGTTAACTGGACCTCCCTCCTATTTATTTAAATTAGCTCCTTGGTTAAGTTGTACTCTTCTTGGCGGCATTTTGTTGATACAATAAACAACACATTTCGTTATTATTCCCTTCTTATTAATTAGTTATTATTTGAGATTAAATAATAACTTCAACATCCATTGCTCAGTTATTCCGTAAAAAGGCTTATATTCATTCATTTATTGTAGTATAATACTACATTGTTTATATTACAGAGCCTAAGCCAATTACATTACTATCCCGCTATTGCTTTCTAAAAATTGAGATTTACAAAAGACTACCCTTTGTTATACAAAAGAGGGTTTTATGTCACTACTAGATACAAAATATTTACATATCTAAACTACTCTATCCACTACTAGATCACATATGCCTTAAGGCATTATCAAAATCTGCCTTGGCAAGATCGGAAATAATATCACGACTGATAGTATGTCGCATCTGTCCTGCCTCTATGGGATAACCAGCTACCTGCTGCTGGAAGTCCGCATGAGAACTCCTATGAATATAGTATATTCTCCATATCTTCTGCTTTTTGGTCTTTAGCTCCTCCTTGAGCTCAAAAACCTTATGTTTCAGCTCGTGGACCTTGTCCTTGGCCAAAATTCTCTCATTGTGTTCCTACTCCCACATGGACTCCACGTCCATCTTATCCTCTATAACAGCCTAGAGTTATGCTTTTAGGTCCTTAACTTCCTGATAGTAATGGATGTTTCTATCCAACACCGACATAAAAAGTGACATCATTAACTCCCTAGGAGCCATCTCTCCTGCTATTGCTACTGGGTTGAAGGACACTGCCTCCACCTCCTCTTCTATCATGCCGTCGAACACGAACATGAGATCGGGATCCTATGAGCGCCTCCAAACTCAATGACAACAACTTCGGGCTCTTCTGCTATGGGATTCGGTATAACTTCTATCTGGTTAACCGGTTATTCACTAACTGCTTGTACATCTAACTGCATTCCATTTACACCTTACATCTACACAAAACAATTAAGTTGATTAGTACACGTCAGTAGAATAATAAAAACACATAACATATTCATAATGCATTTTAATAAGGTTATTTTCTTCTTTTACTTCCTTGACTTCTTTTAAGGTTATGACTTAAGGTTTAAATCCCCCTTAAGTTTTATAACCTTATGCTCTGATACCAACTTCTGACGCCCCGAAATCCGGGTATCTTCCAACCCGACAGATGGTGTTACACGGTACTACAATTCATACATACATTCAATTGAAAAGCCTTAATAGAACGAATATGTCTTCTATATATTCAAAATAATATTAACATTCCCCTCTGGTTCTTTTTAACCATTACATTTGTTCTTGTCATAATATCAAATTTATTACAATAATTCACCCTATACTATTACATAAGTATTCTATAGGTTCGTCTTCGCCTTGCCCTTATCTTTGTCGGAGCCTTCGATCCATTCAATCTTAGCTATGTTCATATGGTTCAAGCAAGAGTGAGTATGACTAGCTTAGCAAGTATAACAATTCCATAAATAACATGCTTGAAACATAGAAATCATATATCTTCAATAACTGAACAATAGTTACAAAATACTATCGATAATTCAAAATAACACTTCTTTTCATTCAAAACATTTTACAACAACAAAATTCAGTAAAAAAAATCAATTTCGGACCAAGACCTTGAGCATTTCATAAGTTCTTTGAAAAGGACATCCCGACACAAAGTCCGTAAGTCCAACATTTCTTACGAGTACGTCTAGGTGATCAGCCTATAGTACTCTATGTTGATCAACACTACATTCATTAAACGTGTGTATGTTTAAGTTGTGGTAACCTTACGTGCCTATCGTTTGACGACAAAACATTTTTAGCATACTCAGTCTTCATTTGAAAACCACACCAATATAACTTGGTAAATATTGACCATGCTTTGATAAAAACATCATATAAGTCTAGCTAAAAGGGTTGGCTTTCACTTCATCATACAATACTTCATGTGTAGGAATACATGAATTACAAAGCTTGTCCAGATTGAACTCAAACAAGGGTTAGAATACTTGCCTTCAACGTCTGCTATTAAGTACTTTCCATGTTAAGTCTTTAAGTCTCTACAAGTCAGATATCTCTATAATTCGAGGTATTATACGAGTATGTATGAATGATGGTATGTCGTATATGTTGACTTATTAATTTTGTTGCAAAAAGTGAAAGCATGACACAATCTGCAACGAAGGACAAATTTTGTTGCTAAACATTTACTTTTAGCAACAACTTATAAAGTCGTTGCCCGAAAAATCGTTGCTAAAGGCCCATTTTTTTGTAGTGTTGGAATACGAGATTAATACATAAATTATACGTTATAAGGCTTTAGGACAAATGTATTGGACTTGTAGAATGGTGTAGGAAATTGTAATATCCAATTGGAATTATGATAAAGCCCAAGTGTAGGAATTGATAAGTCCAATTTGAATTAATGAACAAGCCCAATGTTTGTTTAATTCAAGCCCAATGTTTAAGTTAAGTTAATTAATCTAAAAGCCCAAAGTAAGAATTGGATCAGTGGATCGATCCAATGGGTAAAAATAAACCATGTGTGACCCAAAGTGGTGGCCAAGTAAGGTACTTGGTTGCTAAGCAAAGGATAAGTTAAGTAATGGCCAAGTAAAGTGCTTATGCTTGGTGGCTAAGTAAAGTGCTTATACTTGGTAGCTAAGTAAAGAATAAGTTATTTGATGAGCAATTAAACTTAAGGGCTAAGTAAAGGATAGGTTAAGTGGTGAGCAAGCAAATAATTTGATGAGCAAGTTAACTTAGTGCTTAAGTAATGAATATTAAGGAGGTGATTAAGGAGGTGGATGACTTATTGACTATTAAGCTCTCAACTAATATTTTCTATAAATAGAAGATGTCCTAGCTTATTTTTTGGTTGTTAAATTTCATCCAACATTATAAGTGCTTATTGGTTAAAGAGAAAAGGCTAGAAAAGCTAGAAAAGTTAGACTTGATAATTCAAGAAGTAAGAAGAAGATCAAACCTTAATAAAGTGATATTCAAGAGTAAGATCTTAAACCATGATTCTCTTTCTCTTCAATTGTTAGAGAATTGGGTAGTGGTAGAACATGTATGTTATGAAGAAGTAGGAATGATTAATCAAAGGACTTAAAGCTTTAATAAGCCGTGGATAAGTAATTCGTTCATATATAGGTTATGAACTAAGAAAAAACTTGTAAGAACTTGTAATATGTTTACATGAATGAAATTGTATGATTAGAAGATGTGAGGATGATGGTTAGAAGACTTAAACTATGATAATTCATGTGAAGTGAAATCATAAGTAATTTATACTTTTATAAGTTATAAACTCATGAAGAACAAGTAATAACTTATCATGTAAATAAGTTAATGAAATATATATGTTAAGATGTTAGTATGATGGATAGAATCCATTTGAAACGATAAACAAATCAAAAGTAACAAAGTTTATGGCGGAATTCTTGAGTTTGGACGATAATTGTTGGGTAAAATCTAATTACGCACAACACGCAAGTATACGTGGTCAACAAGTAATAAAGTGATCATAAGTTGAGTATCGTTCCCACAGAGAATTATTTAATAAAAATCACCAAGTACTAACCCGTAACCAACTCAATCTTATTTAAACAAATGAATTTAATGTTATAAATTAAAATATTTAACTAAACTAATTCTAATTACCACTAATTAAAAATCAGATTATGGAGATTTAAGATCACAACTTCACTTATTGCTTCATTTAAGTTAACACACTTCTCATCAATTATTCTCTATCCCAAATTGTTAATCAAGAACACGAAAGTAGTATTAACCACCTCTCGATGCACTAATACCGTATTAACGTCATCCACAATTAAGATAGAAATTCGTTAAACACCTTAATCAACTAACCCACTATATCTCTATGTGAATTACAATTGAAGAAAGTTGAAGAATAAGTTCTCTACCCGATTACATGCGATGTCAAGCATATCTCTACCTTAACACTCATCAAGTTTAAGCTATTAACAAAATCCTGAACACATGCTATCATGATCAGATCTAAATCTATACTTCATCTCTCGAGTTCATATAGATTATCACGGTAATTGATGACCAAGCAATTAAACAATTAAGTTCAAATCACAATAGACAATCCTCTAAATATAACATAATAATTGATAACGAAGCATATTAAAATAAACTACACAATAAGATCCATTGCAATCTCAAACAAAGAATTAGTTCATTATTATTGAATTAAAGCTAAGAATCCACAATTGAATACACATTAAAAGATAAAGATAGAAGAAGATGAGAAGAAATAATCTATTGTCTGTAGAATTGACGCTCCCTCCTTGCTCCTACTTTGAATCTTCAATGGTCTCCAAGTTGCTTCAATCTCCAAATCTAATTAAAACTAGTGTTTTTCTCTAATTTACTCTAATCTAATTTAATAGAATGCTCTCTAATCTCCTAATATTCTCATCATAATCTCCACTAATATGTGTTATTCCCCTCTTTTTATAAGCCTTTGTACATGTCTTTAAGTCCTCTTGGAAGTCCTTGAATCAAACAACTCGAAACAATCCTTTTCAGACTCAAATTCGGACAAAATCTAGTCATTTCCGCGTATACTCAGCCCCGGCTGGGTATTTGCCTTTGTAATAGCCAGCCCCGGCTGGCTAGCAAGCTGCTAAAATGCCCAGGTACCCAGCCCCGGCTGGGTCCTAAGCACAAAAACGCCCAGCCCCGGCTGGGTACCAATCTGCCAATACACTTTTCTGCTGGAACCTCCTCTGCTAAAACTGTCATAACTTCTAAACCGAGAGGAATTACGAGGTCCGTGACCTATCAAATCGAAGCTATCGACGAGATCTACAACTTTCATTCTTTGAGCTTTGAGAAATAACGAACTTATGATGGCCGAAATTGGACTGGAAGTAACTGCTATGAAAATCACCACCCAAAACGGTGAAGTTCAACGTCCGTCGGTAGAAATGTCATAACTCTTTCATCCGAGCTCCGATTTGAATGATTCAAGATGTTCCAGAAAGCTAAGAAAACGCTATACAATATAGTCCAAGCTCCAAGCCAAGAACATGAATTGAACATAAAAACATAAATGATGTCCGGCTTGCTTTTGTTTGCATTTTTCGTGCTTTTCCTTACCAATAATCGCTCACATCGCTTCCAAACGTATAACCTACAAAACAAACACAAAATGCATGAAAATTAACTAAGACACATGAATAAAAGCAACTAATTCAAGTAAAAGATACCGGATAAGTAGGTATAAAACCTACTTATCAAATACCCCCAAACTTAAACCGTTGTTTGTTCTCAAGCAACACAACATAATGCAATGCAATGCAATGGAATGCAACTAATCTATATGCCTACGAATCCAGCAGTATTGATAGAATCAAATCTATTCACTCGGCCTTAGAGCAATCAAGCAAACACGATAATACTTCATATCAAAACCAATCAATAATTTCCTAGTTAATCATCAAGTCTTAAACTGTTATCACTGGTATAGTGCGTCTGTGCTCAACAACAATGTTAACTGATATAAAATCAAATTTAACTCATAACAAGTCTCTTCGAAGGCATCATAAAGTATAAACTTAAGAAATCTAAAAATAAGCTAGATCCAACTAAAATCAAACAATTACCAATATTGAGGGTTAACATGGGATACTTATGCTTTATTTTCATCTACGGGGGCTTTTTGCTCTTATTTCCCATTTTATTATTTTTTTTCTTTTTTTTTACTTTTTAACCACGACTGTGCAATGTCTCATTCCATTAGGCTAACAGTGCTACCCCTTAACGAGCTTTCGACCAACGACTCCCAGACCATATAAGACCTTAGGGCGCTAGGTTTTAAGATACCCCTTCGGGCGTACTTACTCAAGTAACAAAGGCCCCGAAACAAGACTAGTCACGATATATATATATATATTTTTTCCTCATTTTTTTTCTTTTTTTTCCTTTTTTTAACGCTTATATATCCCAAATTTTTCCCCCAAAGTTAGGTTTTTATCGAACTTTAGCCATCACTACTTATTCTTCTCATTCTTTCATTCAAACTAGCATTATCCTTTAGAGTCCCATTATGTATCAATTTAAACTCAATCAATCAACAAGTTATTTTTATTGTGCTATCCTTATTATACCAGTTTCAAACAGAAAAAAAAATTCAATTCATAATAAGAAATCACATCAAAGCTCTAATAGTCAGTACTATACTTGTCTACTCAATCCCAATCTCATCATTGGCCAAAACAAACTGTAAATATCAAACAACTGGACTCATGCAAGATAAACATAGTAACTAACTATTATTTTTGAAATTTTTGATTTTTTTTTATTTGATTTTTTTTTATAATGAACCTAAACTAAATTAACAACATATGCAAAATAACATAACATAAACTAAACATGCGATAATGAATTAAACAAAACTCTCCCAAACTTAGTAATTACAATGTCCTCATTGTAAGAATATAGCGGTAAGTAGAAGAGAACTTCCCAGTAATCAGCTACGCGTGAAGTGATGGTGGCGATGGCGGCGACGATCTTTTTGCTATCCATTGAACCTCCAATACCTACAATGAAGAGAGACAACATGGATTAGATTATAAGAGAACTTAATAAGAAACTTAATTCCTATCTACTAAATAAACTAGTAAAGCATATAAATATAAAAATTCCTGGGTTGCCTCCCAGTCAGCGCTTGATTTATAGTCTTTCAGCCTGACTTTTTCTGGTCAATGCTATCCAATTCCTCTTCGAAAGTTGAGGAACCCTCCATCCATCGGAAATAATATAGTTTTTGGTAGGTTCCCATTTGTGATAGCCATCGAGTTAAAGTCACCTAGCATACTTTGTTTAAATATATGCCCAATTGAGAATGTTGAATAACTAGGTGCTTTTACGTCCGTTGAGCCTATGATTCGATTGGGGCTTTGAGGCTTGGCAAGAACAACGGGCTCTTCTTCTATCTTTTCCTCCTCATCCCACCATGGCTTCACATTTGTAGTAGCTCTCATGTCATAAAGAGCCTTGCCGACGACATGACTACCAAGCGGGCACGGTTTTGCAAATCTAACTGGACCCTTGATCTTTGGCGTAGAAGGAACTTGGGGCACTAATAACATCGGCTCATCATCGTTGGTACTCATAGTTAGTTCTTCACCGACCTTATTTTCATTATCCCCACTTGTCTCCTCTTTTTCAACATCTCGTGTCTCATCCAGTTGTAGATTTGGCTCGGGCACTTCATCAATCTCGGAATCCTCATCATAACACCGATTATTTTGAGGACAGTTGTTCAAGGCTTTGAGTATTTGATCCACATGGTTCTGCAGATTTTGCATTGATATCTCTTGATCAATCCTCCTCTCCTCATTTGATGCTATGAACTTGGACAACAATTCTTCCAACTTTGACTTTTCTTCTTTTAATGGAGGTTGATATGAGAATTCCGGTGTGTATGTTGGATTTGGAGTAGAGTATTGGTCTTGATAGTTGTAACTCCATGAAGAATCCGGGTGATACCCCCAAACTTGATGGTAATTATCATATTCATACTGGTTGAGGTATACACCACCTTGTTTTCGCCGCCCAAAACTAACGGTGCATTGATGACTCGGATGGTTGCCAGCACAATAGTCACACATGATTGCCATCCTTTGACTCTGTTGGGCTGCGATAACGTCCAACTTCCTCGAAAGTTCTTTAATTTGTGCTAACATTGCGGAAAGTGTCGCGAGTCTGTCAATCTCCTTTTCTTTTGGTTGAGTCATGTTCGTGTATGGCCATTGATACGCAAAGTCATCCATGGTACCTGAAAAGAGAGAAATATAGGAAGAAAATTAAAAATAAAAATAAAAATGTTTAAATTAAGACTAATTTGATTGAAATTAATATTGGTAAAAAATATTAAACTAATTCCCCAGCAACGGCGCCAAAAACTTGTTGGGTAAAATCTAATTACGCACAACACGCAAGTATACGTGGTCAACAAGTAATAAAGTGATAAGTTGAGTATCGTTCCCACAGAGAATTATTTAATAAAAATCACCAAGTACTAACCCGTAACCAACTCAATCTTATTTAAACAAATGAATTTAATGTTATAAATTAAAATATTTAACTAAACTAATTCTAATTACCACTAATTAAAAATCAGATTATGGAGATTTAAGATCACAACTTCACTTATTGCTTCATTTAAGTTAACACACTTCTCATCAATTATTCTCTATCCCAAATTGTTAATCAAGAACACGAAAGTAGTATTAACCACCTCTCGATGCACTAATACCGTATTAACGTCAATCCACAATTAAGATAGAAATTCGTTAAACACCTTAATCAACTAACCCACTATATCTCTATGTGAATTACAATTGAAGAAAGTTGAAGAATAAGTTCTCTACCCGATTACATGCGATGTCAAGCATATCTCTACCTTAACACTCATCAAGTTTAAGCTATTAACAAAATCCTGAACACATGCTATCATGATCAGATCTAAATCTATACTTCATCTCTCGAGTTCATATAGATTATCACGGTAATTGATGACCAAGCAATTAAACAATTAAGTTCAAATCACAATAGACAATCCTCTAAATAGAACATAATAATTGATAACGAAGCATATTAAAATAAACTACACAATAAGATCCATTGCAATCTCAAACAAAGAATTAGTTCATTATTATTGAATTAAAGCTAAGAATCCACAATTGAATACACATTAAAAGATAAAGATAGAAGAAGATGAGAAGAAATAATCTATTGTCTGTAGAATTGACGCTCCCTCCTTGCTCCTACTTTGAATCTTCAATGGTCTCCAAGTTGCTTCAATCTCCAAATCTAATTAAAACTAGTGTTTTTCTCTAATTTACTCTAATCTAATTTAATAGAATGCTCTCTAATCTCCTAATATTCTCATCATAATCTCCACTAATATGTGTTATTCCCCTATTTTTATAAGCCTTTGTACATGTCTTTAAGTCCTCTTGGAAGTCCTTGAATCAAACAACTCGAAACAATCCTTTTCAGACTCAAATTCGCACAAAATCTAGTCATTTCCGCGTATACCCAGCCCCGGCTGGGTATTTGCCTTTGTAATAGCCAGCCCCGGCTGGCTAGCAAGCTGCTAAAATGCCCAGGTACCCAGCCCCGGCTGGGTCCTAAGCACAAAAACGCCCAGCCCCGGCTGGGTACCAATCTGCCAATACACTTTTCTGCTGGAACCTCCTCTGCTAAAACTGTCATAACTTCTAAACCGATAGGAATTACGAGGCCCGCGACCTATCAAATCGAAGCTATCGACGAGATCTACAACTTTCATTCTTTGAGCTTTGAGAAATAACGAACGTATGATGGCCGAAATTGTACTGGAAGTGACTGCTATGAAAATCACCACCCAAAACGGTGAAGTTCAACGTCCGTCGGTAGAAATGTCATAACTCTTTCATCCGAGCTCCGATTTGAATGATTCAAGATGTTCCGGAAAGCTAAGAAAACGCTCTACAATATAGTCCAAGCTCCAAGCCAAGAACATGAATTGAACATAAAAGCACAAATGATGTCCGGCTTGCTTTTGTTTGCATTTTTCGTGCTTTTCCTTACCAATAATCGCTCACATCGCTTCCAAACGTATAACCTACAAAACAAACACAAAATGCATGAAAATTAACTAAGACACATGAATAAAAGCAACTAATTCAAGTAAAAGATACCGGATAAGTAGGTATAAAACCTACTTATCAAATACCCCCAAACTTAAACCGTTGTTTGTCCTCAAGCAACACAACATAATGCAATGCAATGCAATGGAATGCAACTAATCTATATGCCTACGAATCCAGCAGTATTGATAGAATCAAATCTATTCACTCGGTCTTAGAGCAATCAAGCAAACACGATAATACTTCATATCAAAACCAATCAATAATTTCCTAGTTAATCATCAAGTCTTAAACTGTTATCACTGGTATAGTGCGTGTGTGCTCAACAACAATGTTAACTGATATAAAATCAAATTTAACTCATAACAAGTCTCTTCGAAGGCATCATACAGTATAAACTTAAGAAATCTAAAAATAAGCTAGATCCAACTAAAATCAAACAATTACCAATATTGAGGGTTAACATGGGATACTTATGCTTTATTTTCATCTACGGGGGCTTTTTGCTCTTATTTCCCATTTTATTATTTTTTTTCTTTTTTTTTTTACTTTTTAACCACGACTGTGCAATGTCTCATTCCATTAGGCTAACAGTGCTACCCCTTAACGAGCTTTCGACCAACGACTCCCAGACCATATAAGACCTTAGGGCGCTAGGTTTTAAGATACCCCTTCGGGCGTACTTACTCAAGTAACAAAGGCCCCGAAACAAGACTAGTCACGATATATATATTTTTTTTTCCTCATTTTTTTCCTTTTTTTTCCTTTTTTTAACGCTTATATATCCCAAATTTTTCCCCCAAACTTAGATTTTTATCGAACTTTAGCCATCACTACTTATTCTTCTCATTCTTTCATTCAAACTAGCATTATCCTTTAGAGTCCCATTATGTATCAATTTAAACTCAATCAATCAACAAGTTATTTTTATTGTGCTATCCTTATTATACCAGTTTCAAACAGAAAAAAAAAATTTAATTCATAATAAGAAATCACATCAAAGCTCTAATAGTCAGTACTATACTTGTCTACTCAATCCCAATCTCATCATTGGCCAAAACAAACTGTAAATATCAAACAACTGGACTCATGCAAGATAAACATAGTAACTAACTATTATTTTTGAAATTTTTGATTTTTTTTTATTTGATTTTTTTTTATAATGAACCTAAACTAAATTAACAACATATGCAAAATAACATAACATAAACTAAACATGCGATAATGAATTAAACAAAACTCTCCCAAACTTAGCAATTACAATGTCCTCATTGTAAGAATATAGCGGTAAGTAGAAGAGAACTTCCCAGTAATCAGCTACGCGTGAAGTGATGGTGGCGATGGCGGCGACGATCTTTTTGCTATCCATTGAACCTCCAATACCTACAATGAAGAGAGACAACATGGATTAGATTATAAGAGAACTTAATAAGAAACTTAATTCCTATCTACTAAATAAACTAGTAAAGCATATAAATATAAAAATTCCTGGGTTGCCTCCCAGTCAGCGCTTGATTTATAGTCTTTCAGACTGACTTTTTCTGGTCAATGCTATCCAATTCCTCTTCGAAAGTTGAGGAACCCTCCATCCATCGGAAATAATATAGTTTTTGGTAGGTTCCCATTTGTGATAGCCATCGAGTTAAAGTCACCTAGCATACTTTGTTTAAATATATGCCCAATTGAGAATGTTGAATAACTAGGTGCTTTTACGTCCGTTGAGCCTATGATTCGATTGGGGCTTTGAGGCTTGGCAAGAACAACGGGCTCTTCTTCTATCTTTTCCTCCTCATCCCACCATGGCTTCACATTTGTAGTAGCTCTCATGTCATAAAGAGCCTTGCCGACGACATGACTACCAAGCGGGCACGGTTTTGCAAATCTAACTGGACCCTTGATCTTTGGCGTAGAAGGAACTTGGGGCACTAATAACATCGGCTCATCATCGTTGGTACTCATAGTTAGTTCTTCACCGACCTTATTTTCATTATCCCCACTTGTCTCCTCTTTTTCAACATCTCGTGTCTCATCCAGTTGTAGATTTGGCTCGGGCACTTCATCAATCTCGGAATCCTCATCATAACACCGATTGTTTTGAGGACAGTTGTTCAAGGCTTTGAGTATTTGATCCACATGGTTCTGCAGATTTTGCATTGATATCTCTTGATCAATCCTCCTCTCCTCATTTGATGCTATGAACTTGGACAACAATTCTTCCACTTTTGACTTTTCTTCTTTTAATGGAGGTTGATATGAGAATTCCGGTGTGTATGTTGGATTTGGAGTAGAGTATTGGTCTTGATAGTTGTAAGTCCATGAAGAATCCGGGTGATACCCCCAAACTTGATGGTAATTATCATATTCATACTGGTTGAGGTATACACCACCTTGTTTTCGCCGTCCAAAACTAACGGTGCATTGATGACTCGGATGGTTGCCAGCACAATAGTCACACATGATTGCCATCCTTTGACTCTGTTGGGCTGCGATAACGTCCAACTTCCTCGAAAGTTCTTTAATTTGTGCTGACATTGCGGAAAGTGTCGCGAGTCTGTCAATCTCCTTTTCTTTTGGTTGAGTCATGTTCGTGTATGGCCATTGATACGCAAAGTCATCCATGGTACCTGAAAAGAGAGAAATATAGGAAGAGAATTAAAAATAAAAATAAAAATGTTTAAATTAAGACTAATTTGATTGAAATTAATATTGGTAAAAAATATTAAACTAATTCCCCGGCAACGGCGCCAAAAACTTGTTGGGTAAAATCTAATTACGCACAACACGCAAGTATACGTGGTCAACAAGTAATAAAGTTATAAGTTGAGTATCGTTCCCACAGAGAATTATTTAATAAAAATCACCAAGTACTAACCCGTAACCAACTCAATCTTATTTAAACAAATGAATTTAATGTTATAAATTAAAATATTTAACTAAACTAATTCTAATTACCACTAATTAAAAATCAGATTATGGAGATTTAAGATCACAACTTCACTTATTGCTTCATTTAAGTTAACACACTTCTCATCAATTATTCTCTATCCCAAATTGTTAATCAAGAACACGAAAGTAGTATTAACCACCTCTCGATTCACTAATACCGTATTAACGTCAATCTACAATTAAGATAGAAATTCGTTAAACACCTTAATCAACTAACCCACTATATCTCTATGTGAATTACAATTGAAGAAAGTTGAAGAATAAGTTCTCTACCCGATTACATGCGATGTCAAGCATATCTCTACCTTAACACTCATCAAGTTTAAGCTATTAACAAAATCCTGAACACATGCTATCATGATCAGATCTAAATCTATACTTCATCTCTCGAGTTCATATAGATTATCACGGTAATTGATGACCAAGCAATTAAACAATTAAGTTCAAATCACAATAGACAATCCTCTAAATAGAACATAATAATTGATAACGAAGCATATTAAAATAAACTACACAATAAGATCCATTGCAATCTCAAACAAAGAATTAGTTCATTATTATTGAATTAAAGCTAAGAATCCACAATTGAATACACATTAAAAGATAAAGATAGAAGAAGATGAGAAGAAATAATCTATTGTCTGTAGAATTGACGCTCCCTCCTTGCTCCTACTTTGATTCTTCAATGGTCTCCAAGTTGCTTCAATCTCCAAATCTAATTAAAACTAGTGTTTTTCTCTAATTTACTCTAATCTAATTTAATAGAATGCTCTCTAATCTCCTAATATTCTCATCATAATCTCCACTAATATGTGTTATTCCCCTCTTTTTATAAGCCTTTGTACATGTCTTTAAGTCCTCTTGGAAGTCCTTGAATCAAACAACTCGAAACAATCCTTTTCAGACTCAAATTCGCACAAAATCTAGTCATTTCCGCGTATACCCAGCCCCGGCTGGGTATTTTCCTTTGTAATAGCCAGCCCCGGCTGGCTAGCAAGCTGCTAAAATGCCCAGGTACCCAGCCCCGGCTGGGTCCTAAGCACAAAAACGCCCAGCCCCGGCTGGGTACCAATCTGCCAATACACTTTTCTGCTGGAACCTCCTCTGCTAAAACTGTCATAACTTATAAACCGAGTGCAATTACGAGGCCCGCGACCTATCAAATCGAAGCTATCGACGAGATCTACAACTTTCATTCTTTGAGCTTTGAGAAATAACGAACTTATGATGGCCGAAATTGGACTGGAAGTGACTGCTATGAAAATCACCACCCAAAACGGTGAAGTTCAACATCCGTCGGTAGAAATGTCATAACTCTTTCATCCGAGCTCCGATTTGAATGATTCAAGATGTTCCGGAAAGCTAAAAAACGCTCTACAATACAGTCCAAGCTCCAAGCCAAGAACATGAATTGAACATAAAAGCATAAATGATGTCCGGCTTGCTTTTGTTTGCATTTTTCGTGCTTTTCCTTACCAATAATCGCTCACATCGCTTCCAAACGTATAACATACAAAACGAACACAAAATGCATGAAAATTAACTAATACACATGAATAAAAGCAACTAATTCAAGTAAAAGATACCGGATAAGTAGGTATAAAACCTACTTATCAATAATTGTCGAAATTATGAAATACTCAAAATGGAAGTCAAATTTTGACGTTGAGCTTGGAAACATTGGTTTTTGATGGAGTATAGTCTCATTTGGAATTCTAGAGTTGTGGAGTCAAAAATGACTAAATTTTGACTTAGAACGAAGAAACGAGCGTTGAATGTTCACGAACATTTATCATTTTCGTTAAAATGAACTAAAAGGTGAATTTCAAGTTAACGAAGTTGAAAATGGAAAATTCTTGCATGAACACGTAGAGTATGTAATTTGTGAGTTAATGGATTTTGAACGAACCAATTTAGAATTATAACGAAGAAGTTATGAGCCTGGGAATCTCAGTTAAGTAATAAAACTATCAAAACTGTCTGGTATTGAGGTCTGGCACCACAGCACCAGATAAAGCACACTGAAGTCTCGCACCGTAGCGTGACCGAATGAACTGAGCATGGAGCCGCAGCGCCAAGGCCGGGTTTCAGCCACAGCTGACTCGCGCCGCAGCGCGACATAGAGAAGGGAAGCTGGCACCGCAGCGCTAACACTAGAAGGTAGACAGAGAAGAAATATTTTGAATGTAAAGTAAAGGAGAAGTGAATGAAGAGTGAATTAAATCCTTTATTAACATAATGTAACATCATTAAGAATGTTATAAATCTGAAGGATAACACTAAAGGTTGGAGGTAAGTTAATTGAATGTGAACGTGAACGGTATGCAATAAGTGTACTTAACTAATGACGATCGAGTTTCGATTAATAAAGTAAGAACGTTAGTAAGCCGCGTGGAATGAGGATTAACTCGAAATGAGTTGTATTAATGAAGTAAATCCACTTAAGATATAGAAGACAAAGAAGTTGGTAAGAATGATGTAAATTATAACAGCAAGCTGGAACTAATAATAACAAATCTAATATATGATTAAATTGAGAAGAAGGGTAAGATTTATTAGGAACCATGTATGTTCACTCATGACCTAATGTGGTATGTTATGTGGTTATGTGCTATAGAGACTGTAAAGACTCAAAGTGAAAGTAATTTTACTATAACAGATGCTGAAGGCAAGTTTTCTTAATGATTGTCTAACATTCGTGTTAGCCAGGTTTTTAGTGATTCATGTTATGAGATGCATGAATTGTTTTAAAGGAAGGGTCGATGCAAGTTTTAACTCGGCTAGACTAATCTTGAAAGATTGATTGATTTATTTACAAGTCTTTCAATATAGAATTGATAACGCTATCCTACGACAATTGTTTGGTACAGATTTAAGGTAAGTCTGAGTATGAATAAACAAATGTATTTCACATCAAATATTCGATGGGCATGCGAGGTTGCCAAAATATAAACGTAAATACGTTTAATGGATGAGTGTTGATCAACATATAGTACTATAGGCTGATCACCTAGAAGTGCTCGTAAGAAATATCTGACTTACATTCTTAGTGACGTGTTATCCTTTTCATGAATAAAAGCTAAAAAGAATGTTCATGGTCTATGGACCTACTCAGAATTTCTAAGTTACTATATTTTCTTCTGAATTGTTTTATGAGATGAGAAGTGTTATTCAATGTTTCATAGTACTTCATAACTATTGTCCAGCTAATGAAGAATAATCGTATGATTCTCGAAGTGGTATTTATATAATATATTGTTAGACTTGCTGAGCTAGTT
The DNA here is from genome assembly GCA_020205505.1 of Panax japonicus. Taxonomy (NCBI): domain Eukaryota; kingdom Viridiplantae; phylum Streptophyta; class Magnoliopsida; order Apiales; family Araliaceae; genus Panax; species Panax japonicus. Next base: position 37,505,292 of record CM035099.1, on the reverse strand, counting down.
ATGCTCACTTTTTGCTTGAATCATATGATTATAGCTAAGGTCGAGCAAAGATGAATGATTAGTTTATTCTATAATAGACTAGTATGTTTGTATGAATTATAATATGATGAATAAAGAATGTAACGGCTTCAGAACCTGGGAACGAGATGTATTATTATTAATGTAATAAGAATGTCATTGATACAATCATTTTGATGTTGTTTCAATAGAATGAATGTACAGTTATGAGTACCGTGTAGCACCATCTGTCAGGTTGGAAGATACCTGAATTTGGGGGCGTCACCATCACTCCCTACTGGCAGAGGTTCATGTAGCTAAGGGTTTCACCCATTGTCATCTATAATTGGAGTTGTTTACAACTGATGCTATCACTTGGATTCCCTATTTCGGGGAATACTTGACTGTTGGGTTGGAGGATGGGTTCCCGACTGGTGTCGAGTACGTGATATCCACCCGCCCAATTCCTCTCTTTACAGATGGAAGATGAGAGCTCTATTTAGGAGATAGTGCTATTAGGAGCACTATAGGAGAGATTCATGTGCCGATCTTGCCTCCTGCTAAGCGTTATTGGCGTTGGACATAGTAATCCATCATTGATATCCAATTGATGGGTGTTGGCGGCTTTACACTGTCAAAGGGTCCATATATTTAGGAGATGTTTCATCATTGGTGGTCCCCTCATACCATCGGAGTCCAGACCCATGCCGCTCAATTTATGAGGGATATGGTTCCTAGATCTGTGATGATAATGGATTGGATGGCCTATGTCCGAGATCTGACTCATTTGACACATATTGACAGTTTGACCCGACAGTTGGATCAGGCACATTTCTTTATCTAATACTTGGGCAGAAACCCTTTAGAGGCAGATACTTTTGATCCTTCCAGCTCAGGCGCTTGCCCCTCAGATGACCCATATGGTTTTGTCGGTGTAGATCCTCCATTATATAGGCCTGACATCCCCATTGATGGAGATCTAATGACTAAAGAGGAGTTACATCAGGTGGACATGATTGATGATATAGACATTGACACCACTATCTTTTTCTGATGTGTATTCTCGTTATATCTTTTGGTAGACCTCTGTTAGATATTGGGTGGTTGTGCCCCTTTCTCGCTATATCTTTTGATAGGCCTCTGTTAGTCACTGGGCGCCTATGCCCCATTTTCCTATATTTTTAGTTGTCCAGAGATTATGTATGAGATGATGATGTACTTAAAAATGTATGTACTGTTATTCCCTACATCATATTGCCATCTATTATTTACCATACATATATCATGTTATGCATATGTATGTATGTCCAGAGATATTCAGCATTGACCCCTAGATGGTCTTATGATACGACCCACACAGATGTCTTCCTCGACAGTTAGCCACATTGATCACACCCACCAGTATTGGTAGCCTCCCGTCTGAGGTCGTGGTATGATAGTTTGTCACCTCCAGATCGGGTGACCGTAGATCAGTTATTACAACATTCCATGACCCTTCTGATGTTCCAGGTTCATGTGGGCTTTGATGATAGTATGTTTGAGCATTGGGTACCAAAGAGGAAGGATTACTGATTTGGGACCAAAGAGTTGACTCCCACATTAGAGGAGTAAGCGCGATTGATGCAACATTCCAAAAATTTTAATTGTTATATTAAATATTTATTAAATTATTTAAGTATTTAATGGATGTGTTTATTGTTGAATAAATAATTTTTAAAATTTGATTCAATTTGGTTAACTATTTGTTAAATAAATAATTAAGGAAATTAATTATTTTATGCTAATTTAATTTAATTATTAAGTTAGAGAGTTTTGATTAATTAAATTGTTATTCTTTTTATTTGAATTTGTAATTAAAATGATGTGTTAGTTAATTAAATAAAATTATAATTATGTAGAAAAAATATAATTTTGTGGTATTATTTATGTGATGAAGTAATTTAATAAGTTGTTATTGGAATTAATTTAGTTAATTAAAAGTGTGACAAATAACCTTTTATAAAGTAGTTATTAAAATAACTTAAAGGAGTTTAATTGTGTTTTACCAAACAAGGCTTATTGCCTATTAAGTCTTTATTCTAATTGTGTTTTACCAAACAAGGCATAAGGGTTAATTGATTATATTTTAGTAAGTAACCAAACAAGCCTTATGGCTTTTGAGTTTGAAATAAAAATAACTGATATCAGTTAAGTTAGAATTATATTATATATTTAATATCTATATTATTATTATACGTTATAATCCTAAGACGTGAGATTAGAATAGAGAGGGAAGAGAGAAGAAGAAAGTTTGCAGAGAAAAAAAAGAAGAAAGGAAGAAAGGCTAAGGAAGTTGAGAGAGAGAGAGAGATTGGAGAAAAGAAGTTTGAGAATCAAAAGTAATATCCATCATCATCATCTTCTTCAAGGTATCATCCTATTTTTTTAGTTTTAAAAGTTTAGTTTTTCTCTTCCCTAATTCTCTGTAGAATCCTTGTGTAAAGATAAATTGTTGTTGTTATCAGGCTTAATATTATATACTAATGACGTTAAAAATATTTTCATAAGTTATAGTCAATGAATTGATGATATGTATGTAATTTGCGAAGAAAAATGTTTTAATAGAGAGTTTTTGTGAATATATATTGTTTGGTTTAAGGTAGAAATTAAGGGTTAATTATTTGTTTAGTTGATAAATTGGTTATTGAATGTGGTAGAGTATGTATAAACATTGATAAAGTGCTTTAAATTAATTATTTTGGTTGGAAAATAAAATCACAGTGTTTATTTTTATTAAAAACATTAAAAATTGAGTTTTTATCAAAAACAGTGAAGTTGTATGATTTAAATTAGTTGTTTAAATTGTTTTATGAGTAGAAACATGTTTACAATCTTTGAACTATATTTATGTGAAGTCTCTATATGAATTACATGCTAATTAGGCTGTTAGAAAGGAACTTGTAGGCAAAAATTGGCTTTTGTTCATACTGTTGTCGAAGCTGTCAGACGAAGATTGCAGTTTGGCGCCGCATCGCGGCACAACAGTTCAATTGTTGCGTCGTAGTGCCGGCCCCATTCCGCAACACCATCACAGCGTCGCAGCGCCGCACCACATTATAAACTGTGGCGCCGCAGCGCGAGTTAGCAGAATAGCCTGATAGTGTACTTTTTGTTCTCAAAATTTGAAGGAATTATTATGTGATAATAGTAGGACTGTAAAATATTGATTTTAGTATTTCTATACTATGAATGAGCCTGTTATTACAATTAAATTATCTTGTAACTTGATTATGTGATTAAAAATCCAATTTTTACATGATGAACGTACTTAGTTATGTTTGTAAGGTGGTAATGACTAATTATGTCATGATGACATACGTTTATATGATATTGTGATTTGAATTGTTCGGTTTAGCCCACGAGCAAGGCAAGTTCTCTAATCTATTTTTTATTGAAGAAATTATTATTTCCAATTCGATTCCAATATAATGGTGCAAGATTTCTGAACTTTATTTTTATTGAGTAAGTTATTCTTGTATTTAACTTGTTGTTTAGCATGCACATTTATACATACTAATGTTGAATAGGTTCAAATTTGCTACGAATGCTTAGTATTCAATTTTAAATAACCTTGGCTTAACAATATTCAAGCAAGGTGTGTTATAGTTATTCAAGGTGTATGCTATTAGATTATTCCTAAAGCATGATTTTAATTTACCATGACGATTTAATTACGAGTATTCTATAGTATGATGTTATTAGTATTAATTAAACTAGTCCTCTAGTTGATGATCGTTGAACTTCAAATTTCCCTTAAAAGATTATCCAAACCAAACTCTCTTTGGTGTGGACTTGTACTCTAAATACTGAGATGAACAAACCTATTATTAGGGGATAACTTACGCGTAACATTAAATGTTTGTGCACAATATATGGTACGAAGGGCTGATCCCCCTAAGTACGAGGAGTCCTTATAATCATATAACTGTTAAAGTTGGAGTTGAAAGATTACTCGCAACTGTGGACATAGTTCATGGTCTTATGACCATAAGTTATGTTTATTTCATTCTTTGGATTTCAGTTCCTGATTATCATTGTTAGAGTACGATCTAGTTTTGATGAGCCTATTCATTGGCAGTTATTATTTTTATTCTTCTGTTGATTCATTATTTTATCCAGTGAGCAATTGTTCTGCTCACTCTTGCATATTTATAAACTCATTGCAGCTAAAGTGGAGAAGGTAGATGAACCTTTAACTAGCAAAGGGAAGGGAAAATTGTACAAGTGATGCTGATTTGTACTTTTATTATTGTGATGATCTTAGACTTCTTAATAATGATGTTATGTAATAATTTTAATTACGCATTTGAATGATTGTATTTAAAGGTTAGACAACCTGGGAGATTTTAATTATGTAACCATTTAATGGGAAAGGTTTTCATTATTCAATTTGATTATGATTGGGTAGTTAGATATGAATGTTTGATGAAGTGAACACCAAATCCTGTGGGAATGAAGTACCCAAATCCTGTGGGAATGAAGTACCTGGGTTTGGGGGTGTCACAAGTTGGTATCAAAGCCTTAGGTTATGAACCTTAGGTGGGGAAAAGCCTTAGGAAGTAACCTTCGAAAAGATAGTGATGGTAAACTCTTATCAAGTTTTAAGGAAGAAGTAATAAAACACTTATGTGCTTATGTGATTATAACTTATGTGCTCGTGAGTGTCGACTAGTAATGATTAGTAATTAAACTTAAAAATTTGGTTGACATGATGGCTAATATAGGAGGATCCAGTCAGGCTAGGGAAGAAGGATCCCAGATGCCTAGAGAGGAGAACCCTCGAGATATTCAGGTGGTGTGGGAACAGCTACTGCCAAGGGAAGCAACTCCGTTGGTCACAGTAGTTGAGCAGGAAAGAATACCTGATGTGGATGATAAGATAGAGACAGATGAGGAGGATTCAGTGGAGGTGCCACAGACGGATGAAGAGGACGAGGAGGAAAGGATTCCACTTAACTCGATAGCTGGCCATATATACGATGAGGTGTATGACCACAATGTTGAACTTCAAGATATTGTTGAGGAGTTGCAAGAGATAGTAGCTGAGCAACAGGCCTCGATGGCACAGAAGGACGACGAGATCCAGGATCGAGGAGAACGACTGAACAATGTTGAAGAGAAGCTGATTCACACTGAAGGAGAGAACGAGCAAATGAGAGCAGAGATTGCAGAGTTGAAGAGCAAGTTGAGAGAAGAATCCACAAAAAGGGCAAGAGCCGAAGACGCGTACGGTTCAGCTTATCAACAAACTGGAACAACGGAGAGGGACACATAAGAAAAGAGAAGGAAGATGGAAAAGATGGATAACGTGTTCAACATCGTGATCAATCATGCTCAAGATCGGGTCATGGGTTACCCAATTCAGTTTGAGACTCTGCCATCGTACATACTAGATCGTCGAACCATGTTCCGAATTATGGAAGAAGAGCGTCGTAAGGCATAGCAGTATCTTAATAGGACATTGTAGGGAGTGTACTTGATTTATGATTTATGTTATGATAAGTATTATGTAACTCCCTAGTGTTATGTAACTTGTGGATATGATGATGATGTCCTGAAACTTTAGTAGTTCAGGAAAATAATGTAAATAGAAGTGATGCTATATATATGATGTTTTCAAAGAATTAAGTATAAATAAAAGTTATTATCTTCTTTTATCCAAAATGTTATGTGTTATGTGGTGATTATTTTGGGGGCAAGTTAATTAGAAGTTACTTGAAAGAGTTGAGTAATAATCTAATGAGTGTATTTTTAACAGAAAATGCCTCCAAGATGTTAACCACCCCGTCAGAGAACCGTTGAAGGAACCAACAATGATAATGCTGAAGCTAATCCCGTTCAGCAGCTGGTGACATTACTGACAGGTGCACTACAGAATCAATCGCAGAACCAACAGCATAATCAAGCTACAACGTTTAAGGACTTCAAAGCGGTTAGACCACCAAAATTTTGTGGGTCCATGAACCCGATTGGGGTACAGACTTGGGTTATGGAGATGGAGAAATTGTTCGATGTTACGGGAGTAGGAGAAGATCAGAAGACTGCTTTTTCAACATTTATGTTGAAAGCAGAGACTAGTTATTGGTGGCAAGCCAATAAAACCTGAGGAGGACCAGGAGTTATGACTTGGGAAAGGTTTAAGGAGGTTTTCTTCGAGACCTATTTCCTAGAGAGTTCGAAGAGTCAGCTAGAGGTGCAGTTTTTAGAACTGAAACAGGGAACGATGACGGTGTCGGAGTATGCCGCAAAATTAAATGAGTGGGCGAGGTTTGTGCCATACGAAGTCAGCACAGATGAACGCAAGGCGAAGAGGTTTGAACAGGGATTGAAGCCCTCGTTATTTAGTAGGGTTTCTTTGTTCCAGTTGAGGATGTTTGTAGCTTTGATGGAAAAGGCAATTCTCGCTGAAGGTTGCGACGAGGCGGTAACCAAGTTCAATCAGAAACAGAAAAAGAAGAAGAATGAAGTGGAGGTGAAGAATGGAGGTGGTGGTAGTGGGAATGGTAATAATAATCTGAAAAGAAAGTGGAATGGAAATGTGGGTGCTAGGAATCAACAAGGTAACCACCAGAATAACAAGTTTAAAGCATGTGCTACATGCGGGAAGTTTCGCAAGGGTGTATGCTTAATGGGGAAGCGTGTATGCTTTAACTGTGGCCAGGAGGGTCACATCGCCCTAAACTGCAATCAACCCAAGAAGAATGTTTGCTACACTTATGGGTCCAAGGATCACTTTGCTTGTGAGTGCCCTAAGACGAAAGCTGGAGAAATAACAGGAAGCAAGGGAGGTAGCAGTGGAGGTACTTGGGCCATTACTGGATCGACGACATCAACCAAACCAACAGCTAGAACCATTAACATGACTGTGCAAGATGTTGTGCAATCAAAAGATGTGGTGTCAGGTATTAACCCAATCAATGATATTGATGCTTATGTATTATTTAATTCGGGTGTTACTTGCTCATTTATATCTGATGAATTTGCTATGAGATTATGATTGCCTAGGGAAGAATTGAATTTCCCATTAAATATAGAAATTACGAATAAGGAAGTAATTCCTGTTAGGTTCATATACAAGAACTGTAGAGTGAATATTAAGGGAAATATTATGATGGTAGATTTAATTCCGATTAGGCCTGGAGGGTTTGATGTTATTTTGGGAATGGATTGGTTGTTCAATTGTGGAGCGATAATTGACTGCCAAAAGAAATGTGTAAACCTTATGACTCCGTCAAAGGTAATTTTCAATGGTAGCAAATTGCCTAGACAAATGAGATGTCTGAAGATTATGCAGGCCAAGAAGTTGTTGAGTCAAGGCTGTGTGGGTTATTTAACTTAAATAGTCGATACTCAGAAGAAGGGTGCGAAACTGGAAGAAATACAGGTGGTTAAGGAATTTGTAGATGTTTTTTCGGAGGATTTTCCAGGACTTCCGCCTAACAGAGAAATCGAGTTTGTGATCGACTTAGCGCCAGGAACTGCTCTGATATCGAAATCCCAATACAGAATGGCTCCAGTAGAGATGAAGGAAATAATGGTACAACTGCAGCAGCTGTTGGACAGGAAATACATTCAGCCGAGTGTGTCACCATGGGGAGCACCGATGTTATTTGTAAAGAAGAAGGATGGGTCAATGCGTCTTTGCATTGATTATAGGGAGTTAAACAAAGTCACTATTAAGAATAAATACCCATTGCCGAGAATAGATGATTTGTTTGACCAGTTGAAGGGTGCTAGATATTTTTCAAAGATAGATTTTTGGAGTGGATATCACCAACTGAAAGTAAGGAAGGAGGATGTACCGAAGACGGCATTCCGAACTTGCTATGGACATTACGAATTTTTGGTGATGTCTTTTAGTTTGATAGTCTTTTAGTTTGATAAACGCCCTTGCAGCGTTCATGGATTTGATGAACAGGGTGTTTAAACCATTTTTAGACAAGTTTGTGGTGGTGTTTATTGACAATATTCTGCTATACTCTAGAACTCAAGAAGAACACGTGGAACACTTACGTCTAACGTTGGAGATGGTAAGAAAGGAAAAGTTGTACGCAAAATTCTATAAATGTGAATTCTGGTTGGAATGTGTACAATTTCTTGGGCACGTAATTGACAAGGATGGAATTTCAGTGGATCCATCAAAGGTCGAAGCTATGATAAATTGGGAACAACCAAGAACTCCATCAGAAGTAAGAAGTTTCTTGGGATTGGCAGGGTATTATAAACGGTTTATCTAGGATTTCTCTAAGATTGCCACTCTATTGACAAATTTGACGAGGAAATCTGTAAAAAAATTTGGACGGAGAAATGTGAAGGAAGTTTTCAGGAATTGAAAAAGAAGCTAAGTATGGCACCTGTGTTGTCACTACCAGATAATATAGGAAATTTTGTGGTGTACAGTGATGCTTCACACAAAGGATTAGGATGTGTCCTTATGCAGAACGGAAAAGTCATCGCGTATGCATCAAGGCAATTGAAGGACTACAAAAAAGGGTATCTGACTCATGATTTAGAGTAGGCGGCGGTTGTGTTTACTTTAAAAATATGGATACACTATCTTTATGGAGAGAAATGTGAGATTTACACAGACCATAAGAGTCTGAAGGACATTTTCACTAAGAAAGACCTGAACATGCGTCAAAGGAGATGGATGGAATTGATAAAGGATTGTGATTGTGAGATCTTTTATCATCCAGGCAAAGCAAACGTGGTTGCAGATGCCTTGAGTAGGAAAGGCAAGGAAAAATTGATGTTGTTAACTGATAAGGAGTAGCTTATTTCAACAATGTCAGGGTTAGAGTTGGAAATCAAATTTCGAAAAGAATCCGATGAGAAATTATTCCAGATGGAAGCCAGTCCAACTATGGTGGACAAAGTGAAGAACGCTCAACTGCAGGATGAGGAATGCAAAAAAATAAAAGAAAGTGTGGTCGAGGGAAAAGAAGTGAAATACAAGGTTGATATCGATGGAATACTGAGATTCGAGGGACGAATCTGGGTTCCAGCAGTACAAGATATTAAAGAAGACATCTTGACAGAAGCTCATAGCTCGAGATATTCGATTAATCCAGGAAGTACGAAGATGTATCAAGATCTACGATGACATTTTTGGTGGCAAAATATGTAAAGAGACGTTGCAGAATGCGTTGCAAAGTGCTTAACATGTCAGAAAGTCAAGGCCGAGCATTAAAGGCCAAGCGGATTACTTCAACCATTAGAAATATCGGAATTGAAATGGGAACATATCACAATGGATTTTGTGGTAGGTCTTCCACTGTAACGCCCCAGAAAATTGAACATTTTGTAATTTCTTTTAATAATGAATAAAGTAATATTATTTATTATTATTGTGTGTTGAGAAGATGGATGTCGTTCTATAACCTAGAAACGTCGTAAAGTAGTAGTATTTTAACTACGTGGGAGAATTAAAGTGGTTGAATTTCTAAAACGAAAATAAAAGTTTTCTGAGAAATTTTCTGAAAAACACTATTCATCAATTTCTGCTCAGGAATTATTTTTGAACTTCCGAGAAATACGTAATGTTATAATATCGAGATGATATCGATTATGTAATAATAATCTAAGTATGGAAAATGAAATATTTCGCATGCGTACCTAATTTGAGATAGTTAGGTTATTAAGCATTAAAAGAATGAAGTTGTAATCGTATAATGTGTAAACATTATATGGAGTAAGGAATGGAGGTATAATACGACGTATTGTATTATTATGTACGAAGAACGAGATATCGTATATTTCGAATTAATATACGAGATAGCATACGAGAATTATACGTAGGATATGTATGTTAAGTTATTGAATTTAAGATAATGGACTTGTGGGATTTCTAGTTTATTGATAGAAGCCCAAGTGTATGATTATCACAAGTCCAATCTATTGTAACTCAAGCCCAATAGGAAAGTAGTTGGATTAATTAACCAAGCCCAAGGTAAAGCCTTGACCCATGGGTCAAACCAAGTGAGGAAGTGGGTAGTCTTGATGGGCAAGGATTAAGTGTGATGACCAAGTGTTGTGGTGAGCAAGTAAAAGAAGTGACTAGCAAGAAGACTTGAAAGTTAAGTTATGAATAGTAAGGAGGTGGAATGAGGAGGTGGGATTGTTTATTGTCCATTTTGCCCCAAGCTTTGGTGGCCTATAAATACCAAGTTCATTTCATTTTTTGTTGGTTGTTTTGTTATCATCCAATACTTTCCTCTCAAGCATATAAGCTACTTATTTGGTAGAGAGAATAAGTTACTTAAAGCACTTATAAGCCACTTCAACCTTTGATAGTTTTCAAAGCAAATAGAAGTCTTCAAGGGTAAGACTCATTTTTCTTTTATCTATATCTTTTCTATGATAGGATTGATAGAGAAGGGGGATTGCTTGAGGATAACATGTAATAAGTTATAAGGAATAAACTTAAGCCGAATAAGTTGAATAAGCAACTTGAACCCTAATAAGTTGTTAAGATCATGAAGGATTTGTCATATGATGTTAATATGTTGTTTATAACATGAGAACATTGATTGAAGGACTTAAATTATTGGTAAGTCATGAGTATGAAGATTTCTAGTTCATAAGTTGAGAAAGTCAATGACTTATGGAAATAAGTCAAAAACCTACTTTGATTATAAGTTGGTGTAATAAATAACTTGAAATGATGATATGTTGGTTAAAATCCACTTAGAACACTTAGTATGGTTGAATTGACGAACTTTGCACGATTAGACGATTAACGTCGAATTCGTGAAAGCCTCGGAATAGAAGTCATATTTTGTATTGGAAGTCGAAAACGTTGGTTTTCAATGGAGACAAGTCATTGTAGTCATTATAGAGTTGCGGACTCGAAAATGACCGGATTCCGACTTAGAACGAAGAAATGAGCGTTGAACGTTCACGAACGTTTATCGTTTTCGTTAAAATGGACTAATAGGTCAAATTTTAGCAAATGAAGTCAAATAGATAAAATTCTTGCATGAATGCATAGATTATGAAATTTGTGAACCGTAGGCTTTTGAACGGACCAATTCGGAGTTAAAACGAAGAAATTATGCGTCCGGGAAGTTAGCAAAATTTTCAAAAACTACAAAATTTTCTGAGGACCAGAGTCCGCGCCGCGGCGCGACTCTAAGCCTTCTTGGCCGCGCCGCAGCGCGAGGCCGGAGGATGACACACTGCTAACTCGCGCCGCAGCGCGAGTCACAAACTAATTAGTGGCGCCGCGGCGCCAGAACAAGGAAGAAGATAGAGAAGAAGAGTTCCAAGTATAGAATGAAAGAGGGATTAATAGCAATGAATTGTGATGTAATCACAACATAATTAAGACATTGTAAGGTGCTTGTAATACACTAATGCATGTTTATAATCAATCAAGACGAGCGGGATATGAATGACATAATGAAAGCCGAAACCCTTAATAACGAAACTAAGATAGAATTACATGGAGATGAAGGGTAAGGTATAATAGAAAACATACCTGGTTAATTATGATCTAATATGGTACGTTATATGATTATGAATTGTAGAATCATAAAGACTTAAAGTGTACGTGTATTAACCAGTAAGCAGTCACCAAAGGCAAGTATTCTAACCCTTGTTCCAGTTCAGTCTGGACAAGCTTTGTAATTCATGTTCTCTTTCACATGAAATCTAGAGTGATGAAGTCTTAAGCCAATTCTTCCGGCTAGACTTATATTATGATGTTGTCAAGCATGATTTGTAAATTACCGAGTTATATTGGTATGGTTTTCAATCGAAGACCACGCATGTTCAAATGTTTTTGTCGTTTAACGACCGGCACGTGAGGTTGCCACAATTAAACGTATACACGTTTAATGAATGTAGTGTTGATCAACATAGAGTACTATGAGCTGATCACTCAGAAGTGCTCGTAAGCTATGCCGGACTTACGGACTTAGTGTCGGGATGTCCTTTTCAAAAGAACTTATGTATGCTCATAATCTTGAGCCATAATTGTTATTCTACTGAATATTGATGGAAAAACGTTTTGAAGCAAATGAAGTGCTATTTTGAATCACCGATAGTACTTCGTAACTATTGTTCAGTTACTGGAGATATATATTTGCTCTATGTTTCAAGCATGTTGTTTATTAGAATTATAGTACTTGCTGAGCTAGCCATGCTCACTCTTGCTTGAACCATATGAACACAGCTAAGATCGAGCGGACTGAAGGATCCGGCAAGGATAAATGCAAGGCGAAGACGAACCCGTAGCATACTTATGTAATAGTATAGGAGGAATGTCTGTAATATATTTATATTATGACAAGAACAAATGAATGGGTTACAAAGAACCTGGGTAATGTAATATTACTTTGATATATATGGAGTTATATTAGTCCTCTTGTGATTATTTGAGGAAATGTGTGAATGAATGGTAGTACCGTGTAGCACCAATTGTCGGGTTGTAAGAGACCCAGATTTGGGGGCGTCACATCCACTGACTCAGAAAGGATATGATACGATTTGGGTGATAGTGGACAGATTGACAAAATCTGCACACTTTTTGCCAATAAAGGTTAGATTCCATCTTGATCAGCTGGCAAAGTTATATGTTAAATAGATCATGTCAAGACATGGAGTTCCGGTGTCAATTGTGTCAGATAGAGATCCAAGGTTCACATCAAACTTCAGGAAGAGACTACAAGAACGTATGGGAACACAGCTGCGAATGAGTACGACATATCATTCGCAAACAGATGGCCAAAGCTAACGAATGATTAAGACATTGGAAGATATGCTGAGAGCATGCGTCATGGATTTCAAAGAGAGCTGTGATGAACAATTACCGTTGGTAGAATTTGCCTACAATAACAGTTACCATGCAAGCATTGGCAAACCGCCTTACGAAGCATTATACGACGGAAAGTGCAGAACTCCACTATGATGGGATGAAGTCGGTGAACGTCAACTGTTAGGACCAGAACTGGTAAAACAAATTGCTAAGGTTGTCAAAGTCATCAGAACAAGCTTGATATCTGCTCAAGATAGACAAAAGAAATATGCTGATCAACACAGACAAGATCGTGCATTAGACGTAGAAAATTACGTTTTCCTAAAAGTTTCACCTTGGAAGGGAAAAATTCGATTTGGTAAGAAGGGGAAACTAAGCTCGAGGTTTATTGGACCCTTCGAAGTGCTGCAAAAAGTTGGAGATGTGGCTTATGAGGTAGCTCTACCTCCAGAATTGCAAAACATTCATAATGTTTTTCACGTTTCGGTGTTACGACCATATAAGACCTATTACAAGTACATGATCGAGTACGAACCATTACAGTTTGAGAAAGACTTGTTCTGTGAAGACGCTCCTATCCAGATAATCGACAAGAAAGAACAAGTGCTCAAAAATAAAGTGATACCTTCTATGAAGGTGATATTGAGGAACCACAATGTGGAAGAGGCTACGTGGGAACTCGAAGCTGAAATGATGAAGAATTACCCTGAGTTATTTTTTTAATCTATGTCTTCGATTCTGGTGATAGAATCTTTATATGTAGGGGAGAATGTGACAAATGAATTATTTGAATTGTGATTCTAAGGACAGAATCCTTGTAAGGAGGGAATGATGTAACATTTCAGAATTTTTATTTGTTATATTAAATATTTATTAAATTATTTAAGTATTTAATGGATGTGTTTATTGTTGAATAAATAATTCTTCAAATTTGATTCAATTTGGTTAACTATTTGTTAAATAAATAATTAAGGAAATTAATTATTTTATGCTAATTTAATTTAATTATTAAGTTAGAGAGTTTTGATTAATTGAATTGTTATTCTTTTTATTTGAATTTGTTATTAAAAGGATGTGTTAGTTGATTAAATAAAGTTATAATTATATAAAAAAATTATAATTTTGTGGTATTGATTTATGTGATGAAGTAATTTAATAAGTTTTTATTGGAATTAATTTAGTTTATTAAAAGTGTGACAAATAACCTTTTATAAAGTAGTTATTAAAATAACTTAAAGGAGTTTAATTGTGTTTTACCAAATAAGGCCTATTGCCTATTAAGACTTTATTCTAAATGTGTTTTACCAAACAAGGCATTAGGGTTAATTGATTATATTTTAGTAAGTAACCAAACAAGACTTATGGCTTTTGAGTTCCAAATAAAAATAACTGATGTTAGTTAAGTTAGAATTATATTATATATTTAATATCTATATTATTATTATACGTTATAATCCTAAGACGTGAAATTAGAATAGATAGAGAAAAGAGAAGAAGAGAGTTTGCAGAGAAGAAAAAGAAGAGAGGAAGAAAGGCTTAGGAAGTTGAGAGAGAGATTGGAGAAAAGAAGTTTGAGAATCAAAAGTAATAGCCATCATCATCATCTTCTTCAAGGTATAATCCTATTTTTTTTAGTTTTAAAAGTTTAGTTTTTCTCTTCCCTAATTCTCTGTAGAATCCTTGTGTAAAGATAAATTGTTGTTGTTATGTGGCTCAATATGATATACTAATGATGTTAAAACTATTTTCATAAGTTATAGTCAATGAATTGATGATATGTATGTAATTTATGAAGAAAAATATTTTTACAGAGAGTTTTTATGAATATATATTGTTTAGTTTAAGGTAGAACTTAAGGGTTAATTAGTTGTTTAGTTGATAAATTGGTTATTGAATGTGGTAGTGTATGTATAAACATTGATAAAGTGCTTTGAATTAACTATTTTGGTTGGAAAACAAAATCACAGTGTTTATTTTCATTAAAAACATTAAAAATGAGTGTTTATCAAAAACATTGAAATTGTGTGATTTAAATTAGTTTTTTAAATTATTTTATGAGTGGAAACATGTTTACAATCTTGGAACTATGTTTATGTGAAGTCTCTATAGGAATTACATGCTAATTAGACTGTTAGAAAGGAATTTGTAGGCTAAAATTGGCTTTTGTTCATACTGTTACCAAAGCTGTCAGTCGAAGACTGCAGATTGGCGCCGCAGTGCGGCCCAACACTTCAATTGTCGCGCCGCAGCGTCGGCGCCATGTCGCAGTGCCATCACATCGTCGCAGCGCCGCACCACAGTATAAATTGTGGCGCCGCAGCGCGAGTTAGCAGAATGGTCTGACAGTGTGCTTTTTGTTCTCAAAATTTGAAGGAATTATTATGTGATAATAGTAGGACTATAAAATGTTGATTTCAGTATTTCTATACTATGAATGAGCCTTGTATTACAATTAAATTGTCTTGTAACTTGATTATTTGATTAAAAATCCAATTTTTACATGATGAATGTACTTAGTTATGTTTGTAAGGTGGTAATGACTAATTATGTCATGATGACATATGTTTATATGATATTGTGATTTGAATTATTCGGTATAGCCCACGAGCAAGGCAAGTTCTCTAATCCATTTTTTTATTGAAGCAATTATTGTTTCCAATTCGATTCCAATATAATGGTGCAAGATTTCTGAACTTTATTTTTATTGAGCAAGTTATTCTTGTATTTAATTTGTTGTTTAGCATGCACAATTATACATACTAATGTTGAATAGTATTATCGTTCAAATTTGCTAGCATGCTTAGTATTCAATTTTAAATAACCTTGGCTTAACATTGTTCAAGCATGGTGTGTTATAGTTATTCAAGGTGTATGCTATTAGATTATTCATAAAGCATGATTTTAATTTACCATAACAATTCAATTATGAGTATTCTATAGTATGATGTTATTAGTATTAATTCAACTAGTCCTCTAGTTGATGATCGTTGAACTTCAAATTTCCCTTGAAAGCTTATCCAAACCAAACTCTCTTTGGTGATAACTTGTACTCTAAATACTGAGATGAACAAACCTATTATTAGGGGATAACTTAGGCATAGTGTTAAATATTTATGCACAATACATGGTATGAAGGGCTGGTTCCCCAAAGTATGAGGGGTCCTTATAGTCTTATGACTGTTAAAGTTGGAGTTGAAAGATTACTCGCAACTGTGGACATAGTTCATGGTCTTATGACCCTCAGTTATGTTTATCCATACTTTGGATTTCAGTTCCTGATTATCATTGTTAGAATACTATCTAGTTTTGATGAGCCTATTCATTGGCAGTTATTATTTTAATTCTTCTATTGATTCATTATTTTATCTAGTGAGCAATTGTTTTGCTCACTCTTGCATATTTATAAACTCATTACAGGTAAAGTGGAGAAGGTAGATAAACCTTCAACTAGTAAAGGAAAGGGAAAATTGTACAAGTGATGCTGATTTGTACTTTTATTATTGTGATGATCTTAGACTTCTTAATAATGATGTTATGTAATAATTTTAATTCCACATTTGAATGATTGTATTTAAATGTTAGACAACCTGGGAGATTTTTATTATGTAACCCTTTAATGGGAAAGGTTTTCATTACTCAATTTGATTATGATTGGGTAGTTAGATATGAATGTTTGATTAAGTGAACACCAAATCTTGTGGGAATGAAGTACCTGGGTTTGGGGGTGTCACAATTGATGACTCTACCCTTAAACAGACCTTACGTTTGGATGACCATTGGCGATATAAGCCAGCAGTTCATGACCCTCACCGGGTTACGACGTAGAGTAGTATAGGATGAGATTTTATCCAGCCATGTGGTGTCCCCGAGTTTTCTGATAGATAGATTTGGCTCAACAGACAGTTATGCATGACATTCTGGGGATTTCACCACGCCAGAGGATCAGTGGCATGTAGGCAGAGTAGACGTATTGTTGTTGTGTGTATTGTCATATGTATATATGACATGATATATGGATGAGCTGGATATAGGCGTGATTATGGCAGTGAGAGCTCTCAGAGAGGGTATACCATTGTGCCTATGATCGAGACAGAGACATTGAGATTAGCCACATATTGTTGTACCTACCCTGTAGGGGTATTTATAGGCAGCTCGGTCATGTTGTATGTGTGGTTCATGTCACACTTTAGACCGATTGGCACATTCCGACAGCATGGATACTGTTTTACCCATGAGATAACTATATCTTACTCCTTTCAGCCAGTGGAGTGTACAGACGTCGTATCTTGGTTGGTGTTTTAGAAGGGATTGGAGATCCATTTTTCCGTGTACAGGGCTCAGTTCACCCTACAACTTCATTACTCATGCACCTGGCATGGATTATCTCCCTCTGGATGGTTTGAAGGGCATGACTACTTACTAGCCATTGACTGTGATGTCACAATTGGACCAATTTCAAGATTTCCATCTTTTTAAGTGGCATTAGGTGAGCATTTTGTTTTTCGCCACTTGTCAGCCGAGGACAAATCTAGGGTGTATGCCTGTTGGGATCTGCGTGAGCTAGCTGTGTTTTTTATTACCCATCCGGGCTTTTCGACAGAGTATTCTGCATGGATGGAGACAGAGACTACATCGACTGCAATTTTATCCATAGTGTCGAGGATTGATTTTGATGGTGAGGAGCCCATGGAGGACATTGATTCTCCCATCGAGGAGGAGTTATTTAGTGGATTGCCAATAGCTCTTGTTGATTCACCTAGTACGTCTGCAGCTGTGACTCCTCCTTCAGAGTATTTAGCCCAGAGTTTGCATCTGATGACCTTTGAGAGAGATTAAGCTAAGGCCTTGATGTTGATAGCTCTTGACGGGAGAGATGCCACTCTGTTAAAGAGAGATGATGCTTTAGCTCATAGAGATATCACTATTGCTGAGCGGGATGAGGGTAGATCATCCAGAGATGGACTAATTGTTGAGCGAGATGGCGCTATATCTACCCGGTATGTAGCCATTATAGTTAGTAACAGTGAGATCCTTTACCACTGGTATTATTACTGAGATAAGCACATACATTGATGAGCACCACGTTACCATGAAGTGGGATGTGGATCTGTTAGCTCGTGTAGATACCCTTGGATAGGAGCTCACAATATTACCTCCGTCTTTGGAGAGAGATGCCATGTTAGACTTGATAGCCCACATACACACTGATTTGTAGATGGGCTTGTATGTTTCTGACAGACTAGCTTAGCCATTTTGTCATTTACAGTACATATTGTATATATCAAACAACATTATATATGACAGAGAAATATATTGTGATTCACTCCCCTTTTAGTTTTACTTTGTTACTTTCTTAATATTTGTCTGCTTCTTCTGGGCTTGTGATCTTGATGTATTCTGAACTCATCCTTGATGGGTGGACATTGAGATGTCTCAGGATCTTTCAGAATGGATCATTGATCTATGTGTATCCCCTACCTTCTTTGTTGTCTTGGGACTAGTTTCTATATGTAGTAATGGAGAGGAGTGTGGCTTTCCTCTCTGAGGTTTACCGCACCACAGATGGTCGTCGATACTCCTTTGTATAGGGGAGCCCAGTTAGTTCCATCTTTTATGGATTAGTGTTTATCTTTAAGGATTGAACTGCAGCTTAGATGGTCGCCAACTCTCCTATTTATGGGGAGGTCTGGTAGTTCCATCCCTTTAGTCTGAAGTCGATCAAATGTGATGGATTAAAGGTTGATCCCAATACCATGTGATAAGTTTTTGTGTTTTGGTAGGGGTAAGACCAAACCATAAATGGCTGCCTACATACTCTTATTGAAGAGGAGATCATGTGTATGTAGTTTAAACCTGGTGTAAGAGGTTCAACACCGTATATGATAAGGTGTAGAAGTATGTTGTTTTTTTTGTTTTTGTTTTTATTGCAACCCAGGTATCGGGGAGATCAGGTGGACATACTTCGCCCCATGTGTAGGACGATTTGCAGCCAAAAAGTTTGATCACATTTTCAGGATAAACTGCAGGTGAAAAGTTTGATCCCCTGTACATGACAAACTGTAGGTGTGAAAAGTCTTATCCCTAGCGGGACAAAACTGTAGGTGTGAAAAGTTTTATCCTTGGTGGGATAAAACTGCAGGTGTGAAAGGTTCAATCCATGGTGGGATAACCTAAAAGGTTTGAAACAAATTTGAGTAAAAGATCTGATGATCTGAAGACTAGGCTGCTGGTTTAAATAGTGTGTTTGTCCCTAATGAGGCAGAAGTGTATGAAGAAAGGTTGTATGTAAAAAGGGTTAGAAAACCTGAAGTGACTGGTGATCCAAAACTAGGATGTTTGCTTGATGGTAACTTCAGACATAGTACCGTTTCATAGTGTCCGAGTTGATGAGTTGTAAAAATTCATCGCCGTCCATTTCCTATAATCTGAGAGCACCTCTTGTCAATACCTCTTTGAAAATAAATGGGCCTTCCCAGTTTGGAGCGAAATTTCCCATACTGATCTTGGTTTTCAATGATCTTCTTCAAAACCAAGTCATATTATTGCCGTAGTCGGACTTTTCTGTTGTAGGATCTGGAGATCCTTTGTTGGTATAACTGACCACAGAAGATGGAATCACTTTGTCTTTCGTCTATTAGAGACAATTGGTGATATATGTCTTGTAACCATTGGTTTTCATCTAGTTGAGCGTCAATCAACACTCTGAGGGATTTTATTTCCACCACTATGGGAAGTACGACTTCCATACCATAGGTTAATGAGTAGGGGGTTGCCCTAGTTGAAGTATGCATTGAAGTTCTGTAGGCTAATAGAGTCAGAGGCAAGAGGTCAGGCCATCCTTTCTGATTGGAAGACATCTTTTGCATAATCTTCTTGATGTTCTTACTAGCCTCTTCAATAGCACCATTCATCTTTGGACGGTAGATGACAGAGTTGAGATGTTTGATGTGGAATTGTCTACAAAACTCCTCCATCATTTTGTTGTTGAGGTTCTTAGCATTGTCTAAAATAATTACCTCTGGTTGTCCATATCAAAAAATGACATTGTTTCTGATGAAAGCAATGATGACTTCTTTGGTAACCCTGGGGAAAAAGCTACTTCTACCTATTTGGTGAAGTAGTCGATCATGGCGAAGATAAATTGATGCACATTACTGGCTTTGGGATCGATGGACCCGATTACGTCTATTACCTACATTGAGAAAGCCCAAGGTGAACTCATACTGTGGAGCTCCCTTGGAGGGGAGTGGATAACATTCCCATAAATTTGGCATTGGTAGCATCTCTTGATGTGATCCTCACAGTCAGCCTTGAGAGAGAGCTAGTAGTGCCCTGTTCTGAGGATCTTTTTGACAAGTTGAGGGCCGCTCGTGTGTGGGCCACACACTCCACCATGGATTTCATCTAAGAGCCTCTGAGCGTGGTCTTTGTCCAGACATCTGAGGAGTCCTAATCTTGCATCTCTTTTGTAGAGTACATCTCCGCTCAGGTAAAATTTCATAGCCAGTCGATGGATCCATCTTCTTTCAGTTGGGCTCACCTCAGCGGGTGTAGATCCATCTCGCAAATACTCCCTAATATGCTAATACAAGGGGTGTTGGACGGGAGGTAGCTCATCCGATATTTCTCTAATGTAATTCCCATAGGCTGGAGCCTTTTACAGGGTAATTGTGATGCTTGGCTTTTTTTCCTTGTCAGGTATGTTGATCAAGGAGGCCAAAGTTGCTAGCACATCTGTAAAGTCATTCATATTCCAAGGAATGTGATGGAAGTTTATTTCTTCAAACTCCGAAGCCATCTATAAAACTTGTCGATGGTAAGGCAGCAAATGTAGCTCTTTGGTGTGATATATTCTCGAGGTTTGTCTGATCACCAATTTGGAATCTCTAAAGATATTTAACCACCTGATGCCATTGAATGGGCAAGTTTTAGCCCCATGATACAACCTTCATACTCAGTTGTGTTGTTGGTGCTGATAAACTACAATTTGACGGTGACGGGATACTGGTCCCCCGTACCGGATACTAGAACTGCTCCAGCCCCATAACCTTCTATATTAATAGCTCCATCAAAGTATGTTTCCAAAGTTTTGAAATACCATGAAGGTGCGACAACCAGTTGATCCACAATTCCTTAACCTTTGATAGACTTTTGCGTCATGTAGTCGATGTCAAATTGTTGTAGGATCAACTACCATATGGACAGTCGATAATTTAACATGGGTTTATTGAACACGTACTTGAGAAGATCCATGCGGTATATGAGATGGGTTGTGTGACCATGGAGGTAATGTTGTAACCTCATGGAAGCCCATGCTAAAGCACAACAAGTCTTCTCAATCATAGTGTACTTATGTTCACTGCTGTCAAATCTCTTCTTGAGGTAGTAGATAGGTCACTCTTGGCCTCTATCATCTTTCTATCCCAGCATGCAGTCCATGGCATTATCATTAATGGACATATACATGAATAGAGGAACACCATCCCTGGGCTATACCAAAATAGGAACTTTGACTAACTGCTTTTTTAATGTAAGGAAGGCTTTCTGACACTCATCGTTCCATTTCATGGAGGAGTTCTTCATTAACAACTTGAAGATAGGCTCACAGGTTGCTGTGAGTTGGGAGATGAATCGGCTAATGAAGGTAGAAGCGGTTATCAATTGGGAGCAGCCGTAGACGCCGATAGAAATTAGGAGTTTCTTAGGATTGGCGGGATACTATTGAAGATTCATTCGAGATTTTTTGAAATTATCATCACCGTTGACCAATCTTACCAGAAAAATAGTTAAGTTCGTTTGGATGGAGAAGTGTGAAGAAAGTTTCCTATAATTGAAGAAGAGGCTTAGTTAAGCACCTGTGTTGGCTTTACCGGACAACACGTGAGGGTTTATAGTGTATAGTGATGCGTCACACAAGGGTCTTGGCTGTGTACTGATGCAACATGGCAGGCTCATTGCGTACGCTTTACGACAGCTAAAATATTATGAGAAGGGATATCCGACTCATGATCTGGAGTTAGCAGCGGTAGTTTTTGCCTTGAAGATTTGGAGGCATTATTTGTATAGCAAGAAGTGTGAGATATATATGGACCACAAGAGTCTGAAGTATATCTTCACGTAGAAAGAGTTAAACATGAGGCAGCACCGATGGCTAGATTTGATCAAAGATTATGATTGTGAGGTTTTGTACCATCCAGGCAAAGCAAATGTAGTGGCAGATGCCTTGAGTAGGAGGTTATTGAAGTTGACCATTCATAAAGAATTTGTGAAATATTTTGAACGACTAGACTTGGAGATTAAGTATCCAATGGAGACCAACGAATAATTATTTACAATGATAGCGAGTCCAACTTTATTGGATAAGGTTAAAGAAGCAGAAGAAAAGGATAAAGATTGCATTTACATTAAGAAGCGATTGACTGAAGGTGATGAATTGAAATTTATGATTGATAGCATTGGATTGCTAAGATTTAAAGGACGAATTTGGGTACCGTTAGTACCAAAAATGAGAGAAGAGATTTTGCAAGAAGCGCACAGTACGAGATATTCGATATACCCAGGATGCACGAAGATGTACCAAGATTTTCATCACCACTTTTGGTGGCCAAACATGAAGAGAGAGGTTGCAGAATGCGTGAGTATCCTAACTTATCAGAGAGTCAAGGCAGGGCACCAACGACCAAGAGAGTTATTACAACCATTAGAGATTCCAGAATGGAAATGAGAGCACATCACAATGGACTTTGTGGTGGGACTTCTGGCAACGCAAAAAGGGCACAACGCCATATGGGTAATTGTAGATCATCTTACTAAGTCAGCTCACTTTTTGCCGATTAGGATTAAGTATAGTTTGGACCAGTTACCCAAATTGTATGTTAAGGAAATTATCTCCATGCATGAAGTGCCGATATCTATTGTATCAGATAGTGATCCGTGATTCACGTCAAACTTCTAGAAGAGTCTTCAAGAAAGAATGGGGACACAACTACGAATGAGTACTGCGTATCATCCACAGACCGATGGGCAAAGTGAGAGGATGATTCAGACACTTGAAGACATGCTCCGAGCTTGTGTGATGGACTTCAAGGTTAGTTGGGAGGATTACCTTCCATTAGTAGAGTTCGCATATAACAATAGTTATCATACTAGTATTGGAATGTCGTCGTACAAAGCATTATATGGTTGGAAATGTAGAACACCCTTATGCTGGGATGAAGTTGGAGAACGTCGACTGTTGAGACCAGAATTAGTATAACAGACGGTAGAAATCATCAAGGTGATAAGAGCATGATTAATAGCAGCTCAAGAACGCCAGAAGAAGTATGCGGATTTGCATCGCAAGAAGAGATATTTTGAAGTAGGAAGCTATGCATTTCTGAAAGTTTCTCCCTGGAATGGGAAGATTCATTTTGGGAAGAAGGGCAAATTGAGCGCTAGGTTCATAGGACCATTCGAGATTCTGAGGCGAGTCGGTGAAGTGGCGTATGAGGTATAGCGTTACCTCCTGAACTTGAGCGTATTCACAATGTGTTTCATGTGTCAGTATTGCGGCCTTATAAATCGGACTACAAGCACATTATCTCCTATGAACCAATTCAAGTTGAGAAAGACTTATCGTACAAGGAAGTTCCTGTCCAGATACTAGATAGGAAGGAACAAAAATTGAGGAATAAGATTATTCATTCCATTAAGATTCTCTAGAGGAATTACGCAGTAGAAGAAGCTACGTGGGAGCTAGAAGAGAAAATGAGAGTGAATTATCTGTTTTTGTTTAAGTAACCTTATATTTTTACAATTTCGAGGACAGAATTTTTATAAGGGGGGAGGGATGTAACATCTACAAATTTTAAATTCCTTATTAATTAAATATGTGATTTAATTTTAATGAGTTAGTTTTGTACGTCTATTTAAAACTTGTGTGGTTATGTGAATTTATGAAATAATTAAAGGGAGTCACTAATAGTTTATTTAAATTGGTGGACTAACCCTAAGAGTTTGATATCAAGAAATTGATAGGATTATTAATAATTAAATATTCAAATTATTTGAATATAGTAGCAAGAGTTGAACATATTGATTAATTTCATTTATGAGTAATTAATTGATAATATGTTAATTAATAATTATTATTAGATAAATAATAATTAATGTGTAAAAGATTAATAATGTGTAAAATGATTATATGTTACTTGATTAATTGGTGCAATATAGTAAACCTTTATTATATGGTAGTTAGCTATATATTTTATATAGTACAAGGTGGCACATTAATATGTCTATATATTATATATATAGACTATATAGTATGAGTTATTTGCATTAATATGAGTTACATAATAATATTGTTATATGATATGAAGTGTGTAGGTAAACATTCATGTATATCCTATTGATATATAATTGTGACACCCCCAAATCAGGGTTACCTGACCCCCGAGTTTGGCGTTCACGATCCACAATATAAATAACATTTAACTACCCATAATATATATAGATAGTAACTTTCATAATATTTTATCAGAGTATCAGAGTTTAATAATATATCACCCAGGTTTTCTAACCTTAACTTTACAAATATACCCTTTAGATATACAAAAGGGTTTACAATACAACATAATAAATACGTTAATTATAACTAGTTAATAACTATGCCTTTGCCTTTATCCTTCGCAGCACCTCCTGCAACTTCGTCCCTAGCTGAAAGGTTTTATTTAGCAAGGGTGAGAAACTAATTTGCCCCGCAAGTTAAGACATACAATAAATGTATAAGAATTCAAAACAACAGACTATCTATTTTGATATAATGAAACCAAAGTTCGTGGAACTTTGAAATAGATAAACAAATCGTTATTCAATAACAAGTCTTCTCATATTCTATACAACACAATAATTCAATAATGAAAGAGTACAACACTTTCAAAGTTTCTACGATATTCTAATGAATAATCAAGAATCAATTCTACGAAATAACAAAGTGGAATGTTTTCCAGATTTAATACTGAGCGATCACACAAGATCTTGAACTTATTTTCTCGGGTAGATATCGAAGATTTACTTTGATATATACTCAGGTGTATCAGATAACCATAAAGATTAAATCAGACCCCTCAGCAAGTATAACAAGTGATCAGCTTATTATACCATATATTATGCATAATACTTAAAACGCGCGCAAAGGTCGAATTCACGACCAACAAAATGTTCCCTTTATATAAAAGGTTGTTCTTCTCAGTCTTAGAATCAAGAGTTTAATTTTACAATGAAATACTGGGATTTCAAATTCTATTTACTTCTCGGTCTAGCCGAAATATTTGGCATCGATCTGTCAATAATAATTGAATTCTCTTTTCGTACCTATCAAATTCAAACAAATGTTCGTCTAGCTAGAATAATTAGCCAAGACATTTCTCAATGTAATTTGACAATAAACAGGAATTATCTGTACTGTCAATTCTAACTTCTACAGATATGAATATCCAGCAATAGTAATTCTATGAATATATATTTTCTAATTCAATAATATAATTTCAACAATAAATCCCTGGACGTGGTATAATTAGCAATAATTATCCACCGATAATAATTAAATGAAATAACTCATGATTGAGTTAGGAAACTTGCCTCTTTCGTTGATTACAGCTACACAAAATACTTATCTGCTTTCGAAAGACCTATAACCAATAATATCGGTCTAACAATTAGCACAATAATTCACATAACACACAACACTGTAATTCACAGTCAAACTTCTCCTAAACATATTACCACATAGCCACAACAGTGTTTATAACCTATATAAACACTTAACAAATCAAATTAATTCTGTTTGGTTGGACTTCAATCCCTTCTCGGTGTTCTGGTCACCCTATCCGACAATTAACACAGTTATCTGTCAATTACACTTGGTCTCTTAGCTTCAATATTAATTTAGATAAGTCAATTATCGTTTATAATATTTTTCGGAAGCTTTTAATAATTTATAAACAATTATTATAATTTATAATAATTTTTCAAACACTTAAATTATTTTTAAATGATTTAATTATCAAATAATCTTATCATTATTAATATTTAATAATATAAAAATATTAATAACATACTTGTCAAAATATTAAAATTATTATTAATAACTTAAAATATTTTAAAATCATTAATATTCTACTTAAATGATTTTTAAAGTAATTAAAATCATTTTTAAATCATCACCACTAATATTTAAATATTAACGAAATTATTATCCAAATATTAAAAGTTATAAAATATAACTTAAAATATTTTTAAAACATTTTTCTCATTTTTAAATGATTTTTAAATCAATAATAATCATTTTTAATTCATTTATTTAATATAATAATTAAATAAATAAAACATCATTAATTTTAATATATTAATGAAAATTCTCCAAAAATATTGAAAATTATATTTTATAATTTAAAATATTTTCTAACACTTTATGCTAAATTAAAATGATTTTTAAATCATTTAAATCATTTTTATCTTATTTATTTATTTTAATAATCAAATAAATCTAACATCATTAATATTAAATTATTAATGAAAATTCTCCAAAAATATTAAAAATTATATTTTTTAATTTAAAATATTTTTAAATACATTATTCTTATTTAAAATGATTTTTCATAATATTAAATCATTTTTCTCTAATTTTTTTAATACACTAATTAAATAAATTAAATACATTTAATATTTAAATAATTATAAATATTAAAGAAAAATAATCCAATTGGTCAAAAATTATTTTTCATAATTTAAAATAATTTTTAAAACCATTTTTACTAATTTTTAGAGTTTATTTCTATTTTTAATCATTTTTCGAAATATTCAGAAAATAAAATTATTTAAACCATCGCTATAGGGCTATAGCGACACAAAGCGTCGTTATTGGTGTTCTTGAGCTCAAGAACACTGACAACCGGCAGTGCAATGGGTCAACTTTGACCGCTTGTAATTCTCAATCCACAAGGTTTCTGGACAAACTTGAAGTTTTCTCATGTAGCCAAACTGTAGTACTACAATAATTAGTCATCGATTCCATCATAAAACCACCTAAGGTGAAGATCGGAGCAGCTAAACTTGCTGTTAGGCGTCACCTGGGTTTTTCCAGAAACCCAGGCAGTTCGACTTGGCAGATTCTATCACAAATTAACCTAGGTTCTGATCTTGTTTCAGGTGGTTTGGTGGTTCATACTTGTAGTCCTTATGTCAAGGAAAAACAACATAACAAGATCTAGGTCTAACAACAAAAAAATTAACAGCTAATCTTCGGTCAAAACTTGTCAGCCATATTGTTCTTGCGTTTTCTGGAATTTTCTAGAAAACAGATTTTGTGACCGGATGGCCATGTTTGACCATCTATTACAACCAAAATATTTGATGTTTATGGAATATAAAGGCATGTACTTAGACTCCATATTACAGTCTACAACATGCATATAACAACAACATTAAATAATCTAACGTCTGACAGATAGAGGTCCTAGAAGAGCTTGTCAGACGCTGCCTTAGACATTCTGGGCTTGCCCAGAAATTCCAGGTCATGCTCGGTCAATGTTGTTTGACCAAGAATAACATCAAATCTAAGGATCAACTTGCTATGCTACCACCTGCAGCTTAAAGCCCACATATCAGGCTACAGATTAAAGTTTTTAAATAACAAAAATCACAAACACATAAGGATTTAGAGCGACTGACATTCCTTGTCAGAACACAAAATTTTGCTCAAGAACAGTTTTCTAAAACATGAATTTTTACCCACTTTAATGATATGGATCCATCATGGATCATCATATAACAACTAAAAACATCTTATTACATAAGATTAAACACTAAAACACGAATTTTTCTTAAGCAACATGGATCAAAATAAAATATTTCGGTTATACCTTCAAGCTTTGATTCTTGATCTTAACCCTCCAATTTGTTTATGGTTGATCTAGGGAAGGTATTTGGGACTGATTTACTAGCAATTTTCGGAGGTTCTTGTATGAGGGAGAGTTGGTGAGAGCTTTGGTGAAAAATAAGCAAAATAATGAACTTTCTCTCTCCCAATCTCTTATATAATGCTTTGATTCAATGAATCACTTGATGTGCTGTCAATGGAAGGCTGATTTGCTGAGCTTGTAATGACACAAAGTCCAAATGGTTGGTAACCTACTAAAGTTATGGCAATTCTTACAAGTTAGCTTACTAAAAATAATAAAATGGGTATTATTGTCATTTGATAAATATTTATAATGGCATTCTTGTCCAATACACAAACCCTTAGGGTTTAGGGTTTGGGTTAGGGTTTGGACCCTTTAGGGTTTATGGTTTAAACCCTTTAGGTTTTAAAATACCAACTACTAAAATTTCCAATTAAGGTTATAATTAGAAAAATTAAATTCCTAAATTACAATTAGGGTTTGTAAAATAGAAATTAATATAACTAAAATATATTTAGGGTTTTCTAATAATAAAAAAGTTTAATACACTTTAGACATGCTAATAAAAAATTAGAGATGCCTAATTAGGGTTTAGGAAATCCTAGATTTCAAATTAGGATTCCTTAACGTATAATTAGGGTTTTTTAACTGTACAATTTATTTTCTAAATTTAAGATTAGGGTTTTAAATCCCTTATTAAGGTTTATTAATTATAAACCCCATCCAGTCAACCATTGGTCAACATTTCTATACAGTCCAAACACATCATTAACAATACAATTATTTTAATTATATTTTCTATCGAATCCCTATCCAAAAATTAGGGTTAGTGTTTTCTAAAGTTGTTAAGCACAACTCTACTCTATTTTCTTAGTCAAATCACATATTAACTAATTCTCGAGACTTGTCTCACAAATTCTCAGTACAATATTAACAATCAATGTCAATATTAAATAAAAAAAATTATTCGTAAAATTTTGATTATTCGAAATCTCGGGTTATCACAATAATAATATCAATTGTTAAATTAATAATGATTTCATGAAGTTATTATGATAATAACAGTCATGGTAAATGAAAATGTACATGAATTATATGTATGTGCACTACTTGATATCTTGTAATTGGGAAATACATTGTATGCTCTTTGAATCATTATAACCTATGTTGTATGAAATGAATGGTGTATACATATTTTATAACCAAGGTTTATATTATATGTATATATGGTTTTAACAAAGTGTTGCATTACATTGTTGCCTTTCATTTTATGCAAATGCTGAGAGTTATTCTGTTGTCCCATAATAAGAGTCCCATTTCATTTCTTCCCACATGAAACAAGCTAGCAAGCCTACTCTATATTGATCTCAAATTAAACCAATCTATATCAATTAGTGGATGGGGAGTGGGATTCATGATTGAGACTACTAACTCTCACCAACTCTCTCTTAACCCTTGTACATTCTTGAAAGCCAATGGTTTGATTTGTGAGATAATGGCATTATCTAGTTAACCATTATTCTATAAAAGAGACCTTCACCTTCCATGTTGAAATTGCTGAGAAATATTGCTAAGGAACTTGTAAGGAGTGAGTGTATTACTGTCCAATTACTTCAAGAGGTATAAATCTTTACTTATGTTCTTGTGTTGGGTTTTTGGAAAATTCTTACAATTCTCAAGAATTCTATGTTAATTGATATAGAATAGCATGTTATTATGTTACATGGGTTTGTTTGCTTGTCTAAGAGCTATATTATAAGTTTAAACTGAGGCTTGATTGTTGATCATGTTGGAACTTTGCCGAAGCAGAGTCCTTATTTTTCATTCTGGTCAAAGTGGCGCGACCGCGCCACTTCTATAGTATAAGCCCGCGCGGTCGCACAGGCTGCCAGTCATGTATTGTAATTTTGTGATCCTGTACCATTTTGAGCATGTTGTTTTGGTTATTAGATACTTATAAACAACCTTAACATGTGAACTGAGATTGTTATATATACAGTAAGCTATGTTAGTTGATTTTAACTTGATTATTCAAAGAGGACTTAAAGAGTTGGAAAATAGTTTGGATAAACCTTTTTGCAAAACAAGTTCTAACCTTGGATGCAAGTGTATTATGTTCTGATATGTTTTAACATGTGTTAATATGTTAGTTATATGGTTGTAGGTAATATAAGATATTCAAGCATGAAAAGAGGAAATTTAAGAAAAAGGACTATATTGGCTATGTATGAACGAATTATGTATACACTAAGTCTTGAACTTAAAGATATACTTATGTGATTATAAAAGCATGATTTAGACTATGCAAACTTATCTTGAATGCTTGAATAAATTTTTCTAATGGAGACTTAAAGTTTTGAAAATGAACTTGATAAACTATATATACATTAACTTGAGAACTTGTAAGTATGTTTTTGATGTCTAGTATATATATATATATATATATATATATATGAAAGAATGATGTATAGTAGGTAAAGTGACTTACATGATTGATAGCTTAACATGTGAAGTCTTGATTAAGTAAAAACGAATAATGACCTTTGATATGTTTAATAAAAGGTTAAAGTTAGTTATTCATATAATGACATGTATGTTGTGCATGATTGTTCGTTTATGAACAAGTCGTGTGTGCACTGGTTTTCTGCAGAAGCAGCCATGTCTTGGTTTGCACCAGGAGCAGCGCGGCCGCGCCACTCCTTAGTACAAACCAAGCGCGGCTACGCAGGCCTGCACTGAGATCTGAGTTGTGTTATTAAATTGAGAACTGATGCATACTTTTATGGTTACTCTAATCTGTAATACTTGTCCAGTATAGTAGTCATGTGTTAATAAGCATGTTATTGAAAGGAACCTATGATGAATTAGTAAATGGTGATTTCAACTATGATATAGTGTGTTATGAACTAATCGAGTAATGTACTAATATATGTATAGAAGTATGCTATGTGATGACTTTATTATTGTAAGTGTAAACGCATATTAGTTTACGCATACTAATTGAAAGACCGACTTGTTAATGTTAAGTCGTTTCAACACAAGTTAGTTAAAGCTAGAATTACATTGTAGCTGAGCAAACAGGCAAGTCTCCTTGAACTTCACTCATTGATTGTGCAAGTTTCTGTGAACTTCACTCTTTGATTGTGCAAGTTCCTTAATTCTTACTCATTTATATTGAGCAAGTATCCGAACACTATTTTATTGTGTTGCAATGTTTCCTAACTTACACAACTTTGTTTGTTGTGAAAGTTTCTTATCCTTCTCACATTATATTGAGTGGGTTGTTATTGAATTAAAAGTTATTCATTAAGCTTGAATCTTATATCCAAGTATATTATTAAGTGGTTTAATTACTTGACAATTATTCCACATTTATGTTATTGATATTCGCACTTAGTGCACTTGAGTTCATACAGTCTTGGACTTGTACATCATTTAAAGTTCAATAACTCTTGAACTATGTTAGATAGAGTCTGAACCTTTGTTCGGTCAGACAAGCGTATGAAGTTTTAAAGGCTATCCAAACCAATTGATGGTAAGGATTCGTAGACTGAAAGAACACTCCTTTTATGATAGGGGAGTGCATGTATCTAATAATGATTTAATGAACAGATTTAAATGTTATGCATATACATAGTATACGTGAGGTTGATCCCCTCAAGTACTTATTCTGTAGCCAGTAACCAAAAGGTCAATTAGCTATTGATTCCATTGAAGTGTTATAGTTCAAAGTCTATTCGACTATCAGTTATTCTAAAAGTAATCATTATCTTAGCTTATGATATTCATATTGTTGAATCCATTTCCAGATATTATTCCATTCATCATGATATGTCTTTATTGTTTTATTTAAACTTGTTGAGCAAACTTGTTGCTCATCCTTTCTATATCATGAATATATTGCAGCTAAGCCCGAGACCTCAGTGAATGACAGGGGTAAAGGAAAGATGTAGAATAATAGACTTTTCCTTATGCCTAGTCTAAATTACTCTTATTTAATATGAACCCTAATGTTATTTTAGGGTATATTTGTAAGATGATATTAAGGTTATCGTATCTTGGGACTAGTAACACCTTTTGAATGAAGGAAGTATGTTTATTATATTCTACATTTTTACTTATCGTATGTTGTTTAGAATTGGATGTTAGTATTTTATCATGATGATCGAACCGGGGTCAGAGGACCCGGATTCGGGGGTGTCACAGAAACGATCCATCATGGCTCGCTGGTAGGTAGCTCCGACATTGATGAGGCTAATAGGAAAAGGTTCCCCAAGGCGTGATGAATGTAGTTTTCTCACGATCCTCTTCAGCAACCATGATTTGATGGTACCCCGCAAAATAATCAGCAAAGGAGTACATGTCGTATTGAGTAGTATTGTCAAAGAGAATGTGGATAAATGGAATGGGAAAGCTATGCTTAAGGCAAGCTTTATTCAGATCCCAACAATCCATGCAAACTCGCACCTTTCCTCCCGATTTAGGCACGTGGACTATGTTGGATAGCCATTCAGAGTAGGTTAACACCATGGTGATGACTGCTCAAAATTGTTTCACAATTTCTTCTTTAATCTTTATACTCCAATTAGGTTGTAATCGTCTGAGCTTCTGACTGACTAGCTTGAATCCCTCTTTGATGGGAAGATGATGAATGACAATGTTAGTGGATAAACTGACCATGTCTTCATGAGACCATGCAAACACATCCTGGAATTCGGTTAATATCGTAACTATTTCATTCCTTTGGTTTGGAGTGAAATCCGTATCGATCTGGATTAGCTTAGGGTTTTCTAAGGTTCTGAGATTGAATGAGGTGGTTTGATCAAGATTTGGTTTGGGTTTTTCCTCAACCCATTCCTTGATCTCCTGAGGTATTTCATAGTCCTCTTATATTTCCATAAAGTTTGAGTCCAACTTTTCATCAAAGTTACAATCCTTGTGGAGAAAAGGCACCTCATCAACAAGTATATGAACATCTAAATTTATAGTCCTGAAACAAATATTCTTTCACTTAGTATATAAAACTGTTCAATCAGACAAACTGTTAACATGTACTGACAAAACAACTGCTAATAATATGTAGAAAAGTAAGCAATTATGGCTATCTATAGGGCAGAGGGAGTATCTGCCCTTTTTGCCCTTGTCGACAAATACAAAGAGTATTGCTCCAATTGTCAAGGGTGAAGTCATGTTGGACTGCAGTGATAAAGGGGTTGTTATCTTCCTCCTTTTCCTAAATGATGACCATAATGTCTGGACAATCATCGTCTGGGATGTCTCTATTTGTATGCTCATCATGGAAAATGATGCGTATGTGAGACAATCTTGTGGCAATGTCTTGTTTATGTCTCTGGTCCCTTTCTTCACCTTCCGGATTAGGAATCAAGGCCTGTTTTTCTTTAACCGATATCAGTTGGGGAAATAATATAGCCATTACATGGGCAGACACCTTTACCGGAGACCGTACAGGCTCAGGATCTATTGGTTGAGATAATCTCCGTGTGGCTGAAGCTAAAAGAATTTGTTTGTGCTTATGAGGATTCCTATGACTAGAGCTGGCAAAATAGCCTAGTTCCGTTGTCCCAGTTTTACTGGGAACTTGAATTGGGCGCTTTATGACCTGGTAATCTTTTCCCAACCCTTGTCCAGGTTGATGACCCAATGATAACATCTCTTGAGTTGCCGACATTACTTCAGTAGAAATCTTGGGTATCAGAGGTGGCACCCCAATGGGATGGTAGTGAGTGTTGCTCACCTCTAGGGTATAAAAACTGACCAGTTCGACATCTGAATTGAAGCTGATAAGTGGTATGTCACTTTGTTCAGGACATTCCGGCTCAGCATTGATATTGATTAGGCTATTTTTGATAATGTGCTTGAGTTGTTGGTTAAGGGTGGAAGGGACGGCTCCAACCATGTGAATCCACGGTCTCCCCAAGAGTAGATTGTATCCTGTGTCAATTTTGAGCACATGAAAAGATAAGCTAAAAGTATGTGGACCAATCTCCACAGGTAGTTCAATCTCTCCGATGGCATTACGTATGGATCCATAAAAAGCTTTGATAATCGTATGGCTGCTTTTGATCCTCTTGAGATTGATGTTCATCTTCTCCAAGGTGGCATAAGGACAGATATTCAAAAATGATCCTCCGTCTATTAAAACTCCTCCCACCATGTATCCGGAGGACAGAACTGCTATGTGCAACGATTTGTAATGATCAATCCCTTCGTGAGGTATATCGTCATCAGTGAAAGATATCACATTTTTGTTTAAAATTTGATCAACCAGATGTTGGAAATTTTTAACATCCACTAATTTCGGCAAATGGCCTTCTTCCAAGACCTTTAGCAAGACCTTCATGTGATCTTCGGAAGAGAAAACCAAGTCAAGAATGGAAATTTGTTGTGGAGCTTCCCTCAAGCTTAAAACCACCTTGGCTTCATTATGGCCCATAGTACGGATGAACTCTTCAATCCTCTTAATGGGAAATTTCCCCTTTGATTTGATGGTAGGCTTCATCACCCGGTGGGGAAGATATAGTTGATTCTCCTTCGATACTGCATCAATTATGTGGGATGTGGATCCTTCAGCCTGTCCATAATTCCATGGCACTTTTTATAGGCTAGAAACATGATACTGTGGTCTAGATGGCAATGTAATTAGCTCTGGTGTAGCCACTTTCAAAGAATTGTGAACACCTTTGAGTTGAATTGCTTATATTGTGGGTGGTCTGGCAGCTAAATCATCCTCAGTGGATATAACTACTACAACTTCCTTCCATTTTGTAGGAAATGTGTCCCCACTCTCAAGTAACACAGTGTCATTGTCTGCCAACTGTATGACACCGCTGTCAATTAGATTTTGAATAAGTTGGTAGAGTGGCCAACATTCTTCAGTATTGTGTCCGCGAGAGTGGAAGTGATACTCACACACTCCATTAGAATTGAACCGCCTTGAACGGGGATTGATTAGAGGTAGCAGAGCTGTGATTCTTCTTTCATTAACTAGCATCTGAAATATCTCCTCCATTGGTTGGCCCAGATATGTAAATTCCCTCTTATTGGCAAAATCCCGACGGGCTTTGACACTTACTCTTATTGTAATTTTATCCTCTAGTGTTTCACTTTCTAGAAGAGATGATAGAGTATTCATAACAAGATGAAGGAGACTAGCATGCTCCTTGTTGACTAATTGGCATGTGACTTGATGCTGATGGATCACCAGTTCTGCTAATTGATTAATTTTCTCGCACAGAGCCTTCATTTTTCGCTACATCATAAACTAGAACTATGCATAATCCCATTTATCAGCACCATCCTTGCCGGTTAAGGAAGATTCAACACCGTAATTGGAACTCTGTCCATTGCTCTAATTAATCATATTAGCCTCTTCTTCTTTGTGTTGAGGAAGAGGGTTGTCTTGCACATGAGGTTAGTTGGGTTTAGTCACCACAATCTCACCATTGTCAATTAGGTCCTGTATCTTGTGTTTCAAGGGCCAACAAACCTGAGTATCATGTCCTGGAGCTCTAGTATGATAGGTACACTTCCAGGTAGCATTGAAACCCTTCTAATTCGGGTTGGCTGGTGGAAGAAGATGGGTAATTTTCTTCTGAGTAATAAGAAAATTGAGAATATTCTCGAGTGAGTCCCCTAGGGGTGTGAACACTCAGTTGCGTTGGACTTCTCCACTCTTTAGCAATGTAGGGCAGGAAGACTGTTCTTGAAAAGGGGAGTAATTTCTCCTCTAGATAGTCATGTTCTGACAGCCTTTATGGCCTTGTAGTATCAAGGAAACATCCTCCTATTTCTTTTTATAGACCCTCCCGGGGTTGTTTCCATAACTTTTAGACTGGATGTACTCAACAACAACTTTTAAAGTGGCTAAGTCTTGAATCTTTCCAGACTTCAATCCCATCTCAGCCATCTCTCCATGTTTAATCATTTTAGAAAATGGCTTGCCAATGCCAGCTAAGACTCTCTCATAGAAGGGAGCTTCTTGTATGTCTATGGAGGTCATCACCATTTCAGACTCAGTCATAGAGGGAGTAACTTGAGCATCAATGCACCTCCACCTTTGAGCATACTCTCAGAAAGACTCGTTGGCTTGTTTCTTGACCTTGGTAATTTGGTACCGGTCTGTAGCCATCTGAGATTGGAAACTGTACTGACTAAGGAAGGCATGAGCTAGCTCCTCCAAGCTATGGATCTTAGAATTGTCTAATCTAGCGTACCATGATCAGACTTCTTCAATTAAACTCTTTTGAAATAGCTGCATTCTGAGCTTTTCATCTTCTGTACGAGATCTGAGTTCTCCAATAAATATCTTTAAATGTGTGTAAGGATCTCCTAACCCATCATTTTTTTGAAAATCAGGAGTTTTAAACTTTTCTAGATAATGAACACCAGGGAATATACAAAGGTCAGCATATAAAACACTCTCGTGTGCTCCAATCCCTTTGATAGACCGAATGGTCTCCTCTTCCATTTGAAGGACTTTCTTCTTGATCTCACCGGTGTCTAGATCTTATTTAAGATTGGAGATTTCAGGAATTTTATTAGTTTTATCAAGTTGAAACTCAGGTATGTAAGCTTCTTTGTCCGGACCTTGTGTTCCTCCCTGTGTAGTGGATTCTGTATGTATGGGTATTCGTGGACCCTGAGTAGACTGGTGTAGTTCTTAAGGCTAAACAACAAAATTTTTAATTTGGTTGCTTAGTCCTTCAAACTCTTTGCGGGAGACAGGAGTAGGACTAGACTGACCAGATGAAGCCATGCTTGGATGTAGGCTTGTTGCCTTTTTGGACTTTAAACGAGTAACATGCCCAATTGTTTCCCTATAAAAAACTTATGTAGTTTAGTCTTAGGGAATGTACAAATGTTTACATGTTATGTGTTATGTTCATTTTAGGAGTATTATCCTGCAAAACGGATGTTAGCTGTTTGTAAGATAGCATGGTAAAAAAGGAATGCATGTACACATTTTCCTTCATATTTTCTATTACAATGAGATTGACATGGAATGTAATTACAATTAATTTAATTTACAAGTAATTGAAATGGAAAAGTATGAAGAGACTTCCCTCCGCGTTTGGTTTATCAGAGGCTGACCTATCTTGGGTTACTCTCGCGGCTTTTTAGCATGAAGGTTCCCAGATCATTCCAATTTACTCAACGAGAAGTTAATCCAGTCTTTCAACTGGAGCAAATCTGGGTGGTGCCTTTCCTGAGCCTCATTGGAATTAGTCTCCCTACGAGTCCAGTAATCAAACACCGACAGGATAACCTCCTGGAGGAGGGACCACACAACATATACGTACAACATGTCTTACCATTTATGGAAATGATGGCATATGCAAAGCACTATATTGTAAAGCACTAAGTGAAGTAAGTAAATGCATTCGTACACATTCATTCAAATGTAAATGCAATATCCACACACAAGCATATAACAATTTTGAAAATCTTGTATTAGCAGATTAAGCCCTCTTACTGGATGTCCCCAGCAGAGTCGCCACCTATCGACATCGAGATTTTTATTGTCCCTTTTCTGTTCTTGTCTTTTGGTGTTATCATGTTAGGTGAGATTTGTTTGAAAAAACAAGTTCTGAAACAGTCTAACATATATACGTCGATGATTGGACTATAAGATTCGTCAGTTGGTGTTTTTAAATGGTTGCACCAACTCAACCGAGAAAAGGTTTGCACATTGACCCCGTGATGTGACACTGCTTAACAAGTCTGTGAAACCAAGATTCGTTAGGTTCCGGTGGCTTGATTATGCGGAGGGAAGGTGTTAGGCACCCCCCGACATTCGTGTTACCATGGTGACCACCACTTTTCAATTAAACAGTTATCTGAATGTGTGTGTATGTGTGTGTGGGTCAATGTGCAATTATTTGGATGTAGTGCTATGCCTCGTTCACACCTATATACAAAGGGTTTGAATTTATGTAAAAATTTAGTTTTAACAAGATATAGCAGTGATGTTTTTTAAAAGGGATTTTTCAAACCCTTATGCTCAATTGTAATTGAGGACTTTGATACTTCCATTTTATTATATGTTCGGCTTGATTGATTTTTTTTCGAGATGTGAGGCATCTTCAAGAAAATAAGGTATATAGCAGTGCCGAACTCTTTGTGGGCATGGGAACCATCTAAGGAAATTCGAACACCGTAAATAAAGTACAAGCTGAATACAATCGAAAATGTCCATCACTGGAACCAAATCTACATTCAAGAGACTGAATCTGTGATCACATGATTCCTAGGCTCACATGATGTAGCAGTTTGTATGAAAGCTGTAAGCAATTATATATATTAAACCTGTAAATATATATATACAAAAGATCAAACACCACGAAGCGAACTTAATGGGGGACTGGAAATGTAAATATATAAAAGCGATAAATATATATATATATATAGACAATCAACCACCACGAAGAAACTCCATGGGGGATTGGAAAAGTAAATAAAGTAGTAAAAGACGATCAGCCGCCATGAAGTAAACTCCAAGTGGGACGAAATGTAAATAAAGCAGTAAAACAATTAACCGCCACGAAGTAAACTCCAGACGTGATTAAATGTAAATAAAGCAGTAAAAGGCCATGAAGTAAACTCCAGGCCTAACAGAAAACTATATATATATATATAAGTATTCATATATATATATATATATATATATAAGTAGTAAATGCTCCGGATATAAAATCCAGGCTCATAGAAAAGAGTTCAACAATAGTTTATATATATGTATATATATATATATATATATATATATATATATATATATATATATATATATATATATATATAAGCAATAAACGCTCCAGACGTGAGTCCAGGCTCATCGAACATAGTTCGACAATAGTTTATATATAAGTATATATATATACATAAAAGCAATAAACGCTCCGGAAGTGAGTCCAGGCTCAATCAAGGCATAACTCAATAATGTTAGTGCATATATATATATATATATATATATATATATATATATATACAAAAAGAAATAAAAGGCCACGGACCAAAGTCCGGGCATACACACGTAATATGACTCTTAACGTGAAGAACGGTGTGTGCAGAATGTGGAGAAAAGGCTTTAAAAAGTGTAAGAAGGCTTACAGTGGACTGCCAAAGAAGACTTCAATAGCTTTAAATGGATGAACACTCGGTTCCCACAGGTAAAATATAGCAATATATTATAAGCTCATAAGTGTTTAAAATGAAAAAACACTTAGTTTATAGTGTGTACAAAGCAAATTTGACAGGGCTTCCTCGCCTTTTTCTCTTACAAAATGGCCACCCTAAGCCCTCTATTTATATTGGGGGAGCCCCAAGTGTACCTGCGGCAGCCACACGTGCACCTACGACTTCTAGGGGTGCCCCGTACTCTGCGGGTCCCACTGTCTCAAAGTACGTGCACGCATGCAACATGTTATTTGCTCAAACTTTCAAAACTTTAATTCGGGCATCCGATTGATGGGTATTAGACCTTTTTTGGCATGTTGTTATCAAGAGCTACACAAATTACATGGGATTAGAGGTTGTACGAAGCCAGGAAGATGGAACCATGCCCTTGGTCTTTAAGTTTTCAAATTCTATCCAGTGTGCTATCATATGTAGTAGTCACTCGGAATTAGAGCTATTGGTTATTTTAGTACACTTCTGTGTAGAATGTATATTGAAATTTCTTAAGATGGTGAGCTTGTGGGATTGAGGTGGCAAAATGATGATTTTGCCCCTCATCGGGGTTATCTCCGATTTGGCCTGATATAACAGTCGTTGCTCAGGGTTATCATTGAGATTGGCTGCTGGAAGTTCTTAATTTCCTCAGCGTTGTCTTTGAGGTGTGCCTAACCTTTCGGGGTTATCTCCAGGTTTGGGACCAAGTGCCTCGGGGTTATCTCCGAGGTTAAAGCTGACTGCAAAGGTTGAAATGAGCTTTTCCAGGGTTATCTCTGAAACTGCAACTGTACTCTCGGGGTCATCTCTGAGGTTAATGTTGAAACTCCCGGTGTTGTTTCCAAGACTAGAACTGGATATCTCAGGGTTGTCTCCGAGATGGAACACTGAGGATTCCGAGGTTATCTCCGGAATTGAGGTGATTTGACACAGGGTTATCTCTGGAAGATAATTCTGCCCTCCTGCCAGGTTAGTAATAGAAATGCAAAATTTTGAGTGTCTATAGTCCTTACACAAGATGCATTTCCTGTAATCTCAGCTAAGAATTCAAATTCTGCAAGAAACTCCTTCTTCTTCATATCTTTTAGATTTACGTTCCTCCTGTAACACATTAACTTTTTTCCTTCTTCAATGTCAACTTACTCGAGGTTTATCAGACCTTTGTCAGGAAACCCTAGACATTGGTTGATGTCTAATGCCCTTATTGTCATGCTTACTCCTTTGACCTTTGAGGATAGAAGCCCAGATTCTATCGATGCATTGGAGTAACATTACTTCACTAGCTCTGTATAGATTGCAGTATTAGCTTCTAAGCATTCAGAATACCAAGCATTCTTTACAATCTCAAGTATATCATTGAACTTTTTTTTGATCTTTTGAACTTTCTTGAAGCTGAGTTGGATTCCAGTTAGAACATGCCATTCTTCCATTTTGAGGGTTCAAAATATATGGGTAGTTAGTTCCAGGGATCTTATGAGAGATAGCTGAATACGATTTCGGCAAAACTCAAGATTTACTGGATTCGTGCTTTGAAGAGGATTTTAACGTTTGAAAAAGGGAGGGAGAGAAGATCGATAGCTTTTATTAACTATTTGAAAATTTTGAATTTATCTTTATGACGGCTCCTTCTGACTCTGTATAAGCTTTGATGTGTCAAAAAGCTATTGGTTGCACGATACCCAGTAAGAGGATGTAACTCCCCATAATTGATCAGTTTTTCAGTTTTGATTTTCTCTATAAGAAAATAAGTATTACTAACTTAGACTGGCCGTTGACTTTTCCAGTATGTAGAGTAGCTTAATGAGATAATTATGGACTCTGCGATTTTTTGCAACTCAACTATTGTCTTCTGAGAGATGCTTCCGTGAGCGTTTTGACACTTATCCTCATTGTAAGACCCCAAATTTTACGAAATGAAAGTATTCAATTTTTACAATTATTATTCTATTTAGTAAATGGTTAAATTGATAAAGGTTAAAGTTAAGGGTGATATATGAAAATTTTTCAAAGTAAGCAAGTTGTCATAAAATACCCGATGGTAAAAGTACAGTAATATGCGTGGTTGCATAGTAACACACGATATTGATTATTGATGATTACGTGAGAAATCACTCTGTTATACTTAATTATTGCTACAGTAATTGTTGCATCATATCTCTCATATAATTGATTCAATTATTGTCA
This sequence comes from Panax japonicus, assembly GCA_020205505.1. Taxonomy (NCBI): domain Eukaryota; kingdom Viridiplantae; phylum Streptophyta; class Magnoliopsida; order Apiales; family Araliaceae; genus Panax; species Panax japonicus. The sequence goes on along the minus strand of CM035099.1, from coordinate 37,464,186 downwards.
CAGTATCATCTGCATAATATGTTATATTATTAAATTAATAATTGAAACGGCAAAGTTATTCATATTATTATTTGCAATATTGACAATGTCTAGAAGTTCTGTTATGGAGAGGTTTGGTCACCTAATTGCGCGCTAGAAAGGAAAAATCCTTATCGGAAAGCCCCCTCTTTCCTGGGAACGACTTGGTTGTTAAATATTGTGAGTCATAATATTAATAAAGAATAAGTTTGTGTTGATTAAAGATGAATTTGATAGTTCCATTGTGTTGGAATTATTAGTGTTAGTGGAAAAACGATATTTATTTCAACAATAATTGATGTCTGGAAGTTATATTGACCAATCGGGTAATTAATTGGGTAAATGAGCAATTAATTGCTATTAATTCACATGATTATATATAACTATTTCTTCACATGTGTGTACTATTGAATCACAGTCATTTACTATTAGGGGAGTTAGTGCAAGTTTGATAATACTTGCATGACTAAGTTAAAAATGGAGGTATAGATGAAGGTACTATACTATAATTAATTTTTCACATGTTTAGAACTATTGAGTCACATGATTTATTGTTGATTCACATGATTTACTATGAGGGGAGGTGGTGGAAGTTTGATAATGCTTGTAGGACTAAATTAAAAATGAAAGAAAAGATGAAGGTATTATACTGTAATATTTCGAGCCCCAAAATGTGTAATTATGGAAACTATATTTTCCTATAAAAAGAAGCTCATTCCTTAATTATTTTTCACCAATTCACTAAGTCTCACAAGAGAAATTATTATAGAGAGAAATTATAGAGAGAAAGAAGAAGAGAAGTTTGCTACCTAATAATTCCAGTATCCAGTTTCTTCTAAGGTAAGGGGTATTATTCTTTCGTATTCATGAAGAGAGTTATTTTCTTTCAATACTCGTGAGGGTTGTTATTCCATTCTTTATTATTATATTGGAATAACTTGTCTATGCGAAGTACCGCATACATGGTGAAATTCTTCTGTTATTCTATTCTTTACTATTCTGTTGGAATAACCTGTTTATACGGTCTATCGCATGCCTGGTGAATTCTGTTGTTATTCCATTCTTTATTATTCTGTTGGAATATCCCGTCTGTGCGGATTACGCATGGCCTGGTTCCATTCCTTATTATTTTGTTGGAATATCATGTCTGTGCGGATTACGTATGACATAGTTCCAATCTTTATTATTCTGTTGGAATATCCTGTTTGTACGGATTACGCATGACCTGGTTCCATTCTTTATTATTCGGTTGGGAATAACCTGGCTGTGAGATCTATCGCATGCCTGGTGAATTCTTCTGTTATTCCATTCTTTATTATTCTGTTGGAATAACCTGTCTATGTGGATTACCATATGCATGGTGAACTATCCATCGTATTCATTCTTTATTAAATTGTGGAAATGATATGTCTACGTGGATTACCGCATGACTGGTGAAAATCCATTTGTAGTTTCGTATATTCTATTATACTCGTATGAGATATCATTTCTTTTGTACTCGCCATGGAATATCATATTTTTGGGTATTTTTTTAGGAGTTACTATTCATAGATTACTATTTACCAGATTACTATTCACTCGGGTATTCGGGGCACTTTTCGTGTCAGAGTACTATTCATGAGTTACTATTTATGGGTTACTATTCATCTGAATATTATTCACTCGGGTATTTGGGGTACTTTTCATGCCGGGTTACTATTCACGAGTTACTATTCCCGAAGTACTATTCATAGGGTACTATTGCGGGGTACTATTTACCCGAAAAATATATTTCTTTTATGTCCAATTAATTTTTGGTACATGAATATTATTCTTGAATTTTACTCCACAAAGCAGTATCATGTTAAAAATTTGGATATTTTTAAACTCTGGATAAATTTAAAGGCTTTAATATTTATCCTTGATTTCGTTTGATTAATGCTTATATCATTGTCATCATCCTTATGATTATATTATGATGAAAGTCATCATTGGCTAATGTGCAAAGATGGACTGTTGATTATTAGTTTTACAGTTGTATATCTTTGGCTTACGTGCAAAGATGAACTATTGATTGATGAGTTTCTTTGGCTTATGTGCATATATGAACTGTTTATTGGTATGATTATGATCAGGAATCATTCGGTATAATCATGACCCGTAATGTTATAGATGATGTGGAAAAAGTCATCATTGGCCCGTAGTGCATTAATGGACAGTTATTGGTATGATTATAACCATGGATTATTCGGTATAATCATGACTATTGATGATTACATGAATATCCTTGGCTGTAGTGCAGGGATGATTCGATGATGTGGATTATTTATTGAGCTGAGTCTCAGCGATAACATATTGATTACACACTTTTAATTCGTAAAAGATAGTAGATATCATGCTCTACTTGACTCTTCTAAAATACAGTTGCATGTCTTTGGCCTATAGTGCAAAGATGAATTGTTAATGAATATCTTTGGCCATAGTGAAAAGATGAATTTATTAGTATGATTATGAGAAGAAATTGTGATTTGGTATAACCATGATTTTTGATGTTTCAGGTGAAGATAGGTGATGAAAATTATCTTCGTCCTGGGTGCGAAGAGGAATTTAGAATCACAATTATGATTATGACTTATTCATATGACTGTGTTAGGAATTATTGATTGATGTTACAGGGATAAAACATTATTGGTGGACTTTTAACATGGAGAAGATAATAGACTTGATGGTCTATTTGACTCTTCTAATGGATTTCTTGTTCCGCTGCAACTATGGTTGAAAAGTTTTATCATTTACCATATGTTCTAAATCTCTGATTTATTACTGATGAAGGCTATTGATGATGTAAATTATCTTTAGACATGATATTCTTTACTGGGCTAGTTGTGCTCACCCTTTTCTTTCATTGTTCTCTTCAGGAAATGAGAATATAGCTGGTATGAGTTGGGAAATGGAGTGATGGTCCAGGATAAGTGGCTTTAGTAGTCCTCACTATTCTTTGAAATAGTGTGATAATAATTTTAATGAGGACTCCATTGAGTGTGGATATTGTCTAAAAGGCAATATTCGTGTTTAAACTCTCAGCTATGTTTTCTCGTATTTTGCACGATAGTTGTATAATTAAGTTTGTATTTGAGTTTTGTACCATGTATCTAGAGACCCAAGATGGGTGATGTGTGCCTATTTCGGGGGCGTCACACTCATCTTGGAGTTGCATGGCTTTACCACTGATGCGCCCCAAGGGAGTTCAGGCACTGAAATTCTGAAGTGAGTTTGCAAGACATCTTTTCAAACTCTATTCATAACTTTGCTCCACACGATCTGAATGGTTTGGCATGTGCCAAGTTCTGCTGAGCTTCCCATGAGCTAGTGTATAATTTGGGAAGACTACGATCGTCGATCCTTCTCTACGATCGTTGAGTGTACTACTGAACATACTCTACGAACTTAGTCTGTCCTGGTCCTTAAGATGAACTTGACTCAACATTCCTTTTGGGTTTAGGTAGCTCAGGAAGGGACAACCTCTTAGAGTGAACTAAGGGTTATGTTTGTCCTTGAGGAGCTTACAAGATGAAAAACTTTAGACAATTAGTGTTGATATCTCATTTGATCTTTCTGCTGGGGAGTTCATCTACCTACTTTAGACATTAACATTGGTTGTAATCGTGGTGTCCTCCGATTCTTACAATATGATCAGATGTTTGATCATAGGCACTTAACGATTTTGAGTTGGTTGGTTGACAAGGTTATCATTGGCACGTTTTGAGATGTTCCTACTGACTATGGATCTTTATTTAGTTCATCAGCCACAAAGTAATTTCATGTCTTATATTTAATTGGGACATTGTATGGTGGAAGGATTGAATTGTACGGTAACTATTTACTCAAAGGTTCTTTTATGATTAATGTTGAAATCTATATTATCTGAAAAGTTGTTAATGTGACACCCCCAAATCCGGGTATCTTCCGACCCGACAGATGATGCTACACGGTACTAATATTCACACATACATTCAATTGAAAAGTCTCAATAGAACGAATATGTCTTCTATATATTCAAAATAATATTAACATTCCCCTAGGTTCTTTAAAACCATTATATTTGTTCTTGTTATAATATCAAATATATTACAATCATTCACCCTATACTATTACATAAGTATTCTACGGGTTCGTCTTCGCCTTGGCCTTATCCTTGGCGGAGCCTTCGTTCTGTTCGATCTTAGATGTGTTCATATGGTTCAAGCAAGAGTGAGCATGACAAGCTCAGCAAGTATAACAATTCTACAAACAACATGCTTGAAACATAGTAATCATATATCTTCAATAACTGAACAATAGTTATGAAGTACTATCGATAATTCAAAATAGCACTTCTTTTCATTCAAAACGTTTTACAATAACAAAATTCAGTAAAACATCAATTCCGGTCCAAGACCTTAAGCATTTCATAAATTCTTTGAAAAGGACATCCTAGTACAAAGTTCGTAAGTCTGACATTTCTTACGAGCACGTCTAGGTGGTCAGCCTATAATACTCTAAGTTGATCAACACTACATTCATTAAACGTATTTACGTTTAAGTTGTGGCAACCTCACGTGCCTGTCGTTTGACGATAAAACATTTTTAGCATACTCAGTCTTCGTTTGAAAATCACACCAATATAACTTGGTAAATATTGACCATGCTTTGATAAAAACATCATATAAGTCTAGCCAAAAGAGTTGGCTTTGACTTCATCATACAATACTTCATGTGTAAGAATACATGAATTACAAAGCTTGTCCAGATTGAACTGAAACAAGGGTTAGAATACTTTCCTTCATCGTCTACTATTAATTACTTTACACGTTAAGTCTTTAAGTCTCTACAATACATGATCACATAACAAACCAAATTAGGTCATATATAATCAAGTATGTGTACTACTATATCTTACCCTTCTTCTCAATCTAATCATGACTTAGATTTGTTATTATTGGTTCCAGCTTTTCCTTACGTCGTTCTTACATTGTCATTGCCTTCATGTTTGATTACTTATCTTCAACCTTTAGGTAATATAATTAAGGTTTAAGAATGTCTTTAAACCATGTTCAGCAAGTTTTACTTCGTTACTAATTAACTTTCTTTCTTTCTTTCTTTACTTACAACCTTTCTTTACTATGCAAATCCTAAGGTTGACGCTGCGACGACACCCTTCTTTCTCTATGCCGCACTGCAGTGCCACTTTGCAGTAACAACCAAGAAATTCGGATTTTAATGTAAGATGATTTTATTAGATTAAATAATAATAAAATGATATTATATGGGATATCAAGATGGTTGTCTTTTTGTAACCTATTGATATTGGAATATCGTAGTATTTGAGCTATGTGAAGGATTTAAGGTGTTTGAATTTCCAAGATGAAAATAAATGTTTTCCGAGAAATTTTCCGAAAAACACTATTCATCGGTATTTGCTCGGGATTTATTTTTGAATTTCCGAGAAATACGTAATGGTAGAATATTAAAGTAAGACGGATTATGTAATAATAATCTTGTTATGGAAAACGTAATATTTCTCTTGCGGACTTAAATCGAGAACGTAAGGAAAATGAAGAACTATTGCGTTAAGGAATGATGGTATGATACGTGAGTATTGTACAAGGAATGGAAACGAGTATAATACCAAGTATTATATGAGTTTGTAAGAAGAATGCATTATCGTATATAAATTCTATATGAATTAAAATACGAGAATAATACATAAACTATATGTATATGTATTATGTAATATTAATGGACTTCTAAAGATTGGTTAGGATTTTGTACAAGCCCAAGTGAATTAAGGGTTAAGGCCCAACTTTTGAATTAATAAACATATGAAGGTTTGTTAAGCAAAGCCCAATGTTCATGTAATCTAAGCCCAAACTAAAGTTCATTGGATTGTGTGATCCATGGAGCAAACCATAGTGATATGGATAAAGTGTGGTTATCAAGATAAGTAATAACCAAGATAAGTGATGACCAAGTAAAGGTGGTGCTCAAGATAAGTAATGACCAAGCAAGGGATAGGTTTTGTGCCTTGCAAGTAATGAATAGTAAAGAGGTGCAAAAGGAGGTGGGATGATGGAATTGACTAAATTGCCCTAACCTTAGGAATTCTATAAATAGTGAAGGTTGGCAAGTCATTTAATAGTTGTTCAAATAATCCAAACACTCTCTCTCAAAGTGCTTAATTGTTAGGAAGATTAAGTTGCAAGTAAGTTATTCCATAAGTCAAGAAGAAGAAGAAGCTACTTACTAAAGACTTCAAATGTAAGACTCCTTCTCCAATTATCTTCTATCTCTAACATGATAGGTTGATAAGAAAAGCTTGGATTAAGGAACATGAATGATTAAAAAAAAAGAGAAAGAAGTATGTATAAGTAACGAACTTAAGCCACATAAGTTGGTAATAAGTCATTTAAGATAGCATAAGTTGTAAACTTATGTGAATGCATGATAAACTTGTGATAGGTTTATTAATGAAAGTATATGTATATACATCAACTTGTAAGAACATATGTATCAAGAATACATAAGTAAAGTGATATGATGAAATCATGTATGGATGATGATTAAGAACGTTAATTGTCATAAGTTATGAATGATAAGTTCATAAGTAGTTTGAAAGTTATCAAGTATAAGCTTACAATGAGATAAGTTAAAATCCAACCATGAGTATAAATATTTGGAATAATGATGTTAAGATGTTCACATTATGAATGTAATTCATTGGTAGTGTTGAACAAGTTCTAAGAAACGAAGAATTGCCGGAAATCGCACGATTAGACGATAATCGTCGAATTCGTAAATTTCCCGGAATGGAAGTCAAATTTTGAGTTTGAGTTCGGAAATGTTATTTTCCAATGGAGGCAAGTCATGTTTGTCATTTAAGAGTTGCGGACTCGAAAATGGACGAATTCCGACTTAGAACGAAGAAATGAGCGTTTAACGTTCACAAACGTTTATCGTTTTCGTTAAAAATGAACCAATAGGTGAATTTTTAGCAAACAAAGTCAAATAGATAAAATTCTTGCATAAACGCGTAGTTTAGGTATTTTATGAACCGTAGGCTTTTGAACGAGCCTATTCAGACTTAAAACGAAGAAGTTATGCGTCCGGGAAGTTCACAAAAATTAAAAGTTAGAAAAATTTTCTGGTGCACAGAGTTGGCGCCGCGGCGCCAACCCTAAGCTTTTTGGTCGCGCCGCAGCGCGACATCTGGGACTCGGCTACTGCTAACTCGCGCCGCAGTGCGATTTGCAAGAGTAATGCCCGCTCCGCGGCGCCATGCACAGAACTTAGACAGTAAAGAATAAAAATGAAGGGAAAGGAAGGGGATGGTAGGAGATTGAACTAAACCTACCTTAAACAACTTAAAGTAACATTGTTAAGACTTAAAAGTAATGAAGAATGGTTAATAAAACCAAGTCGAATGAATGTAAAGCGAACGATAAGTCAAAACGTATAAGAATGAAATCTAATCTATAATTAGATTGAAATGAAGGGTAAGATATATTCAGATACATACTTGATTATATGTGACCTAATGTAAGGCATTATGTGATCATGTATTGTAGAGACTTGAAAGACTCGAACGTAAAGTAAAATACACAGTAGCAGACGCTAAAGGCAAGTATTCTAACTCTTGTTTCAGTTCCATCTGAACAAGTTTATGATGTTCATGTATCCTTTCGCATGAATTGAAGTATAGTGAAGTTAAAGCCAGTTTTCTTTGGCTAGACTTAACATATTGAGTGGATTATTGATAATCTGTTCATCTGTTATCAAATGTTAGTATCTTTTGTCAACTACTGATAGTTTTCAAAAGAAGACTGAATTGTTAAAACGAATGTTTTGTCGGTAAAACGACAGGCACGCGAGGTTGCCAAATGATTAAACGTATATACGTTTAATGGATGTAGTATTGATCAATACAGAGTACAATAGGCTGATCACCTAGAAGTGCTCGAAAGTAATATCGGGCTTACGGACTTAGGTCCGGGTTGTCCTTTTCAAAGAAAGAATGAATACTCAAGGTCTTTGACCGGGGTGAATGTTTTACTGGATTTATTCATTGTGAAACATTTTGAAAGGAAAGATGAATTACTATTTTGAATCATTAATAGTAATTCATAGTTATTGTTCAGTTATCGAAGATATATGATTCATATGTATCAAGCATGTTGTTATTGAAATTGTTATACTTGCTGAGCTAGTCATGCTCACTCTTTCTTAAATCATATGAATGCAGTTAAGACTGAACGTCCTGAAGGATCAAATAAGAATAAAGGAAAAGCTAAGGAAGATTATTAAGCTGTCATGTAATAGTATAGGTCTATTGTTGTAATGTAATGAATATTATGACAAGAGAACCTTTGTAATGGGTGTAGAACCTGGGAAATGTAAATATTGAATTAAATATATATAAGTTATGTTAATTCTTTGAGACTTTCAATTGAATGAATGTGTGAATGTTTGTACAGTATAGCACCATCTGTCGGGTTGTAAGATACCCGGATTTAGGGGCGCTACAAGTTGGTATCAAAGCCTAGGTTATAAAACTTAAAGGGAATTAGAACCTTAAGTCATAACCTTAATAAAGAAGTAAAAGAAGAAAGATAACCTTATAAAAATGCATTATAGTATGTTATGTGTTTTTATTTATGTTACTGACATGTACTAATCAAACTGTATTGTTTTATTGTAGATGTCAGGAGAAAATGATATGTATAGAAATATACATGTAGTAAGCGAGGATTCGATTAATCGGGTAGAGATACTACCAAATCCCGTAGCGATAGAGCCAGAAGTGGTAGCAATAGAGTCTGGAGACTCGGAAATTTAGACTATATGTCTATTTTCGATGGCATGCTAGAGGAGGAGGTGGACATAATGTCCTTTGACCAAGTTCCATCCGCAGAGGAGATGTCTACGGGGGATTCGATGAAAACATTGTTTATGGCGGTATTGGATAGGAATGTCCATTATTGCCAGGAGGTAAAGGAGTTGAAAGTGGAACTCCAAGCTGTCCGTGAGGACAAGCTTAGCATGGAGGGAATTTGGGAGGAGGAACACGATGATCGTGTTTTAGCTAAGGACAAAGTCCGAGAGCTGAAATGTGAAGTCTTTGAGCTCAAACAAGAGATAAAGACTAAACAGAGGAGATTGGAGAGGATGTCCTATATACATAGGAGTTCTCATGTGGATTTCCAGCAGCAAGTGGCTGGGTATCCGGTAGAGGCGGGACAGACACGACATACCATCAGTCGGGATGTTATTGCCGGTCTGGCCAACAAAGATTTTGAGAATGCCTTACGGCAGATATAATCTAGCAATAGCTAGAGTAGCGTAGATATGTAAATACTATGTACCTAGTAGTGACGTAAAACCCTCTTTTGTATAAACAAGGGTAGTCTTTTGTGAATCCCAATTTTTGGAAAGTAATTGTCGGATGGTAATGTAATCAGCTAAGACCGAGTAATGTAATCAGCTAAGGCTGAATGATGTAAACAATGTAGTGTTATACTACAAGTTATTAATCAATATAAGCCTCTTTTATGGAACATATTGAGTAATGAGTATGAGTTATTGTTTTATCACAAATAATAAATAACTCACAAGAAGAAAGTAATAATGATGTGTTGTTTTCTTAACAGCGAAATGCCGCCAAGAAGGGGACAACGAAATCAAGAAACTAATGTTAACCAACCGGAAGGTGGTCCGGTTAATCCAATGCAAGAGTTCGTTAATCTTTTAATGGCTGCATTTAATAGAACGAGGGCTAATGTACCTGTAATTCCTGGAGTAGTACGAGCTACTACTTTAAAGGACTTTAAAAGTGTAGGTCCGCCAGAGTTCAAGGGAACTACGGACCCTATAGAAGCCCAAACTTGGGTGAAAGAAATTGAGAAAGCATTTGTAATTACAAATGTGGAGGAGGGTCAAAAGGTTGCCTTTGCAACCTATTTGATGAAAAGAGAGGCCAACTTCTGGTGGGAGGCAAACCAGGCTAGGGCCGATATAGGAAACCTAACGTTGGAGAGATTTAAGGAGATTTTCTTCGAGAATTATTTTCCCACGAGTATGCAAGGGAGAATGGAAATGAGGTTTCTAGAATTGAAACAAGGGGATATGACAGTTCCCCAGTATGCCGCCAAGTTTAATGAACTGGCACGATTTGCTCCACATCAAGTGGACACTGAAGTGAGAAAGGCTAGAAGATTCGAGCAGGGCTCAAAACCCTGGCTCTATAGCCGAATCTCTGTGTTCCAAAGTACTTTAAGCCAATAATAGCCGAATCTCGTATTAGAGAAGGCAATAATAGCCGAAGGTGGGAATGAGGCTTTAATCCAGTACCACAAAGATAAGAAAAATAAAGGAAGAGTTGATGGGGGAATTAAGACCGAAGGAGCCAGTGGTAGTGGCAACGGTCAGAAAAGAAAGAGTTTAAACTCTGGGAATACCGGAGTGAAACAAGGCGATTCAAAAAGGAGGATGGAGGCCTGTAAAACATGCGGGAAGACTCACTTGGGAGTCTGTCTCAAAGGAAAGGCCGTATGTTATAATTGTGGACATGACGGGCACATTTCGCCTAACTGTCCAAATCCGAAGAAAAATCACGGATGTTTTGTATGTGGATCAACTGACCACATGGCAAAGAATTGCCCGAAGAAGGGTATGGAAGGAAATAAGGGCACTAATAGTGGAAAGTTAGCTATTAGCGGTCCAGCTCAGCCAGGTAGACCAATGGCCGGCACTTTTAATATGACAGTCCAAGATGCGGTGGCATCCGGGGACGTAGTTGCAGGTATTATCCCAATAAATAACATTAATGCATATGTACTATTTGATTCAGGTGCTACTTGTTCGTTTATAGCATGTGATTTTGCTAGACGATTAGAATTATTTCCCGAAAAGTTGCCTATACCGGTGAACATTAAGGTAGCAAATGAAGAGATAATTCTTGTGGATAGTATTCATAGGAGTTGTTGCGTAGATATACGTGGATGTAAGTTATCGGTAGATTTAATACAGATAAGGTTGGGAGAATTTGATGTAATTCTTGGAATGGATTGGTTGATTAACCATGGAGCAATTATAGATTGCCAAAAGAAATGTGTGAGCATTATGATGTTGAAGCAACCTCCTGTAGTATTCTACATTAATAAATCACCGGGGAGATCGTGTTGTCTTACGATGACACAAACTAGAAAACTCTTAAGAAAGGGATGCATGGGTTATTTATGCCATGTTGTTGATACCCAGCGAGTGGGAACAACCATAGAACAAATACCTATAGTAAACGAATTTATGGATGTATTTCCAAGTGAGTTACCGGGTTTACCACCGGATAGGGAGATCGAATTTGTAATAGACATTGTGCCAGGAGCGGCACCAGTGTCAAGGGCACCGTACCGTATGGCGCCGGTGGAAATGAAAGAGCTAATGGTTCAATTATTGGAACTGTTGGATAGGAAGTACATTCAACCAAGTGTTTCCCCGTAGGGTGCACCAGTGTTATTTGTCAAGAAGAAAGATGGATCGTTAAGACTTTGTATCGACTATCGAGAGTTGAACAAATTAATGATAAAGAATAAATACCCATTGCCCAGGATTGATGATCTCTTTGATCAGTTGAAAGGGGCAAAGTATTTTTCTAAAATAGATTTGCGGACGGGGTATCACCAGTTGAAAGTGAGGAAAGTGGATATACCAAAGACGGCATTCAGAACTCGTTATGGTCATTACGAGTTTCTGGTGATGTCATTTAGGTTGACGAATGCACCAGCTGCATTTATGGACATGATTAATAGAGTGTTCAAATCTTATCTGGACAAGTTTGTGGTTGTGTTTATTGATGATATTCTAGTCTATTAAAAGATGCCGGAAGATCATGTTGAACACTTAAGATTAGTGTAGGAAACACTAAGAAAGGAGAAGTTATTTGCGAAATTCACTAAGTGTGAATTTTGGCTGGAGAAAGTTCAGTTTTTAGGTCATGTCATTAATCAGGAAGGGATTTCTGTGGATCCAGCAAAGGTAGAAGCAGTGATGAACTGGGAACAACCGAAAACGCCGACTGAGGTGCGGAGTTTCCTAGGGTTAGCGGGTTACTATAGAAGATTTATCAAAGATTTTTCGAAGATAGCTACCCCGTTGACTAATTTAACAAGGAAGACGGTGAAATACGTATGGACATATAAATGTGAAGACAGTTTTCAAGAACTGAAGAAAAGACTAAGTAAAGCACCTGTTTTGTCATTGCCAGATGACACAAGAAATTTTGTAGTATATAGTGATGCTTCGCATAGAGGGCTTGGTTGCGTACTCATGCAGCATGGCAAAGTCATTGCGTATACATCACGGTAGTTGAAGGATTATGAGAAAATTTACCCTACTCATGATCTGGAACTGGTCGCGGTAGTATTTGCCCTAAAGATATGGAGGCATTATCTTTATGGGGAGAAATGTGAGATATATACAGACCATAGGAGTCTAAAGTATATCTTCACTCAGAAGGAGTTGAATATGAGACAGAGGAGATGGCTGGAGTTGATAAAGGATTACGACTGTGAAATCATGTATCACCCTGGGAAAGCCAATGTAGTTGCCGACGCCTTAAGTAGGAAGGGTCGGGAAAAGTTATCTATGTTAACGGCTCAAAATGAGTTAATAACAGAGATGGCTAGGATGGAAATAGAAGTGAAGATGTCGAGTGAATCGGGGCAGATACTTTTTACCGTGGAGAGACAATCTACCATTGTAGAGAGGGTCAAGGAGGTACAACTCAAGACTGATGAGTGTAACCAAATGAAGAAGCGGTTATCCGATAAAGGAGATGATAAGTATAGTCTTGATAATGAAGGATTATTAAGATTTGAAGGAAGAATTTGGATTCCGAATGAGACGGAATTAAAGGAGCAAGTGTTACAAGAAGCTCATAGTTCAAGGTACTCGATACATCCTGGTAGCACTAAGATGTATCAAGACCTTCGATAGAGTTTTTGGTGGCCAAACATGAAAAGGGAAATAGCAGAGTACGTAAGTAGGTGTTTGACTTGTCAAAAAGTTAAAGCCGAACATCAACGACCTAGTGGCTTGTTACAGTCATTGGAGATTCTATAATGGAAATGGGAGCATATCTCGATGGATTTCGTGGTAGGACTTCCAACAACGTCAAAAGGGTACGATTCTATTTGGGTAATAGTCGACCGATTGACGAAATCGGCTCACTTCTTACCAATTAGGATCAAGTATAACTTAGACCAGTTAGCTAAACTTTATGTCAAGGAAATTATTTCCAGACATGGAGTACCGATATCGATTGTGTCAGATCGTGATCCACGATTCACATCGAACTTCTGGAGAAGTTTACAAGAACAGCTGGGAACACAGTTAAAGTTAAGCACGGCTTATCATCCACAAACTGATGGGCAGAGCGAGAGAACAATTTAGACGTTAGAAGACATGCTGAGGTCTTGCGTCATGGATTTCAAGGGTAGTTTGGATGATCACCTACCACTGGTAGAATTTGCTTATAACAACAGTTATCATGCAAGCATAGGTATGCCGCCTTATGAAGCTCTGTATTGGAGAAGATGCAGAACACCATTGTGTTGGGATGAGGTGGGAGAACGCCGGATGCTAGGACCAGAATTGGTGCAGCAAACATCGGATATAGTAAGGTTAATACGGATGCGTCTCGTCACGGCTCAAGACAGACAGAAGAAGTATGCGGACTCACATCGATTAAATCGAGAGTTCGAAGTAGGTTCGTATGTGTTTCTGAAGGTATCTCCCTGGAAAGGAAAGATACGCTTTGGAAAGAAAGGAAAGTTAAGTCCAAGGTTTATAGGACCTTTTGAAATATTAAATCGGGTGGGAGAGGTATCTTATAAGATAGCATTACCTCCAGATCTAGAAAGAATACATAACGTGTTTCACGTATCTGTATTACGTCCTTATAAGCCGGACTATAAGCACGTAATCGAGTATGAGCCGATTCATATCGAGAAGGATTTATCATATGAAGAATCGCCAGTTCAAATCATCGATAGAAAGGAACAAGTCCTGAGGAACAAAGTAATATCATCAGTGAAGGTGTTATGGAAGAACCATGATGCTAAAGAAGCAACGTGGGAGTTAGAAGAAAAGATGAAGAAAAATTTTCCTCATTTATTTAAAAAAAACGAGATTCTGAGGACAAAATCTTTATAAGGGGGGAAGAATGTAACAACCGAGAAATTCGGATTTTAATGTAAGATGATTTTATTAGATTAAATAATAATAAAATCATATTATGTGGGATATCAAGATGGTTGTCTTTTTGTAACCTATTGATATTGGAATATCGTAGTATTTGAGCTATGTGAAGATTTAAGGTGTTTCAATTTCCAAGACGAAAATAAATGTTTTCCGAGAAATTTTCTGAAAAACACTATTCATCGGTATTTGCTCGGGATTTATTTTTGAATTTCCGAGAAATACGTAATGGTAGAATATTAAAGTAAGATGGATTATGTAATAATAATCTAGTTATGGGAAACGTAATATTTCGCTTGCGGACTTAAATCGAGAACGTAAGGAAAATGAAGAACTATTGCGTTAAGGAATGAAGGTATGATACGTGAGTATTGTACAAGGAATGGAAACGAGTATAATACCAAGTATTATATGAGTTTGTAAGAAGAATGCATTATCATATATAAATTCTATATGAATTAAAATACGAGAATAATACATAAACTATATGTATATGTATTATGTAATATTAATGGACTTCTAAAGATTGGTTAGGATTTTGTACAAGCCCAAGTGAATTAAGGGTTAAGGCCCAACTTTTGAATTAATAAACATATGAAGGTTTGTTAAGCAAAGCCCAATGTTCATTTAATCTAAGCCCAAACTAAAGTTCATTGGATTGTGTGATCCATGGAGCAAACCATAGTGATATGGATAAAGTGTGGTTATCAAGATAAGTAATAACCAAGTTAAGTGATGACCAAGTAAAGGTGGTGCTCAAGATAAGTAATGACCAAGCAAGGGATAGGTTTTGTGCCTTGCAAGTAATGAATAGTAAGGAGGTGGAAAAGGAGGTGGGATGAAGGAATTGACTAAATTGCCCTAACCTTAGGAATTCTATAAATAGTGAAGGTTGGCAAGTCATTTAATAGTTGTTCAAATAATCCAAACACTCTCTCTCAAAGTGCTTAATTGTTAGGAAGATTAAGTTGCAAGTAAGTTATTCCATAAGTCAAGAAGAAGAAGAAGCTACTTACTAAAGACTTCAAATGTAAGACTCCTTCTCCAATTATCTTCTATCTCTAACATGATAGGTTGATAAGAAAAGCTTGGATTAAGGAACATGAATGATTAAAAAAAAAGAGAAAGAAGTATGTATAAGTAATGAACTTAAGCCACATAAGTTGGTAATAAGTCATTTAAGATAGCATAAGTTGTAAACTTATGTGAATGCATGATAAACTTGTGATAGGTTTATTAATGAAAGTATATGTATATACATCAACTTGCAAGAACATATGTATCAAGAATACATAAGTAAAGTGATATGATGAACTCATGTATGGATGATGATTAAGAACGTTAATTGTCATAAGTTATGAATGATAAGTTCATAAGTAGTTTGAAAGTTATCAAGTATAAGCTTACAATGAGATAAGTTAAAATCCAACCATGAGTATAAATATTTGGAATAATGATGTTAAGATGTTCACATTATGAATGTAATTCATTGGTAGTGTTGAACAAGTTCTAAGAAACGAAGAATTGCCGGAAATCGCACGATTAGACGATAATCTTCGAATTCGTAAATTTCCCGGAATGGAAGTCAAATTTTGAGTTTGAGTTCGGAAATGTTATTTTCCAATGGAGGCAAGTAATGTTTGTCATTTCAGAGTTGCGGACTCGAAAATGGACGAATTCCGACTTAGAACGAAGAAATGAGCGTTTAACGTTCACAAACGTTTATCGTTTTCGTTAAAAATGAACCAATAGGTGAATTTTTAGCAAACAAAGTCAAATTGATAAAATTCTTGCATAAACGCGTAGATTACGTAATTTTTGAACCGTAGGCTTTTGAACGAGCCAATTCGGACTTAAAACGAAGAAGTTATGCGTCCGGGAAGTTCACAAAAATTAAAAGTTAGAAAAATTTTCTGGTGCACAGAGTTGGCGCCGCGGTGCCAACCCTAAGCTTTTTGGTCGCGCCGCAGTGCGACATCTGGGACTCGGCTACTGTTAACTCGCGCCGCAGTGCGAGTTGCAAGAGTAATGCCCACGCCGCGGCGCCAGGCACAGAACTTAGACAGTAAAGAATAAAAATGAAGGGAAAGGAAGGGGATGGTAGGAGATTGAACTAAACCTACCTTAAACAACTTAAAGTAACATTGTTAAGACTTAAAAGTAATGAAGAATGGTTAATATAACCAAGTCGAATGAATGTAAAGCGAACGATAAGTCAAAACGAATAAGAATGAAATCTAATCTATAATTAGATTGAAATGAAGGGTAAGATATATTCAGATACATACTTGATTATATGTGACCTAATGTAAGGCATTATGTGATCATGTATTGTAGAGACTTGAAAGACTTGAACGTAAAGTAAAATACACAGTAGCAGACGCTAAAGGCAAGTATTCTAACTCTTGTTTCAGTTCCATCTGAACAAGTTTATGATGTTCATGTATCCTTTCGCATGAATTGAAGTATAGTGAAGTTAAAGCCAGTTTTCTTTGGCTAGACTTAACATATTGAGTGGATTATTGATAATCTGTTCATCTGTTATTAAATGTTAGTATCTTTTGTCAACTACTGATAGTTTTCAAAAGAAGACTGAATTGTTAAAACGAATGTTTTATCGGTAAAACGACAGGCACGCGAGGTTGCCAAATGATTAAACGTACATACGTTTAATGGATGTAGTATTGATCAATACATAGTACAATAGGCTGATCACCTAGAAGTGCTCGTAAGTAATATCAGGATTACGGACTTAGGTCCGGGTTGTCCTTTTCAAAGAAAAAATGAATACTCAAGGTCTTTGACCGGGGTGAATGTTTTACTGGATTTATTCATTGTGAAACATTTTGAAAGGAAAGATGAATTACTATTTTGAATCATTAATAGTACTTCATAGCTATTGTTCAGTTATCGAAGATATATGATTCATATGTATCAAGCATGTTGTTATTGAAATTGTTATACTTGCTGAGCTAGTCATGCTCACTCTTGCTTAAATTATATGAATGCAGCTAAGACTGAACGTCCTGAAGGATCAAATAAGAATAAAGGAAAAGCTAAGGCAGATTATTACGCTGTCATGTAATAGTATAGGTCTATTGTTGTAATGTAATGAATATTATGACAAGAGAACCTTTGTAATGGGTGTAGAACCTGGGAAATGTAAATATTGAATTAAATATATATAGGTTATGTTAATTCTTTGAGACTTTCAATTGAATGAATGTGTGAATGTTTGTACAGTATAGCACCATCTGTCGGGTTGTAAGATACCCGGATTTGGGGGCGCTACAGGCTAAGGGTCGAGTCTGGCACTGCAGCGTGATTCTAAGTGCTAACTGCCGCATCGTGGCGTGAAACTACAGAAGGACGTGATACTGTGCCCGGCGTTACAGCGCCACCATTTGGCCTTGGTCTGGCGCCGCGCCGCCAGCTCTGTGCACCAGATAGTTAACAGTTTGGTTTTACACAATGAACTTCCCGGACTCTTAACTTCTTTGTTATAAGTACAAATTAGCATGTTCAAGAGCCTACGGTTCACAAATTACATACTCTACGTGATCATGCAAGAATTTTATCTATTTGACTTAGTTTACTTAAAATTCACCTATTGGTTCATTTTTAACAAAAACGGTAAACGTTCATTAACGTTCAACGCTCATTTCTTTGTTCGAAGTTGGAATCCGGTCATTTTCGAGTCCACAACTCTATAATGCCAAATATGACTTGTCTCTATCGAAAACCAACGTTTCCGAGTTCAAACACAAAATCTGACTTACATTCCGAGAATTTCACGAATTCGACGATTATCGTCTAATCGTGTGAATTTCGACAAAACTTCATTACTTAGGTTTTGATCATCGTTCTAAATGAATTCTCACCATCATATGAACATTTCAAACTACATTTTACAACAACTTATATTCAACTTAGGTTATGGCTTATTCTCCATAAGTTTATAACTTAGCAAATTATAATCTACAAGTTTTCATTCCTTATAACTTATTATAGATTTAAGTCTTTTAAGCAACATTCTTAAATATTATGAATCATACTAACTTCTTAAAGTAATCATATGACAAGTTCATCATGTTCATCATAAGTTCATAACTTATTTAGGTTTGAATTACTTATTCATAAATTATACGTCTTAAGTCCATTAATCATTCATTTCTTAAGTGTTCTTAGCATAAATGTTCATTAAGTTACACTTCTCTTATCATCCTATAATGATAGAGATGGAAGACATAAGATCATAAGATCATTTGTGACACCCCCAAAATAGGTATACATCACTCATCCTAAGTCGCCAAATACATGGTACAAACTTTGAATACAACTTAATTATACAACAGTAGTGTAAAATACGACAGAACATATGTTGTGAGTTTTAATACAAATATTGTCATCTAGACAATATCCACACTCAATTGAGTCCTCATTACATTTATTATCACACTATTTAACAGAATAGTGAGGACTACTAATGCTATCATCTGGACTGTCAATCCGTTTCCCAACTCGTCCCAGCTATATTCTCATTTCCTAAAGAGAACAATGAAGGAAAGGGTGTGCTCAACTAGCCCAGTAAGAAATATTATGACTAAGATAATGCAGAATAAATTATCAATAGTCTTCAACAATGTTAAACTGATAAAATACAATAGACATCAAGTTTAACTGCAGTGGAACAAGTAATCCATTAAAAGAGTCAAGTAGATAATAAAATCTACTATCTTTTATGATTTAAGAAGGTTTTTTATCATTTTTATCGCTGAGACTCAACTTAATAAATAATTCACATCATCCCTGCACTATGACCAAGGATATGAATTAGTATCACGACCACAAATTATCCATGCACTACGGGCCAAGGATATTCATGTATTCATCAATGGTCACGATCATGCCATAAAATAATTCATCTTTGCACCCTTGGCCGAAGAGAATCTATAGCCATAATCATACCAAAAACTGTCCATCAATGCACTACAGGCCAATGAGGACTTTTTCCACATCATTTGTAATATTACGAGCATGATTATTCCGAATAATCCCTGGTCATAATCATACCAAGTCCATCTATGCACTACAGGCAACAAATGACTTTCAACATAATATAAACATGAGGATGATGATAATGATATAAGAATTCAATAAAACAAGTTCGAGAATTAATTTATCCAGGAACTAATAATGTCCAAATTATCAGCATGATACTTCTTTGTAGAGTAAAATTCAAGAATGCTCAAAAGAATATTTCCATGAAAAGATACTGGATGAAGTGCAAATATCAAGGATATTTCACTAATTTCATGGAGTATAGAAGTCAAAACTTTAACCAACTGAGTATAATAAAGATTGGAATAACAAAAGAAATCACCAAGCATGCGATAGACTTCAGAGACAAGTTATTCTAACAGAATAATAAATAACGGAACCAGGTCATACGTAAACGCACAGACAAGATATTCCAACAGAATAATAAATAACGGAACTAGGTCAGGCGAAATTTGCACCACATGATGTTTCAACAGAATAATAAATAACGGAATCAGGTTATGCGTAAACGCACCTACATAATGTTCCAACTGAATAATAAAGAATGGAATAACAGAAGAATTTCACTATGCATGTGGTACTTTGCATAGATAGATTATTCCAACATAATAATAAAGAATGGAATAACAGAAGAATTTTACCATATATGCGGTACTTTGCATAGACAGGTTATTCCAACATAATAATAAAGAATGGAATAACAGAAGAATTTCACCATGTATGCAGTAATTCGCATAGACAGGTTATTCCAACATAATAATAAAGAATGGAATAACAGAAGAATTTCACCGAGTATAGGGTAGTCTGCGTATACAGGTTATTCCAACAGAATAATAAAGAATGGAATAACAAAAGTTCTCTTCATGAATACGAAAGAAATAATACCCCTTACGAGTACAACAAATAATATCCCTTACCTTAGAACAAACTGGATATAGGAGTAGTGAAGTAGCAGAATACTTTTCTTCTTTCTCTCTATAGTTTCCCTCTCTAGAGTTTAAGTGAATTCGTAAGAAATAATGAAGGAATGAGCTTCTATTTATAGGAGAATGGACTGAATAGTAACTAATTCCTGAACGGTCCAGATTGATTTACTTTTAAACAGACGGTCTAGATTGGTTTACTATAAAATATTATAATAAAACAAAATCTTTTAAATAAGACATAATATATTCTATTTATAATCTAATAAAACGAATAACTTTATAAAAGTATTCTGTTTTATATAAAAATATTTTACTATACAAACACTATGCAAGCACTATGCAAACACTATGTATAATAAAATATAATATATTCTAATTATTGTCTAATAAAATAAATAACTTTATAAAAGTATTTTGTTTTATATAAAAAGATTTCACTATGCAAAATACTATGCATAATAGAATATACTATATTATATTTAGAATCTAATAAAATGAATAACTTTATAAAAGTATTCTATTTTATATAAAAAGCTTTTCTATTTGATTACATTAATAATACTCATAAAACAAAACTTCATCATCATTATTATAATTCGCACTATTAATCGACTAGGTCGTTCCCAGGAAAGAGGGGGCTTTTCAATAAGGATTTTTCCCTATTGGCGCGCAATTAGGTGACCAAACCTCTCCTTGGCAGAACTTCTAGACATCGTTAATATTGTAAATAATAATATTAATAACTCTGTCATCTCAATTATTGATTTAATAATATATAAAATATCGACAATAATTGAATCAAATAACGTGAGATACTATGCAACAATTACTGAAGCAATAATTGAACAAAACTGATTGACTTCTCACGTAAGCATCAATAATTAATACTGTGAGGGTAATTCTTTTCATCCTCTCTTCTAGTTCCCACGTTGCTTCTTTAACATCGTGGTTCTTCCATAACACCTTCACGGAAGGTATGACTTTGTTCAGCAGAACTTGCTCTTTTCTATCAATAATTTGAATCGGCAACTCTTCATACGTTAAGTCCTTCTCAATATTAATTGGATCATATTCTATCAAGTGTTTATAATCTGGCTTATAAGGACATAACACGGATACATGAAACACGTTATGTATTTGTTCTAGGTCTGAAGGTAATGCTATCATGTAAGCTACCTCACCTACCCGTTTTAATACTCCAAAAGGTCCTCTAAACCTTGGACTTAACTTTCCCTTCTTTCCAAAGCGAATCTTTCCTTTCCTGTGAGATACCTTTAGAAATATGTAAGAGCCTACTTCAAATTTTCTATTTTCTCGATGTGTATCAGTAAATTTCTTCTGTCTGTCCTGAGCTGCTAATAAACTCATTTGTATCAACTTCACTATATACACTATTTCCTGCACCAATTCCGGCCCTAGCATTCGGCGTTCTCCTACCTCATCGTAATACAATGGTGTTCTGCATTTCCTCCCGTACAAAGATTCGTAAGGTGGCATACCTATGCTTGCATAATAACTATTGTTATACATAAACTCTACTAATGGTAGATGATCATCCTAACTACCCTTGAAATCCATGACGCAAGATCTCAACATATCTTCTAACGTCTGAATTATTCTTTCGCTCTGTCCATCAGTTTGTGGATGATACGCCGTACTCAGCTTTAACTGCATTCCCAACTGCTCCTACAGACTCTTCCAAAAGTTCAATGTGAACCGTGGATCATGATCTGACATAATCGATACTGGTACTCCATGTCTGGAAATTATTTCCTTAATATAAAGTCTAGCTAATTGGTCTAAGTTATACTTGACCCAAATTGGAAAAAAGGGAGCCGACTTCGTCAATCGATCCACTATTACCCAAATCACATCATACCCTTTCGTTGTAGTCAGAAGTCCCACCACAAAATCCTTCGTGATATTCTCCCACTTCCACTCCGAAATTTCCAATAACTGTAACAAGCCACTTGGTCGTTAATGTTTGGCCTTAACTTTCTGACAAGTCATGCACCTACTCACATACTCGGCTATTTCTCTCTTCATGTTTTGCCACCAAAAACTCAGTCGAAGGTCTTGATACATCGTAGTACTACCAGGATGAATCAAAAACCTCGAACTATGAGCCTCTTGTAATACCTGCTCCTTTAATCCTGTCTCATTCAGAACCAAAATTCTTCCTTCAAATCTTAATAATCACTCATTATCAAGATTGTACTTAGTATCTTTTTCATTGGTTAGCCGCTCCTTTATCCGGTCGCACTCATCTGTTTTGAGCTGCACCTCCTTGACTCTTTCTACGATGGTAGATTACATCTCCATCGCAAACAGTAATTGTCCTACTTCACTTGGCAAATTCACTTCTAATTCTATCCTAGCCATCTTTGTTATTAACTCAGTTTGAGCCGTTAACATAGACAATTTCTCCCGACCCTTCCTACTTAAAGAGTCGACAACTACATTGGCTTTCCCAGTGTGATACAGGATTTCACAGTTGTAATCCTTTATCAACTCTATCCATCTCCTCTATCTTATATTCAACTCCTTATGTGTGAAGATATATTTTAGACTCTTATGGTCCGTGTATATCTCACATTTTTCTCTGTAAAGATAATGTCTCCATATCTTTAAGGCAAAAACTACTGCACCTAATTCCAGATCATGAGTAGGATAAACTTTCTCATAATCCTTCAACTGCCTTGATGCATACGCAATGACCTTGCCATGCTGGATGAACATGCAAACAATTCCGCTATACGAAGCATCGCTATAAATAATGAAATTTCCTGTGTCATTGGGTAATGTCAAAACAGGCGCTTCACTCAACCTCTTCTTCAGTTCTTGAAAATTGTCCTCACATTTATTAGTCCACGTGTATTTCACCGTCTTCTTCGTCAAGTTAGTCAACGGAGTAGCTATCTTTAAAAAATCATGGATGAATCTTCGATAGTATCCTGCTAACCCTAGGAAACTCCGCACCTCAGTCGACGTTTTCAGTTGTTCCCAATTCATCACGGCTTCCACCTTCGCCGGATCTATCGAAATCCCCTCATGGTCAATGACATGACCTAAAAATTGTACCTTTTCCAACCAAAATTCACACTTAGTGAACTTCTCATATAACTTCTCCTTCCTCAGTGTCTCCAAAACTAATCTTAGGTGTTTAGCATAATCTTCTAGCGTCTTAGAATAGACTAGAATATCATCGATCAACACTATAATGAACTTGTCCAAATATTATTTGAACACTATGTTCATCATATCCATAAATGCAGTTGGTGCTTTAGTCAACCCAAATGACATCACCAGAAACTCGTAATGACCCTAACGAATCCTAAATGTTGTCTTTGGTACATCCTCCTTCCTAACCTTCAATTGGTGATACCACGTTCTTAAATCTATTTTAGAAAAATACTTAGCCCCTTTTAATTGATTAAAGAGATCATCGATCCTGGGCAATGGGTATTTATTCTTTATTGTTAACTTGTTCAACTCTCTATAGTCGATACAAAGTCTTAACTATCTGTCCTTCTTCTTGATAAACAGTACAGGTGCTCCCCACGACAAAACACTCGGCTGTATGTACTTCCTCTCCACTAATTCTTGTAACTGCACCATCAACTCCTTCATTTCCACTGGCGCCATACGATACGGGGCCCTGGAAACTGGTGTCGTTCCTGGCATAATGTCTATTACAAACTCGGTCTCCCTATCTGGTGAAAGACCCGATAATTCACTTGGAAATACATCGACGAATTCTCCAACTATAAGTATTTGTTCAATGGTTGCTACCACTCTCTGGGTATCAACAACATGACATAAGTAACGTACACATCCCTTCCTCAATTATTTCCTAGTTTGTGTCATGGATAAACAACACGAATGTCCCGATGATCTATTCCCGTAAAATACTATCTGTGGTTGTTTTAACGTTCTAAGGTTCACACATTTCTTCTGACAATCTATAATTGCCCCATGGTTAACTAACCAATCCATTCCAAGAATTACATCGGATTCTCCTAACTTTATTGGTATCAAATCTATCGATAATTTACAACCTCGTATATCTACGCAACAACTCCTATGAACATTTTCAACAGGAATTATTTCTTCATTTGCAACCATAATATTTAAAGGTATAGGTGTGACAACCTGATATTTTCTATATAAATAAATCATAAATTTTACGAATAAATTTTTTTTTAAAATAAATATGAACGATATGTGTCAAGGTAATGTGTAATTACAATTATATGTGTGATAAATAAAATTTATTTATTACATTAAGTATTGTAAATAAATTTATTTTAGAATTATTGATCCCTATAAATTATATTCTTATAATAAATAATTTTACAGTAAAAATGTTTTTAATATTTATTTTCCATTAAAATATGATAATTATATTATTTAAATAATAGATGATATGATTATAGAATTTTTATAATACTTACTTTATTATATGAAATTATTTCAGAATAGTTAAGTTAATTATTTTAACTTAATTAATAAAGTTATATGTGAAAGATAAATCAGTTATGGAATCTAAACCCTAATTCTGGGTTTTGATCAAGGAATGAGAATAATAATATTATATTATTATTTGTCAGTGTTATAAATATGTACTGTATGTTTGTGGACTGACAATGGTTGGTCAATTATGGTGTAAAATGCCAAAACCCTAGTTTAAGTTGTTAAACCCTAAGATAAAGACGAATGTCGGCTTAAGACTGTTATG
Organism: Panax japonicus; assembly: GCA_020205505.1. Classification (NCBI taxonomy): domain Eukaryota; kingdom Viridiplantae; phylum Streptophyta; class Magnoliopsida; order Apiales; family Araliaceae; genus Panax; species Panax japonicus. The sequence goes on along the minus strand of CM035099.1, from coordinate 37,439,175 downwards.
TAATCATGTTAAGGTGATTTATGATCGGTGTTTATGTATTAACCCTAATTAGGGAGAATCGTAATTATTCAAAACCCTTATTATTATTATTATTATTATTATTATTATTATTATCATCATCATCATCATTATTTTCTATATTATAATCCCTAATTATAATTTTGGAACCCTAATGGAATTGAAACTCTAAAGTGAACGTCATTCACGACTTTGAGAATTTGTTAAAGCCGTTATGTAATCACAATAATGTGATTAACGACTGGTGATATATAAATTAAAACCCTAATACATAGAATTCTAATTTGATAATTAGAAACCCTAAATGCATTTTTGTACCCCTAATTAATAAAAGTATAAACCATAATTGCTATATTAGCAACGTTAATTGTGATTAGTGATACAAAACCCTAATGATCCTGTGTAACATAATTACTAATTCAATTTAATTAGCAAACTTTAATTATTATTATTTTTTAAACTAAATTGTTATTTATTTTTAAATCCTAATTTTGGAAATCCTAGACTTTTGTTAAAATGGCTCAAACCTTAAACCCTAAATCCTAAGGGTTTGTCAAGTTCCAATTTTGCCATTAAAATCAATTACCAAATGTCCATTTTACCCTTTTGTCACATTTTTATTAGATTGCTTGAAAATCTAGACAAAATGGGAGTTGTTTACCTAACCAACCACTCTCTTGTACTAAATGACCAGCACATCAACCCTTATCAGCCACCTAGCAACCAAATACAATGCATACAAGTTATATATATAGATTTGAGATAGAAAAAATGTTAGTTGCTAGCCCATTTTTGCTCAAACCCTTAACCTATCTCTCTCAACTTATAACCCACGAAAATACATAGTATATCAGTCCTATATACAAGCCCCCTAATCAACAATAACAAATCAGAAACATAGAATCAAGATTTGTCCAAGGAAGGTATAAAACCTTAGCTTGAATTCTGTCCAAACATCTGTTGTTTGATGTTGTTTTTTTTTGGGTTAAACATGTTATATAAGGTGTCTAAGGATGATCTGGGTTGCTAGATGTTAGATCCATAACATCTAGACGCTCGGATTTGATAATTTTTCAATTCTGGAAATTTTTTAAAACGAGTCTGACAACCAAATGTCAGACCATGTATATCTTTATCTGTTATATGTTTTTGTTATTTGAATGTTCAAACATGTAGTTATGTATGTGATCTTTCATCTGGAATTGGATTCAAAGCAAGATCAGTTGTATACTGAAAGTTATTGATGGTCAAAGGTCGTTGACCGACCACGACTTCACTGATTCTGGGTGACCCAGATTTTTTCCAGAAGTCTGACAACGTTTATAATGCGCTCTAATCTTGCTGGATGTATATGTTTTAGCTATTTTGATGTTTGATCCTTGTAGCCTGACATGAGGAGTGCATATTAAAACCTTTACATAACCCAGATCTGTAACAGGATTGTAGCAATTGATAGTCAAACCACCGTTGACAAACTGACCGGATGAAGATTTCTTGGAAACCCAGATCTTCAAGAACTGCATCCTGACCCCTAGTTTGATCAGTCTTGATCTTGTTCATGTGTTGTTTTTAGACTAATATAAGGTTGTATACTTGTACTATGACATCCAGACTACATTTTGGAACCTTAACATCACACTAAGCCAGCTGGGAACGTATAAATTAAAAGGATCAAAATACGAACCTCGAACTGTTCTTCATTTCTGGAAAACCCAAAAATGAAGAACAAGTCTGACATCAAATTCGAAGGCCTTTATCTTACTGATTTGATGTTAGATGGCCATGATATTAATTTATAATCATAGTATTACACTTATACTACCTGTTAAGTATCATTAGCTGTCCAGAAAGCATTAGGATCATAGATCAATTTCTGGTCAAACCAAGCTCCTAGAACACTGACATGAAATCTGGGTTTTGCTCAAGAACACGAAGAACACCTATAGCGACGGTTCTGTCGCTATAGGCAGTCTTTAGGGATAGTTTATTTTTAAAATTAATTATTTTTACGAAATAAATAGAAAATTTAGTTTTTAATTATTAAAATTACAAAATAAATTATTAAAAATTATTTTAAAATTCGAAAATTTGTTTTTAATTATTTTAAATATATTTCATAAATATATAATATTTTTGAATATTAAAATTATTTAATTTATTTAATTATAATATTAAATAAATTATTTAAAAATGATTTTTATACATGAAAAATCATTTAAAATTATATTATGGTATAAGAAAATAATTTAAGTTATTTTTGATAACTTTTAATATTTTGTGATGAATTTTATTAATTAATTAATATTAATGGTAATTAAAGTTATTAATTAATGTATTAAATAAATTATGAAAAATAGAATTAATGATTTAAAGATTATAGAAAAAAATGATTTAAAGGTTATAAAAGTATTTTAAGTTATAAATATAACTTTTGATATTTTGTCATGAAAAATATTAATATTTTAATATTAAATGATATTAAATTTATTTAATAATTATATTAAATAAATCAGTTTAAAAATGATTTTAATATTAGAAAAATCATTTTAAATGAAAATAAATAGCTTAAAAATATTTTAAGTTATAAAATATAACTTTTAATATTTAAAGGTAAATTTCATTAATTATTTATTATTAATGATATTAAAGTTATTTAATAATTATATTAAATAAATTAGTTTAAAAATGATTTTAATATTATAAAAATCATTTTAAATGAAAATATAGTGTTTATGAATATTTTAAATTATAAAATATAACTTTTAATATTTAAAGGATACTTTCATTATTAATGATATTAGATTTATTTAATAATTATATTAAATAAAGAATTGATAAATGATTTTGTTTACTTATAATGATATAAATGAATTAATAATGTTTGAAGTTATAATTAATGACTTTTAATATTTTGGCAATGGTTTCATTAATAATTTAATATTGATTAAATGTTAATGATAATAGGATTGTTTGATATTTAAATCATTTAATAATGATTCTGATATTTCAAAAATTATGGTAAATGGTAATAAATATTTTATAATTATTATAAGGCCATGAAAAATAGTACGACTGATGTTTAAGTTAACTATTTGGATATTAAACTTTGAGATAGAGTCTTAGACTCGATTTTTACCCGATAAAGTTGTCAGTAGACCGACATATTTCAGAAATTGATATGGATTTACATAATGTGTCTGTATATGTATTTGTTTGTGATGTGATAAATGTGAAATGTATGTGACAATGTGATTAGGTTATGTGTTGACTGCAATAAGTAGTATTATGTGTTATGATGTGTAATTCTAATCGATAGAATGATTTGATTAATAAAAGGTCGTGATAGAAAAGATAAATCTAAGTTGCGTAATTGTAAGCAGCGCATCAGGCAAGTATCCTACCTTTGCATTTTCTTTATGCAATGGACAAGTGTAAGAATGTTTCAAAAATTATACTATTACTGTACAGATTGTTAAACCTATATTATATACGCCCATTGATTATCAACATGTTAGTATATGATAATTCAGATATATATTCTGTTCGTTAATTTCTATAAATGATTATACATGTGTCCCCACTTGGATAATCATTTTATTTAATCACATGTTGATATACCTTTGATATATATATATATATATATATATATATATATTGAATTATATAAGACCTTTGTTATGAAAACTCGACAAGTATGAACATCCCGATAATGGAAAAAATTTTATGCGCTACGGCAGACAAAGGATGAACGATAACATCGTTCTAGCAATGTAGTATTGATCAATACAGGGCCCATGGACTGTACAACCTCAGGCCCGTAAGCAATGCCGATTTACAGATGAATTTCTGTTTAACCTTTTCGAAAATGAAAATAATGTTCATAGTATGTCACAGAAACCCCATGTATAGTTAATACACAGTTTCAAAAAATTTGAAAGAGGGTTGTTATGATATTATTATTGGTACAGATTACTTCACAACTATTAACTGGTTGTAGAAGAATATTATAAAGAAAACATTTAAATTCTTTCATCTTATATATATATAATACTTGTTGGGCACTCAAATGCTCATCCTTGCTTAATTTAAATGTTTTCATCTAAGTGTGAAGGACCAGAAAGCTCATGTCAAAACAAGTGAAAAGGAAAGCAAACAAAACATGTTATTGGTATCATTTGTAATAGATAAATTGTATTAAGTTAATGATATGTATTATAAATTATGTAAAGAATGTAGTAAAGGTTGCGTACTTGGGATTAGACTCTGATAAATAAAAGTTAAGTTTAAAATTTATATTATTGTTATTATTATTAGTAATATTTCCGCTCATAGAAATGGTATCGTGAAGTACCGAGTTCGGGTTTCAAGTATCCGGGTTCAGGGACTTTACAGAATGGTATCAGAGATATAGGGTTAGAAACCTTAGGTGGGTTAGACTTTAGGCTATAACCTTAGAACAGAGGGAAACGTTGAAAATATAAATAACTCATATAGAGTTTAATGATAGATGAATCGGATAAATTCATCGTCAAATAAAATAAAAGATAATTTATAAAACTATTATGTGTTGTGTGTATTTATTATTTACTAGTCAAGATAATTTCTTTTTGTAGGTGTTAGAAAGGAACAGAATTAGGATACCCTTAAGTCGTAAAGAATAAGTCAACCTCCATGACCGAGCCAATATCAAAGTCAATAACTGCAATAAAGCCTCACATTGAAAGCTACCTCAAAGAGGTGGTTATTTTGGAAAGTACAGTATCAGATTAAGAAATGATCAGTATAACTGATAGGAAAAGTATAGCTAAAGGATTATAAGTGGTCAATGTCAAGTTCTTAAACTCATATGTTGGTGAGGAGTTCTTAAACTCATAAGGTGTTGAAAGTTGTGACAAACTAGATATAGTTATGTGTAAATGGATATTGAGGATAATAGAAATAGATAGGTTACTAAGCAATTAATCGTTAGTGAATGTGTAAGGATTAGGTAGTATTAGTATTAGTTGGATATGTATGAATTTAGGTGGTATATATGATAGGTATGTTGGTGTAATGTAATGTTTTGTATAATTTATGGCAGCGATTCCCGACTTTTGAGTCGCAAAGGGATAGCAGATGTTTAAAGCAGTGTGTGCTAAGGCATGTCAAGTTGTATAAATATGAGTTTATATTGGATTAATGGGATAAATTGGTATAAGATAGTAGATATTTATTTGGTCACTGGTTATTACAGTAGACCGAGTTTTCAAAATATAATATTTTGAGTACATGATTATTTGAATAGAAAGTTTTGCATTATATGTTAAGCGTTTACGATAAGGCTTAGAATGTAAGAATAATTTATGATAATGCCGTCAAAACAAAAATGAAACCAAAGGAAGAAAAACCTGTCAACAAAGCTGGAGGACAACCAGACCTGACACAGAATTTTGCGAATGCGGACGATCAAGCTATGCAGAACAAAATACTAGTCGCGGGAAATCAACTAGACAATCGATCGACAAACTTCAAAGACTTCAATACAATCGGACCGCCAGGATGTAGAAGATCAACCGACCATGTTAAAGCGTATGTGATAGCTAATATAACGGTGGGGCAAAAGACAACTTTTGTCACCTATATGATAAAAGAAGATAATTTCAATAAATAAGCCAGGAATGTGATTAAAAGAAAATTTTGTGTGTGGAAAGTAATGACAGAAGGGATATATATCTTTCCAAAATGTCCCAATCCAAGAATGTATAGTGAATGTGTTGTGTGCGAATCAATAAAGAATAAGGTGAAAGCCTGTCCAAGAAAGGAAATGGAAACAAGGACTGCGAATACGGAATAAGGCAGCAGGACATTGGCGACAATGGGACCAACTTCAACAAACAAACCAACGAAATCAACAAGCGTCTTCAGCGGGACTGTTCGGGATTCGATAGCAGCCGGGGATGCAACTCCAGGTATTAATCTAACCAATTTTTATTTTCTTATTATATTTTTATATATAGTAAATTATTTTTATAAATTATTTTGAAGGAGGAATTTGAGTTCTCTTAGAAATCAAATTTCTGTTTAAGGAGATAGATAAGCGTTATGCTGAATAGTTAAAGATCGATTCGATCAATTATGATCGAGATCTAATTGTAATGATTGTGTATGATATGTACCCTGGTATGTATAGGTTTTAAAAGGTGATTCCGGGGACGAAATCATTATAAGGGATGGTGAATGTGACAACCTGATATTTTCTATATAAATAAATCATAAATTTTGCGTATAAATTTTTTTAAAAAATAAATATGAACTATATATGTCAAAGTATTGTGTAATTATAATTATATGTTTGATAAATAAAATTTATTTATTACATTAAGTATTGCAAATAAATTTATTTTAGAATTATTGATCTCTATAAATTATATTCTTATAATAAATAATTTTACAGTAAAAATGTTTTTAATATTTATTTTCCATTAAAATATGATAATTATATTATTTAAATAATAGATGATATGATTATAGAATTTTTATAATACTTACTTTATTATATGAAATTATTTCAAAATAGTTAAGTTAATTATTTTAACTTAATTAATAAAGTTATATGTGAAAGATAAATCAGTTATGGAATCCAAACCCTAATTCAGGGTTTTGATCAAGGAATGAGAATAATAATATTATATTATTATTTGTCAGTGTTATAAATATGTACTGTATGTTTGTGGACTGACAATGGTTGGTCAATTATGGTATTAAATGTCAAAACCCTAGTTTAAGTTGTTAAACCCTAAGATAAAGCCGAATGCTGGCTTAAGACTGTTATGTAATCATGTTAATATGATTTATGATCGGTGTTTATGAATTAACCCTAATTAGGAAGAATCGTAATTATTCAAAACCCTTATTATTATTATTATTATTATTATTATTATTATTATTATTATTATTATCATTATTTTCTATATTATAATCCCTAATTATAATTTTGGAACCCTAATGGAATTGAAACTCTAAAGCGAAAGTCATTCACGACTTTGAGAATTTGTTAAAGCCGTTATGTAATCACAATAATGTGATTAACGACAGGTGATATAGAAATTAAAACCCTAATACATAGAATTCTAATTTGATAATTAGAAACCCTAAATGCATTTTTGTACCCCTAATTAATAAAAGAATAAACCCTAATTGCTATATTAGCAACGTTAATTGTGATTAGTGATACAAAACCCTAATGATCCTGTATAACATAATTACTAATTCAATTTAATTAGCAAACTTTAATTATTATTATTTTTAAACTAAATTGTTATTTATTTTTAAATCCTAATTTTGGAAATACTATACTTTTGCTAAAATGGCTCAAACCCTAAACCCTAAACCAAACCTTAAACCCTAAGGCTTTGTCAAGTTCCAATTTTGCCATTAAAATCAATTACCAAATGTCCATTTTACCTTTTTGTCACATTTTTATTAGATTGCTTGAAAATCTAGACAAAATGGGAGTTGTTTACCTAACCAACCACTCTCTTGTACTAAATGACCAGCACATCAACCCTTATCAGCCACCTAGCAACCAAATACAATGCATACAAGTCATATATATAGATTTGAGAGAGAGAAAATGTTAGTTGCTAGCCCATTTTTGCTCAAACCCTTAACCTAGCTCTCTCAACTTATAACCCACGAAAATACATAATATATCAGTCCTATATGCAAGCCCCCTGATCAACAATAACAAATCAGAAACATAGAATCAAGATTTGTCCAAGGAAGGTATAAAACCCTAGCTTGAATTCTGTCTAAAGATCTGTTGTTTGATGTTGTTTTTTTGTGTTAAACATGTTATATAAGGTTTCTAAGGATGATCTGGGTTGCTAGATGTTAGATCCATAACATCTAGAGGCTCGGATTTGATAATTTTTCAATTCTGGAAAATTTTTAAAACGAGTTTGACAACCAAATGTCAGACCATGTATATCTTTATCTGTTATATGTTTTTGTTATTTGAATGTTCAAACATGTAGTTTGGTATGTGATCTTTCATCTGGAATTGGATTCAAAGCCAGATCAGTTGTATACTAAAAGTTATTGATGGTCAAAGGTCGTTGACCGACCACGACTTCACTGATTCTGGGTGACCCAGAATTTTTCCAGAAGTCTGACAACGTTTATAATGGGCTCTGATCTTGCTGGATGTTTATGTTTTAGCTATTTTGTTGTTTGATCCTTGTAGCCTGACATGAGGAGTGCATATTAAAACCTTTAGATCACCCAGATCTATAACAGGATTGTAGCAATTGATAGTCAAACCACCGTTGACCAACTGACCGGATGAAGATTTCTGGGAAACCCAGATCTTCAAGAACCGCATCCTGACCCCTAGTTTGACCAGTCTTGATCTTGTTCATTTGTTGTTTTTAGACTCATATAAGGTTGTATACTTGTACTATGACATCCGGACTACATTTTGGAACCTTAACATAACACTAAGCCAGCTGGGAATGTATAAATTAAAAGGATCAAAATACGAACCTCGAACTGTTCTTCATTTCTAGAAAACCCAGAAATGAAGAACAAGTCTGACATCAAATTCGAAGGCCTTTATCTTACTGATTTGTTGTTGGATGGCCATGATATTAATTTATAATTATAGTATTACACTTATACTACCTGTTAAGTATCATTAGCTGTCCAGAAAGCATTAGGATCATAGATCAATTTCTGGTCAAACCAAGCTCCTAGAACACTGACATGAAATCTGGGTTTTGCTCAAGAACACGAAGAACACCTATAGCGACGGTTCTGTCGCTATAGGCAGTCTTTAGCGACAGTTTATTTTTAAAATTAATTACTTTTTCGAAATAAATAGAAAATTTAGTTTTTAATTATTAAAAATACAAAATAAATTATTAAAAACTATTTTAAAATCCAAAAAATTGTTTTTAATTATTTTAAATATATTTTATAAATATTTAATATTTTTGGAATATTAAAAGTATTTAATTTATTTAATTATAATATTAAATAAATTATTTAAAAATGATTTTTATATATGAAAAATCATTTAAAATTATATTATGGTATAAGAAAATAATTTAAGTTATTTTTGATAACTTTTATTATTTTGTAATGAATTTTATTAATTAATTAATATTAATGGTAATTAAAGTTATTTAATTAATGTATTAAATAAATTATGAAAAATAGAATTAATGATTTAAAGATTATAGAAAAAATGATTTAAAGGTTATAAAAGTATTTTAAGTTATAAATATAACTTTTAATATTTTGTCATGAAAAATATTAATATTTTAATATTAAATGATATTAAATTTATTTAATAATTATATTAAATAAATCAGTTTAAAAATGATTTTAATATTAGAAAAATCATTTTAAATGAAAATAAATAGCTTAAAAATATTTTAAGTTATAAAATATAACTTTTAATATTTAAAGGTAATTTTCATTAATTATTTATTATTAATGATATTAAAGTTATTTAATAATTATATTAAATAAATTGGTTTAAAAATGATTTTAGTATTATAAAAATCATTTTAAATGAAAATATAGTGTTTATGAATATTTTAAGGTATAAAATATAACTTTTAATATTTAAAGGATAATTTCATTATTAATGATATTAGATTTATTTAATAATTATATTAAATAAAGAATTTATAAATGATTTTGTTTACTTATAAATCATTTAAAAAGGATATAAATGAATTAATAATGTTTTAAGTTATAATTAATGACTTTTAATATTTTGGCAATGGTTTCATTAATAATTTAATATTGATTAAATGTTAATGATAATAGGATTGTTTGATATTTAAATCATTTAATAATGATTCTGATTTTTCAAAAATTATGGTAAATGGTAATAAATATTTTATAATTATTATAAGGCCATGAAAAATAGTACGACTGATGTTTAAGTTAACTATTTGGATATTGAACTTTGAGATAGAGTCTTAGACTCGATTTTTACCCGATAAAGTTGTCGGTAGATCGACATGTTTCAGAAATTGATCTGCATTTACATAATGTGTCTGTATATGTATTTGTTTGTGATGTGATGACTGTGAAATGTATTTGACAATGTGATTAGGTTATGTGCTGACTGCAATGAGCAGTATTATGTGTTATGATCTGTAATTCTAATCGATAGAATGATTTGATTAATGATAGGTCGTGATAGAAAAGATAAATCTAAGTTGCGCAATTGTAAGCAGCGCATCAGGCAAGTATCCAACCTTTGCATTTTCTTTATGCAAGACAAGTGTAAGAATATTTCAAAAATTATACTATTACTGTTCAGATTGTTAAACCTATATTATATACGCCCATTGATTATCAACATGTTAGTATATGATAATTCAGATATATATTCTGTTCTTTAATTTCTATAAATTAATATACAAGTGTCCCCACTTGGATAATCATTGTATTTAATCACATGTTGATATACCTTTGATATATATATATATATATATATATATATATATATATATATATATATATGTTGAATTATATTAGACCTTTGTTATGAAAACCCGACAAGTATGTACATCCTGATAATGGGAAAATTTTTATGCGCTACGGCAGACAAAGGATGAACGATAATATCGTTCTAGCAATGTAGTATTGATCAATACATGGCCCATGGACTGTACACCCTCAGGCCCGTAAGCAATGCCGGTTTACAGATGAATTTCTGTTTAACCTTTTCAAAAATGAAAACAATGTTCATAGTATGTCACAGAAACCCCATGTATAGTCAATACACAGTTTCAAAAAATTTGAATGAGGGTTGTTATGATATTATTATTGGTACAGATTACTTCACATGTGACAACCCGAGAATTTGGGCAATTTAGTAAAATCTTAAATGATTGATTTAAGGTCAAATATTAGACCTAGATAGAAAATAAGTGTATGCGTTTAATGTTTTTGGGATTGAATTTTGAGAATTTCAAAATTATGTGAAGGAAATAGGTGAATTATTCAGGATTAAGGATTTATGAGATTATTGTTCTGTGTTTATGGTTAATGATGTGTTCAGAATATGGTTAAGGGTCAAGGGTTGACCAGATAAATTATATCTGTAATTAACCCTAATTATATATTAAGAACGAAAAACGTTCGGTTAGAAAACCCTAGTTTCAGTTCCGGAAATCCAAAACCCTAATTCGGATATTGAAAACCCTAAATTGGGAACTTAATGGCATATGTGTAAATAATTAAAAGATTAATTAGGGTTAATCTTGACAATTGATTACAAAACCCTAATTCCAAATTTAAAACCCTAATATCAGATCTGCAAACCCTAATTTCAGATTCTGATAAAATAAAACCCTAATCTGGGTATATAACGGAGAATTTTAATGCTTAAGTGCTATGAATTAAGTATTAATTAGGGTAAAAGGTTGATTAATTTACAAACCCTAATTTCAATTTTTGGAAACCTAATTGTTCCGTCAAAAACCCTAATTGTTCAGTGGTGGAATTAATCGCTAAAATTAGCAATGTTAATTAGGGAACCCTAATCCTAATTATTTCAATTTATGAGTAATTAGAAAACCCTAATCTAATTACGATATTTAATTTCTAAATTAGAAAATTAATTTTTCTATTAGAAACCCTAATTAGCAGTTTATAAACCCTAATGACCATTTTGACCCTAATTATGTAATTAGCAATTTTAATTAGGAATTATTAATCCTAATTGGTAAGATTTAATGTATGATTAAGAAATTTTAATATAATTAGTAAATCCTAATTATAAGTTAAAAATGTTAAATTTCTATTTTTTGGATATATGAATTTGGAAAATGTTAGAAACTAAGTTGCTAAATTTTTAGGGTCAAACCGTAAAACTCTCAATAATCCAAACCCTAAACTCTAAGGATTTCAACAATTGCAAAATCCTAGAAAAAAATGGAAAATACAAAAATGCCCCTTTTTGTGAGACTTGCAATCTTGGCAAAATCTTGGTTGGTGAACAACCCTAGACCTAAATATAGCCTAGCATGTGATTTGGTAAACTAACATCCAGCAAATCAGCCAATCTTGACACTTAGCATCACTTGTGGCCATGGATTAAAAAGTTTAATAATAAAAGAAAGAAAAAGCTTAGTTTATATTTTCATTTCTCCAAGTCCATTCTCTCTCATAACTTTCGAGATTTAGAGTGAGAGAGAGAGAGAAAGTTGAGCTAAGATCAGTTCATAACATGCCAATATCAGATCCAGGAGTCAGAATCAAAAATCAAAGTTAGAAAGAGGTATAAACCCTAATTTTTGAAATCCTTGATTTTGATGTTAAATGTTGTTATTTGTTGGTTAAATATGTGTAATAGGGTGTCATTTAGTGATCCGGGTTGTCAAAACCCAGATCCATAACATCAAAGTACTCGGAATTAAAGATTTTAAAAATCTGGAAAAATGGGAAAATGAGGCCTGACATTCATATGTCAGGGCCTATAGATCATTATTTGTTAATGTTTTGTTGTGATTTAAGTTATATATTTGTAGTATATTGTAAGGACTATAATCTATAACTTGAATCAGGTATAGATCATGTTTATATTGAAAGATACAAGCAGTCAAAGGTCGTTGACCGATCACATGGACTGAAAATCTGGGTAACCCAGAATTTCAAGAACGGTCTGACAACAATGTTGAACGTCTAGATCTTGCTGTGTGTTACTGTTTTGACCACATTTTTGTGTTATTAATGTATCCTGACATGAATACTACATGTTAAAGGCTTTAGATCACTTAGATCCGTAACCAAACCGTATAATAATTGTGGTCAAACGTGGGATGAAAAACTGCTCAAGAACATTTCTGGGTAACCCAGAAATGTTCAAGAACAGTTTTTCTTGTCTACTTTGACCGATCTAAATCGTGCTGTTTTGATGTTGATATGTTGATCTGATGTAATAGAAATGTACACTGACTTGGTTTCTACAAGATTCAACCTTTATATTATACAAACCAAGTACATAAACTAAGATATAAGGATTGAAAACTAGTACCTCGGTTGTTCATCATTTTCTGGAAAACCCAGAAAATGAAGAACAGTCTTGTCAGACTTTTTGGAGGCCGAGATCTTGCTGTTGTGATGTTGTATAGCCATGAAAAAAGTTGGTGATTGTAGTATTACATTAGTACTATAATGTTAAAACAAATTCAAGTCCAGAAAACATTCGGAGCATAGAAATAAAATTGGTCAAACTTGCTAGCCGGTGAACTGCCATGAAGCTCAAGAACAGCTGAAGAACACCTATAGCGACGGTTCTGTCGCTATAGGGCCCTTTAGCGACACTTATTTTCGGAAATTATAGAAAAATAATTAAAAATTAGAAAAAAAATGGTTCTTAATTATTAAAAATACAAAATAAATTATGAAAATTTATATTAAAGTCTGAAAAATAGTTTTTAACTATTTTGAGTGTATTTCAAAAATATTTAGTATTTTTTGGAATGTAAATGGTAATTATTTATTTAATTACAATATTAAATAAATTAATTTAAAAATAGTTTTTAATTCATGAAAAATCATGAAAAGTAATATTATGATAAAAGAAAATATTTTAAGTTATTTTCCATAACTTTTGATATTTTGTGATGAAATTCATTAATAATTTATTATTAATGGTAATTAATTTATTTAATAAATATATTAAATAAATTATGGAAAATTAGAATTAATGTTTTATAAATCATATAAAAATGATTTAAGTGTTATAAAAATATTTTAAGTTATAAAATATAACTTTTGATATTTTGACATGAAAATATTAATATTTTAATATTAATAGCAATTATCGGATAATTGATTTAATGGTTTAAAAATTATATAATTATGATTTTAAGATATTAAAAATACTTTGATATATTATAATGATATTATAATATTATGTAATGATTTCATTAATAAATAAATATTAATGATTAAGGAATTTTGTGGTATTTAATTCATTTAAATACGGTTTTAAAGATTGAAAAATGTTGATAAATGGTAATAATTATCCGAAAATTTTTACGAGCCTAGGAAAAATATTTTGTCTGATAAGAAATTATCTGTGATAATGGATAAGTGGTTAGACAGAGTTTAATTGAACTTAAACTCGATATTCGTCCGACTAGACCGTCGGGATGATAGAATTATGTCGATTTCAACTCAGACTGCAATAGTTTGACTTGATACCTAGTCTTATGTGTGTTATAGACTGATAGGATTTTGTGATAATTTGTTTATGTTATTCTGTGAATATAAGTATAACAGTATTATACTGTGATGATATTATTCTAATTATTGGAGATCTATATTATTAATATTAGGTCTTCGAGTAAAGCGTTATTAATTGTGTGCGGTAATCAACGGTTCAGGCAAGTTTTCTTGTACTTAACTCTAATAAGAGTAGTTTATTCAAGCTTATGGTTAATCTTTGCTGATTGCCATGAAAATTGTACTCTGTACATCTTGCATGTATAAGTCAGGTATGAAAGGCTGATCACCTTCATTACCAGTTGGTTCAGAAATGTTTGTTCATGTAAAATACTTGTTCAGTCAAAATTTTGTTCCTGCTAGTTCACAATCATATTGTTGAATTATAGCCAACCAATTATTCATACTCTTCAATCATGATATATTGTTATGTTATTGTATATAAACTTGCTGGGCAACTTTTATGCTCACCCTTGCTATATCATGATAAAACATTGCAGGTAAAGCAAATGCATCGTATACAGGAAACGATTAAAGCTAAGTACAGCTTGGGATATAAAGTGCAGTTAGTTTGTAATTGTGTATATGATCAATATTGTTGTGTAATAGATATTTTAGGAAATATGTAATAAGTTAAGGTTACTCGATTTTGGGTAATAGTGTGTAATGTATTGTATAAACAACTTATGTTTATATCTTCCGCAAATAGTGATAGAAATAGTGAACCGAGTCCGAGGCAATTTGGGGGCCCGGATTCGGGGATGCTACATCACAACTATTGACTGGTTGTAGAAGAATATTATAAAGAAAATATTTAAATTCTTTCATCTTATATATATATATATAATACTTGCTGGGAACTCAAATGTTCATCCTTGCTTAATTTAAATGTTTTCAACTAAGTGTGAAGGACCAGAAAGCTTATGTCAAAACAAGTGAAAAGGAAAGTAAACAGAATATGTTATTGGTATCATTTGTAATAGATAAATTGTATTAAGTTAATGATATGTATTATAAATCATGTAAAGAATGTAGTAAAGGTTGCGTACTTGGGATTAGACTCTGATAAATGTAAGTTAAGTTTAAAATATATATTATTGTTATTATTATTAGTAATATTTTTGCTCATAGAAATGGTATCATGAAGTACCGAGTTCGGGTTTCAAGTATCCCGGTTTAGGGACTTTACAATAGGAAACTTTTTGGGAAGTGATCCTAATCGTCTAGGAAAATCACATGTTATAAACGAATAAGTAGTACCTGAATCAAACAACACGTAAGCATTGATGTTGTTAATCAGAATAATACATGCGACAACGTCCCTTGATGTAACCGCATCTTGGACTGTCATGTTAAAGGTACGACCCATCGGCCTACCCGGCTATGCTGGACCACTAATATTTAACTTACCGCCATTAGTGCCCCAATTTCTGTCTGTCCCCTTCTTTGGGCAATTCTTTGCCATGTGGTCAGTTGACCCGCACACAAAGCATCTGTGATTCTTCTTCAGACTTGGGCAGTTAGGCGAGATGTGCCCTTCTTATCTACTGTTGTAGCATATGGCCTTCCCCTTAAGACAGACTCCTAAGTGAGTCTTCCCACTGGTCTTACTGGCCTCCATTCTTCTCTCTGGGTCTTCTTGCTTCACTCAGGTATTCCCAGAGTTGAACACTTTCCTTTTTTGTCTCTTGCCACTCCCACTGGCTCCTTCTATCTTCACTCCCCCATCTACTTTACCTTTATTCTTCTTATCTTTGTGGTATTGGCTCAACGCCTTGCTACCACCTTCAGCGATTATCTCCTTCTCAAAAATGGTCCCAAATAATGTATTTTGGAATATAGAAATATTGTTATAGAGGCAGGGTTTCAAGCCCTGCTCGAACCGCCGTGCCTTTCTAACCTCGGTGTCCACTTTGTGTGGAGTGAACCTCACCAATTCATTAAACTTGGCAGCGTATTGGGGAACCGTCATGTCCCCTTGTTTCAATTCAAGAAATCGCATCTCCATCATTCCCTGCATGCTTGTGGGAAAGTAGTTCTCAAAGAATATCTCCTTGAACCTCACCCATGTCAAATTCTCTATCTCGGCTTTAGCCTGATTGGCCTATCCCTTAATCATGTAGGTTACAAAGGCAACCTTCTGGGCCTCATTGACATTTTCTATCACAAATGCCTTCTTGATTTCTTTCACCCACGTTTGGGCTTCGATAGAATCCGTAGTTCCTTTGAACTCCGGCGGACCAACACTCTTAAAATCCTTAAAGGTAGTAGCTTGTGCTACTCCCGGATTTACGGGGATATTAGCCCCAGTTCTATTAAATGCGGCTATTAAAAGATTAACAAAATCCTGCATAGAGTTAACTGGAACTCCCTCCTATTGATTTACATTAGATCCTTGGTTACGTTATACTCTTTTTGGCGGCATTTTGTTGATACAATAAACAACACATTTCATTATTATTCCCTTCTTATTAATTAGTTATTATTCAAGATTAAATAATAACTTTAACATCCATTGCTCAGTTATTCCGTAAAAAGGCTTATATTCATTCATTCATTGTAGTATAATACTACATCGTTTATATTACATAGCCTAAGCTAATTACGTTACTATCCCGCTATTGCTTTCCAAAAATTGGGATTTACAAAAGACTACCCTTTGTTATACAATAGAGGGTTTTACGTCACTACTAGATACAAAATATTTATATATCTAAACTACTCTATCCACTACTAAATCACATATGCCTTAAGGCATTATCAAAATCTGCCTTTGTAAGACAGACAATAATATCACGACTAATAATATGTCGCGTCTGCCATGCCTCTATGGGATAACCAGCTACCTGCTGTTGGAAGTCCGCATGAGAATTCCTATGAATATAAGACATTCTCCTTATCTTCTTCTTTTTAGTCTTTAGCTCCTCCTTGAGCTCAAAAACCTCATGTTTCAGCTCGTGGACCTTGTCCTTGGCCAAAATTCTCTCGTCGTGTTCCTGCTCCCACATGGACTCCACGTCCGTCTTATCCTATATAACAACCTGGAGCTCTGCTTTTAGCTCCTTAACTTCCTGACAGTAATGGATGTTTCTATCCAACACCGATATAAAGAGTGACATCATTAACTCCCCAGGAGCCATCTCTGCTGCTATTGCTACTGGATTGAAGGACACTACCTCCAGCTCCTCTTCTATCATGTCGTCGAACACATACATGAGATCGGGATCCTATGAGTCTCCAAACTCAATGACAACTACTTCGGGCTCTTCTGCTATGGGATTCGGTATAACCTCTATCTAGTTAACCTATTCTTCACTAACTGCATGTACATCTAACTGCATTCCATTTACACCTGACATCTATACAAAACAATTAAGTTGATTAGTACACGTTAGTAGAATAATAAAAACATATAACATATTCATAATGCATTTTAATAAGGTTATTTTCTTCTTCTACTTCCTTTACTTCTCTTAAGGTTATGACTTAAGGTTTAAATCAACTCTTAAGTTTTATAACCTAATGGTCTGATAACAACCTCTAACGCCCCCAAATCCGGGTATCTTCCAACCTGACAGATGGTGCTACACGGTACAACCATTCACACATACATTCAATTAAAAAGCCTCAATAGAACGAATATGTCTTCTATATATTCAAAATAATATTAACATTCCCTCAGGTTTTTTATAACCATTACATTTGTTCTTGTCATAATATCAAATATATTACAATAATTCACTCAATACTATTACATAATTATTCTACGGGTTCGTCTTCGCCTTGCCCTTATCTTTGTCAGAGCCTTCGATCCATTCGATCTTAGCTGTGTTCATATGGTTCAAGCAAGAGTGAGCATGACTAGCTCAGCAAGTATAACAATTCTATAAAGAACATGCTTGAAACATAGGAATCATATATCTTCAATAACTGAACAATAGTTACAAAGTACTATCGATAATTCAAAATAGCACTTCTTTTCAGTCAAAACATTTTATAACAACAAAATTCAGTAAAACATCAATTTCGGTCCAAAACCTTGAGCATTTCATAAGTTCTTTGAAATGGACATCCCGACATAAAGTCCGTAAGTCCGACATTTCTTACGAGCACGTCTAGGTGATCAGCCTATAGTACTCTATGTTGATAAACACTACATTCATTAAACGTATGTACGTTTAAGTTGTGGTAACCTCACGTGCCTATCGTTTGACGACAAAACATTTTTAGCATACTCAGTCTTCATTTGAATACCACACCAATAGAACTTTGAAAATATTGACCATGCTTTGATAAAAACATCATATAAGTCTAGCCGAAAGAGTTGTCTTTGACTTCATCATACAATACTTCATGTGTAGGAATACATGAATTACAAAGCTTGTCCAGATTGAACTGAAATAAGGGTTAGAATACTTGCCTTCAACGTCTGCTATTAATTACTTTCCACGTTAAGTCTTTAAGTCTTTACAATACATTATCACATAACATACCAAATAAGGTCATATATAATCAAGTATGTGTACTACTATATATTACTCTTCTTCTCAATCTAATCATGACTTAGATTTGTTATTATTGGTTCCAGATTTTCCTTACGTCGTTCTTACATTGTCATTACCTTCATGTTTGATTGCTTATCTTCAACCTTTTGGTAACATAATTAAGGTTTAACAATGTCTTTAAACCATGTTTAACAAGTTTTACTTCGTTACTAATTAACTTTCTTTCTTTCTTTACTTACAACCTTTCTTTACTATGCAAATCCTAGGGCTGGTGCTGCGGCACCACCCTTCCTTCTCTATGCCTCGCTGCGGCGCCACTTTGCAGTGGCTAAGGGTCGAGTCTGGTGCTGCGGCGCGAGTCTAAGTGCTAACTATCTGTTGATCGATTTTGTAATCAATGAATACGTGCAAGTATACACAGTCAACTAGTAATAAAGTGAAAGTAGAGTATCGTTCCCACAAGAAATTATTTAATAAAAATCACCAAGTACTAATTCTTAACCAAACTAATTTTATTTAAACAATCTCAAATCGTGATTTTTCTAATTAATAAAACTAAATTATCCAATTAAAACTAGGTTACTTTACAAATGAATTCAAATAAATAAAGGCTAAGACTCTAATATCCCCAATTATGTACTATAAACCAATTATCCAATTATCCCAATTATTATGTCTACTGAATTGTTAACAGGAATTCTCAAATGCCAAAAGCCCTCTCTCGAGTGATCAATTGCCTTCTATTTAACCCAGAATAATTTTGCTATATCTCTATGCAAAATAATTGAATTAAACTCGCTACAATCCCAATTCCTTATGTGTTAATTGCGGCAAATAGATATTCTCATTCTATTCACAAACCTAATTATTCACTATGCAAATAACTAAGTCACATGATATCATGCCAAGTTCTAACCCTAGAATTCCTTTCTCAATTTCTTCTAGAGTAACAAGGTAATTACTGATCAGATAATTAATCAATAAGCATAAGGCAAGATAAACAACTCACTTCAACATAAATAATTAGAATAAATCAAATAATCATTTCATAATCATAAAATGTTCAATTGAAATCTTATTGAAAGAGTTAGTTAATAATTAATGAATTAAAACAAAGAATCCACAACTGAATAGACATTAAAAGATAAAAGTATGATGAGAGAAGAGAATAGAATCTGTTGTCAGCAAATTTGATGCTCCCCTCTTCCTCCTGCTTTGAATCTTTATTGTTCTCCAAGTTGCTTCAATCTCCAAAACTAATAAGAACAAGGGTTATGTTCTAATCTAAAGGAGTGTCAAATCTATTCTAATCTATGTAATCTCCCATTATTTTATGCCTTACATTATGTATTTATAGGTTACAAGTCCAATTTTGAGTTTAGGAACAAACTTAATCCAATTTGGAGTCAAAAAGGTGTCAAAATTCGCCCAAAACGCGTCCAGGCCGCACCAAGCCTCTTCCCCAGCATCCCAGCACTGTTCACGACGCTGAGAAACTGTTTTATAGTTCCCCGGTGCTACAAATAGGCTTAATATTAGCGCCCCGGCGCTATTACAAGTTCTGACATTTTCTACTCCGACGTTCTTTGGGAAAATGGCCATAACTTATTCGTCCAAACTCCGATTATGATGATTCAAGATGTTCCGGAAAGAGGATATGTAGATCTACAACTTTTATTCTTTAAGAGTTTTGAAATAAGGTCCAGAGATATAGTCAAATTGGCTCTGAAGTGACTGATGTGTAAATGGCAAGCCGAAAACGCGAATCTAGCCACCCCAAACGTCGATCCATGTAACTTTTGTCCCAATTCTTACAAAATAATATAAAACATGCATGAATAGATACAAACACATAAAAACATCCTAAAAGACTTGAGAACAACAATAAATTAAGCCCGAATGTATCCAATTCATGTGTATAAAACTCACTCATCAAATACCCCCAAACTTAAACCTTTGCTTGTCCTCAAGGAAAAACACAAAAATGTTATGCAATGCAATGTAATGAAACTAATCTATATGCCTACGACTCCAACAGTAATGACAGAAACAAGTCTATTCAACCGGCCTTAGAGAAATCAAGTAAACATAATAATACATCATATTAAAACAAATCAGTAATTTCCAAATCAATCATCAAATCTTAAACTGTTATCACTGATATAGTGCGTGTGTGCTCCACAATAATGTTAACTGATATAAAATCAAATTTAACGCATAATAGGTCTCTTTAAAGGCATCATACAGTGAAAACTCACAAAATTCACGAACAAGCTAGATCCAACTAAAGTCAAACATCCACCAAGTTCAAGAGTCCAATCCGGGATACTTATGCTTTAATTTTCATTACGGGGGCTTTTTGCTCTTTTCCCATTTTATTGTTTTTTTTTTACTTTTTTTTAACCATGACCGTGGTCTCATTCCATTAGGCTAACAGTGTCACCCCTTAGCAAGCTTTCGACCAACAACTCCCAGACCATATAAGACCTTAGGGCGCTAGGTTTTAAGATACCCCTTCGGGCGTACTTACTCAAGTAACAAAGGCCCCTAAAAAAAACTAGCCATGGTAAAAAAAAAATTCTTTTTCTCTTTTTTTAGCGAAGCTTATATATCCCAAATTTCCCCCCCAAACTTAAGCTTTTATTAAAATTTAGTCATCTCTGCCTATTTATGTCTTTCATTCCTTCACACTAGTATTATCCTTAAGAAATCCATTATGTATCAATTTAAACTTAATCAGTCAACATTGCTGTTATTAACGCGCTAACCTTAATTATACCAGTTTTAAACAGGAA
The DNA here is from genome assembly GCA_020205505.1 of Panax japonicus. Lineage (NCBI taxonomy): Eukaryota > Viridiplantae > Streptophyta > Magnoliopsida > Apiales > Araliaceae > Panax > Panax japonicus. Next base: position 37,417,622 of record CM035099.1, on the reverse strand, counting down.
AAGATTCAATTCATAACAAAAAATCACATCAAAGCATGAATATTCAATACTATACTTATCTACTTAACTCCAGTCTCATCATTGGCCAAAATAGACTTTTACTATCTAATAGTTGGAATCATGCAAATATAAACTAACCGCAACAAACATAGTAAACTAACTATTATTTTTGCGATTTTTTTAAATTTTTTTTTTGAAACAAAAAACTGAATGCAAAAACTAAATGTAAATAACCCGAAAACATAAAAACTGAATGCAAAAACTAAATGTAAATAACCCGGAAACATAACGAACTACAATGTAAATAACTAACTATATGCAATACGACACAAAAATGCCCCCAAACTTAAACTAGATATTGTCCTCGATGACTGAAATAGAAAAAAATAAAGTAGAGGACTTCCCTGAAAATATGGAAATCTTCCTCCTTGCCCGCTAAGTTTGGAGAATAGGCTAAGCACATGGAATAAATTGGGCACCACACTTGAATTTGACTTGAATAACCTGTAAAACCATGATAGAAGCAATTTTATTAAATCCTAAATAAATGCAAATTCAAAACTACTAATATAAAACTTAATAAAAACTAAAAATAAAAATTAAACTTGGGTTGCCTCCCAATAAGCGCTTGTTTTATAGTCTCATCCTGACTTTGTCTGGTCAATGCTATACAATTCCTCTTCGAAAGTTGAGGAACCCTCCATCCTTCGAAAATAATATAGCTTTTGGTAGGTTCCCATTTACGATAGCCATTGTACTAAAGCCACCTAGCATGCTTTCTTTAGATAAGATCACATTCAAGAACGTCCAACATCTAGGTGTTTTTTCCATTGTGTCTGTGAATAGATTCTGGCATTGAGGCTTGTCAGACACAACAATCTCTTCTTCTATCTTCTCTAACTCATTGAACCATGGCTTCGAAGTTGTACTCGCTTTTACGTCACAAGGAGTATTGCCGACGACATGACTACCTAGCGGACAAGGTTTTGCAAATCTAACCGGACTCTTGAACTGTGGAGGAGAAGGCACTTGAGGCATAAATAATATTGGCTCATCATCATTGGTTCTCACAATTAGTTCTTCACCGACCTTGTTATCATTATCCCCACTTGTGTCCTCTTTTTCATCTCGTGGCTCATCTAGTTGTAGATTTGGCTCGGGCTCACCATCGGGCTCATCATCAGTCTCGTTATCCATGTCATAGAGCCAAGTGTTTTGAGGACGGTGGTTCAACGCGTGTGCTATCTGCCCCAATTGATTTTCCAGATTCTTTATTGACTCACCTTGGCTTTTTATATTCAGCTCTATTTGATTAAATCTTTTTTTTTGTTCCTCATACTCTTTTTCAAAAGGTGTAATAAATTTTTCGAAGGCTTCCTCCCAATTTGAATGTTCTTCCTGTTGTAGTGGAGGTGGACACGAAAAATCCGGTGGGTATGTTGGACTTGGAGCATAAAATTGATCTTGATTGTTACTCCATGAAAAATTCGAGTGATACCCCCAATTCTGATGAAAGTTGTTGGGATAGACATAACTGTTGGGATAATCGCCTCTATATTGTACCGGCTTGAAACTAATGGCTCATTGATGACTCATATGATTTCCAGCACAATAATCACAAGTAACCGCCACACTTTGACGACATTGAGCTACAAAAGTGTTGACCATATTCGAAAATGTATCCATCTGTGCTGACAATGCAGAAAGTTTCTCAAGTCTGTCAATCTCCGCTTCCCTTGGTTGAGTCATGTTCGTGTATGGCCATTGATACGCAAAGTCATCCATGGTTCCTAACAAGAGATAAATATAGGAAGAGAATTAAAAATAAAAAAACAAAAATAAATAAAAATGTTTAAATTAAGACTAATTTGATTGAAATTAATATTGGAAAATTATTATTAAATTAATTCCCCGGCAACGGCGCCAAAAACCTGTTGATCGATTTCGTAATCAATGAATACGTGCAAGTATACACGATCAGCAAGTAATAAAGTGAAAGTAGAGTATCGTTTCCACGAGGAATTATTTAATAAAAATCACCAAGTACTAATTCTTAACCAAACTAATTTTATTTAAACAATCTCAAATCGTGATTTTTCTAATTAATAAAACTAAATTATCCAATTAAAACTAGGTTACTTTACAAATGAATTCAAATAAATAAAGGCTAAGACTCCAATATCCCCAATTATGTACTATAAACCAATTATCCAATTATCCCAATTATTATGTCTACTGAATTGTTAACAGGAATTCTCAAATGTGAAAAGTCCTCTCTCGAGTGATCAATTGCCTTCTATTTAACCCAGAATAATTTTGCTATATCTCTATGCAAAACAATTGAATTAAACTAGTTACAATCCCAATTCCTTATGTATTACATGCGGCAATTAGATATTCTCATTCTATTCACAAACCTAATTATTCACTGTGCAAATAACTAAGTCACATGATATCATGCCCAGTTCTAACCCTAGAATTCCTTTCTCAATTCCTTCTAGAGTAACAAGGTAATTACTGATCAGATAATTAATCAATAAGCATAAGGCAAGATAAACATCTCACTTCAACATAAATAATTAGAATAAATCAAATAATCAATTCATAATCATAAAAAGTTCAATTGAAATCTTAATGAAAGAGTTAGTTCATAATTAATGAATTAAAACCAAGAATCCACAACTGAATAGACATTAAAAGATAAAAGTATGATGAGAGAAAAGAATAGAATCTGTTGTCAGCAAATTTGATGCTCCCCTCTTGCTCCTACTTTGAATTTTGAATGATCTCCAAGTTGCTTCAATCTCCAAAACTAATAAGAACAAGGGTTATGTTCTAATCTAAAGGAGTGTCTAATCTATTCTAATCTATGTATTCTCCCTTTATTTTATACCTTACATCATGTATTTATAGGTTACAAGTCCAATTTTGAGCTTAGGAACAAACCCAATCCAATTTGGAGTCAAAAAGGTGTCAAAATTCGCCCGAAACGCGTCCAGGCCGCACCAAGCCTCTTCCCCAGCGCCCCAGCACTGTTCACGACGCTGCGAATCTGCCTTATAGCACCCCGGCGCTGCAAATAGGCTTAAAATTAGAGCCCCGACGTTATTACAAGTTCTGACATTTTCTGCTCCGACGTCCTTTGGGAAAATGGCCATAACTTCTTCGTTCAAACTCCAATTTTGATGTTTTAAGATGTTCCGGAAAGAGGAAAAGTATATCTACAAATTTAATTCTTTAAGAGTTTCGAAATAAGGTCCGGAGATATAGTCAAATTGGCTCTGAAGTGACAGCTGTGTAAATAGCAAGCCGAAAATGAGAATCTAGCCACCCCAAACATCGATCCATGTAACTTTTATCCCAATTCCTACAAAACAATATAAAACATGCATGAATAGACACAAACACATAAAAACATCCTAAAAGACTTGAGAACAACAATAAATTAAGCCCGAATGTATCCAATTCATGTGTATAAAACTCTATCGCACCACGGCGTGAAACTACAAAAGGTCGTGAAACTGTGCCCGGTGCTGCAGCGCCACCATTTGGCCTTGGGTTGGCGCCACGGTGCCAACTTTGTGCACCAGATAGTTAATAGTTTAGTTTTAAACAATGAAGTTCCCGAACTCGTAACTTTTTCGTTATAAGTCCGAATTAGCTCGTTCAAGAGCCCACGGTTCACAAATTACATACTCTATGTGATCATGTAAGAATTTTATCTATTTAACTTCGTTTACTCAAAATTCACATATTGGTTCATTTTTAACAAAAACCAATAAACGTTCGTGAACGTTCAACACTCGTTTCTTCGTTTTAAGTTGGAATCCGGTCTTTTTCGAGTCCGTAACTCTATAATGCCAAATATGACTTGTCTCCATAGAAAACCAACGTTTCCGAGTTCAAACACAAAATCCGACTTCCATTCTGAGAATTTCATGAATTCAACGATTATCTCCTAATCGTGTGAATTCTGGCAAAATTTCATTACTTATGTTTTGATCATCGTTCTAAATGAATTATCACCATCATATGAACATTTCAAACTTCATTTTACAATAACTTATATTTAAGTTAGGTTATGGCTTATTCTCCATAAGTTTATAACTTAGAAAATTATAATCTACAAGTTTTCATTCCTTATAACTTATTATAGATATAAGTCTTTTAAGAAACACTCTTACATCTTATGAATCACACTAACATCTTAAAGTAATCATATGACTAGTTCATCATCTTCATCATAAGTTCATAACTTATTTAGGTTTGAATTACTTATTCATAAATTATACGGCTTAAGTCCATTAATCATCCATTTCTTAAGTGTTCTTAGCATACATGTTCATTAACCTACACTTCTCTTATCATCCTACAATGATAGAGATGGAAGATATAAGATCATAAGATCATTACCTTTGATGACTAACTTCTTCTTCTTGGAAATCTAACAATGGATGTTGGACTTATAAGTGCTTATTCTCTCTAACCAATAAGTTGCTTTATAAAGGAGAGTTATTGGATAATTGAACGAGCAAAAATGATTTGTGAGCTTACTATTTATAGAGCTTCCAAGGTTAGGGTATAAGAGTCATTAAGACCTCCCACCTCCTTAACAAACCTCCTTACTGTTCCTTCCTTAATTCCAAAGTATACTTGCTCCCTACATCAAATACTTAGACACCACATAAAGGTCTTGGTGACCAAGTTCACCCATGGGTTGGCCTATGGATCCTAATTAGCTAATGGATCATTACTTTGGGCTTACTCTAATGTCAAAACTTATTCTTGTGGGCTTGGATTTAGTTTGTTTAACTTAAGCTTTGGGCTTTATTAATCCAACACTTGGGCTAAACCTTACCATAACTTGGGCTTTCCCCTTTATTCTCATTGGACTTGTACTTTCTACAAGATCCACCATTCCATTCATTTTTTTAATCCTTAACGTTCTTAATTTAAGTCCGCATGCAAAATATTATGTTTTCCATACTTATATTATTATTACATAATCCATCTCACATTGATATTATAACATTACATATTTCTCGGAAGTTCAAAAATAATTCCTGAGCGGAAATCGATGAGTAGTATTTTTCAAAAAATTTCTCAAAAAACTTTTATTTTCGTCTTGAAAATTCAAACATTTTAATTCCTTCACGTAGTTAAAATACTACGACGTTCCGACATTTCTAGGTTATAGAACGACATACATCTTACTACACATAATAATAACAAATAATATTTTTTATTCAGTATAAAAGTATTTACAAAAGGTTCGATTTTTTTCTTTGGCATTACAGTTAATCACTAGAGAGACTTATCCCTATTGTAAAAGAAATATTATTTATTTAAATAAATTAATAGTTTAATTTATTTATTTAAATAAGATTAGACTTGTTCTAATTGATTTATTCACAACCAGTTTAATATGGAGAAATAAAGGGTCACAAGATAAAATGAAGAATAATTATTTAAGAAGTTAATGGCACAATCATAATAATATGTTAAGTGTATTTAATTTAATCTATGGTGATAGAATAAATTAAATAGCTTAATTTTTATTATTTAATATTTTGGAAATATTAAATATATAAATTAATAAGAGGAGTCTTATTAATATTATTACAATTATTATTATTTTAATTTTTAAAGAGTTGGAAATTAATTTAATATAAGTACTCTCATTTATTCCCAATAAGATTAGGAGGCTAATTAATTAAAAGATTTCAATTAATTATTCCTAATAAGATTGGGAGCATAATTAATTAAAGGAGTTTAATTAATTAAAATAAAACCTAATTCCTTAATTGTTAAGGAGGGTTGCCTACATCTATAAATAAGAGGAGTCTTATCATGGGTGAGGGTGGATATTTTCACAACACACGTGAATACATAATTCCAATAGTTGGGAGAGTACACCCCTTTTCTATGAGAGATAGAAAAACTAGAGTTTTGCCAACCACCCTTCTTCTTGAATATTACTTCTTCCTTGGTGGATCACCTCTAGAGGCCAAACATTTTGGTGACTAACATTGATGAAAGGATGTAACCAAACTCGGTGGATTCAAATTGAACACGAAAGGATTTGGAGGTGAACTTGTACCCGAGGAAGCTCGAATCTTCAAGGGTATGATTCTTGTTCTTTATTTTTTCCTTTAATTAATAATTGTACATAAAGGATGATCCGGGAATATGATTTGTAAAATTTTAAAACTCTAAATTTTCATGTTTTCACTTATTTTGTGCAATTTGATTGCGTGTATGAATCTTGCAAACCTAATAGTTGTATCAAAGCAAAACCTTTATGCAAATTATTAATTGTTTTAATTTGATATGTATATTGATATGTGTTTAGAACAATTTAATTGGGCATAATTTGTTGAATAAAATTTATTTTAAAAAAATAAAAAAATAAAATAATCATTATGTAAAAGGCGTGATCCTGTTTTCTGCAGCTTCGCGAAACGGTTAATAAGATTATATATATATATATATATATATATATATATATATATATATATATATAGAGGCCGGATCCTGTCCGGGAGTCCGGACAGGTTTAAAATCCGGACCTTTTTTTTTTTGCTTTTTTTTTGAAACAACTAAAAAAAAATTATGGAATTGAAATTTTTACATTATACAGTATTTTGGGCGTGATTTGGATGCGTATAACAAAACATGTCTGTACAGTCTGGGCAGGCTGTACATACATTGGTTGGTATAGATATTAAAAACACACCCAAAACACTGTATTATGGAAAAATTTCAGTTCCATAATTTTTTTTAGTTGTTTAAAAAAAAGCAAAAAAAAAAAAATTTGGTCCGGATTTTAGGACCTGTCCGGACTCCCGGATAGGATCCTTGTTCTATATATATATATATATATATATATATATATATATATATATATATGATTACTTAAGTTACATATATATCACCAGTATATTTGATTTATTAAAAACGTGGATCAGGACTCCAGAGATTCAAATTATACTTCGGTAATAAACATATATATATATATATATATATATATATATATATATATATATATATATATATATTATTCTTAATTATTTTAATATTAAAATAAAATTTTTATTTTAATCTTAAAATTGGATTTCATGTTAATTAATTGGAGTTAAAATTAGATTCCATGTTTCCTAAAATAAAAGAGTTTATTTGTGAATAGGAAGGAGAATTCGTATTTCCTTAAATAAAAGAGTTTATTTAGATATGGAATAAGATTTCATATTATTCAAAATAAATGAGTTTATTTGTGAATAGGAAAGAGAATACTTGTTTCCTTTAATAAAGGAGTTTTTTTTACTTGGAATTGGATTCCATAATTAATTAAAATAAGTGAGTTTATTTTGATTAAAGATTTTTATTCAAATAAAATAGTTTATTTTATTCAAAAATAGGATAAAGTAAATAAAAGAGGTTTATTTTGATTTAAATTTGGATTAAAATAAAAAAGTTTATTTTGATTCAAAATTAGATTTTATTCTAACTAAATTTTCCCTTTAAATGATATCAATATATATATATTGAATGTATATTATTCATGAGATAAATGTTATTTATTGATGCATATGATGATGTGTATGATAATAAATGAGATTGATTATGAACTATTGATCAATGTGATTAGATTTTATTTTAGTTGGATGCATGAATATATGAGTTTTATTAAATGGGGTCTGCGTACCTTGTCTTCTCTAATTTTTTCTTAATGTAAATTCTAACTCTCTCCCATGTACTTTCCCTTGACTGTTGATCAAGGTTTTTATTTATTTTAAAATGTTATGTAACATGAATAATTAGAATTAATTTTGAAGAATTGGATATCAAGGAGCAAGGAGCGCTTGAATACCCATTTGTAATGGAGCCTGAGAATTTAAATGTAACAGTTATATTTAAATTTAATTCTTCCACCCTCGGTTTGACCTTTTGATTCACTTGGTGGCTCTAGTAAACCAAACTAGAATAAAGTCCATAATCAATCCGGGTAGAATATAAAATTCTATATGTGAATGCTTATACTATATATATATACTAGGGTTAACCCGTGCCTCCGGTACTACGAATACTCATGTAATTATTTAATACCTAAAGATGAATCTAAATGAAAAATGTGAGTTACAATGTTTAAAGAGTATATATTTTATAAAAATTAGAAAATTTCGTAAATATTTATTGTAAATAAGAAAATTTCTAATCAAGATAGACATCCCACCCAAAAAGTAAAGAAGTCAAGAATTTTGCCACAAATTGTATCTACATGCTCATTATTTACAAATCAAGACTGGCAAGAAAAAATAAATTTGGTAAGGAAACAACTAAAGCCAACATCCACATTCACTCAACAATAAAATTTGTTTTTTATAAGAGAGCAAAATGTTAGTAGTATAGAAAAAACAAAATAATTGACACGTGATTACTTGAATACTATTTAAGAATTATAAAATACACATAACCCTGTTAACTTTTCTCCACCCTCGACTTGTTGTTGAATGAACACGTTTCCATTCAATAGCAATATCATCCCAAGACTGCAAAAATTGAAATGAATCGTATAGTTATATCAACAAATTAAATCAACTACTTGGAAATTGATAACAAAATGTAATAAAAAGGATATATGTACAAATTGATTGAGTCATGTACAAGTAAAACTAAAACATATGTTATATATCTAATAAGAATTCTACACAGCTGGAGAAATAGATAATAAGCATATTATATCTCAACCAACATAGAGAATCTTACTATGTTAACTGCGATGATCAAGCTTCTCAAATTTGTTCTTCACACATACACACACACACACACACACACACACACATATATATATATATATATATATATATATATATATATATATATATATATATATTCTCTTATGTTATCTAATTGGTTTTCTGTAAGATATGTTATCTGATGTTCATACATTACTAAATCATGTATTCAGTTGGCCAAAGCAAGAATTGTTATTCAGTGGAGGCATTATACTCTCGAAACATTATCAAATTTGCTTACACAGAAAAGAGCAAGGAAATGTAAACCAATATTCTGCAAATTAAAAAATGAGTAACTTTTACGAAGACATCATCTATAAAATAAGTTGATAAATGTATCACGTAGTTTCAAAAACATGAGGCTGTATGAGTCCTATACGGTATTGTAATTTGAGTACCTGTACATCATGTTTTTTAAGCTTCGGCTTGATCAACTAAAAATATTGTATTACACCCTACAATAATTTATGGGGGTTGCTATTTTTATAGGGAAATTTGTTAGTCCTAGAAGGTTCCATTTCACATGACTATAGGACTCACCTATACCAATCAGGAGTCTTGCTAGCATATGCCACAACTACAATGATGCCACAACTTACTCAAGCATCAGTCTCATTTATAACAATTAGCAAATATTTAAATATTCCATCCAAAACATATGCACAGACCTAACTACTCCAATATCTTTCTGCAGAAATATTTAGGTTATATTGAATTCCTATTATTCCAAATAACATATCACATAAATTTCTTAATGAAAGAATCATAATTAGCACTCATAAACCCAACAGTAAAACCCTTCAAAATAACAAAACAAAAAGTACAGAACTTGATCACAACACATATATAAAGACAATATTTGTTGTGGACGTGTTCGTTAATTCAAAAATTTTATCAGTTAATTCAAAACTTATCAAGACTTTTATCGTAAGAAGATCAATAATGCACGGAGATAAGAAATGATACCTCAAACATGTAAAATTATAACAAAACTTCAGGATAGACGATATTTGTTGTGGACTTGTTAGTTAATTCATGAAGAAGTATACATAAGCGTGAAGAACTTGTGCATCTTGACAGAGCTACATATAGTTGACCATGACTAAATACTGGCGTACGTAAATCTACCCCAACAAATTGGAAAGACTGGCCCTGTGATTTATTCATTCTCATTGCATACGCTAACCTCACTGGGAATTGTCTTCTTGTCATTTTAATACTTAACTCAGACGAAGGAGTCAAAGAAATTCTTGGAATGAATACCAAGTCGCCATGCTTATCACCAGTTAAAATCTTTGCTTCATGTACTAAAGCACCACACTTGACTATGATTTTAATTGATTGATTCTATTTATTTATTTTTAGTATTTCAAAAATTGTAATTCTTGGGTAAGGGCATTTTGATTTTATTTTATATAGATAGATTAGTCTTTGATTATCTAAATGAATTTATTTTCCTATTTGTTTTCCCAAGGAAAGTTATATTCTTCTTGATTTCAGCTTGGTATTTTCGTTTAGTCAATTTACTTCCTGTTTTTGGATGGGAAGGAAAAGTTAGGTTCTGTTTCTTTCCAAACAAACCCATGATGTTATTGAGTTTTATTTTTAATACTAATTCTAAGACATTTATAAAAAAATATTGGGACAAAGACATTTTTTTGTTGTGGACAGTAGTACCCTTATTATTTAAATAGGGTGAAAACCACAACATGAATTTTTAAGGGTATAGTTGTCCAAATAAAAAACAATTGCACTGTCCCCTCAGTTTTTGTCCATCTATTAGCACCTCAATTTTTATGTTTATAATTAACTATTTTGGTTAGTTCTATTTTTTTCCAACTGCAAGTCTAAAACTGTTGAAATTGCTTCCACATCCAAAACTTACGCCTATCGGTCCCTTATTTTAATTGCTAGTCTGTTTGTTTTCATATCAAGGAATTATGTGATCAAAAGTTGCCATAAAACTTAATAGAAAAGGCAGTATCCAAAGTCTAACACTGAAGTGTCTGATGTATTCCTGAAACTTTTATTTCACGAAGTTTGTTGAATAGTTGATTGTGCCATGAAAATTTAGGAAAGTAGCTGCTACATCTTAGGTGAGTGGATCTGATTTTTTTTTTTGTTAAATTAGGTGAGTGGAAGTGGGTTGGCTAAAGTGTGTACTATATAATGCATTTTATATTGTTAAGTATGGGTTGTAAGTAGAATTCAGGTTATGAGGTATAGAGATAATAATTTTGTATACATACAGTAAATAATAAGATATTAATTAACTTTATTAGCGTAATGCAGTTTGAGTCTTCGTAGATAGATTTTTGTCTTATCTCGTGTATATATGTTTAAAAGAGAGTCGGATTCATTTTGTTTATTAAAAGTAAGATATGTAAATTATCAATAATCAACACAGGGCAAGATATTAATGACTTCAGAGCCAAAATATACGAAGAAAATAAACCCAATGATAACTATGTCACCAGAAAAATAACTACACATACTAAATTAGGGATAAAAACACTTCATGCCAATTAATCCACAATAAAATGATTCTGTTGACCAAATATATAACAGAAAGAAGTAAAGTGAGCAGGTTAACTTGAATTATGAATAGGTCAGGTAAATAAATTAGCTAACTAATCAACTACATCAGAGGTATGCAAATAGTTTTGAAGCAAAATCAATACAAATTAATGTTAAAAGCAAAATGACAGTTAAAGTGTCACTTGAATCAAGAAGACTCTACACAAAAGGTATAGATAATAGGCATTAAGTTTGGTAAAAAATGAATCAAAATCTACATATATGCAGTTTCATATAGAGATCAATCTATCTATCCCACATTAAGCACAATTTGAGGACAAAATCAGAGATATCACAGCTTTATCTAGGGTTTGGTACCTGCCATCAATCGCAAGAGTAGCGGGAGATAGCCACGAAGGGAGCGAGAAGTCGGCGAACACAGAGGGAGGAAGAGAAGCATCAGTGGTCTCGGCAGACCTAAAATGAAAGAGGGGAAGGAAATAGGGAAATTAGGAGGTCCAGTGCTCTCGCCTCCCGAAAATAAGTGAAGCTAGGTGATTAGTTTTTTTGAAGGGTTAGATTTATCGCAACCTTAGACGGTCCAGATCTTTTAATAGAATTTGAACGGCCAATTAATTTTTTCAAAATCAGTTTTGTTTTGTAATGATAGATTTTTGATCCATGTATCATAGCACTTCATTTGATAAGTTGGTTTATATCTTTAATATGTGTTGTTTATATATATAATATTAATTTTATTAATATTATAATAATTAAATTGATAAAAATTCTCATAGCCACTACAAATAAATTTGGCCTAATGAGCGGGTGTATAATGTATAAATTACACTATGAATTAGGAATCTATATCATGTCATTTTATAAATTTTAAAATAAAGTTTAATTAGTCCTAAATGAAAAAAATTATTGAAAAAGTTAGGCTATGTTTCAAAGAGTAAATAAGCTAAAAAAATGAAAAGTCATACAAAAAAGTGTACGTGTGTATTTATGTTGCGTGCATATCCCTAAGCTCTGCTATTTTTAGGAGGTGTGTGCTCGGTAAAAAATTTAGAACAACACAACATAAGAAGGGGTTGTGGTGGATTTATGACAATTATGTATTCACTTACATAATGTGTGCAAGTCGAAGTGATAAACATTTAACAGAACACATTGGCAACTTAAAACGGTTAAGAAATTTAAGCATAAAGTACCTAAATTAAGTTGGATATATAAACATAACATAAAGGGAACATGGGTTGGATTTTTGGAAAAATATGTTGCAGCTTTACCATACATAGCCACAAAGATGCCTGGAATGGGTGTGTCAGTGTGTGTGCATATCAGGAGGGGGCAAAGAGAGAGAGAGAGAGATGTAAACCAAAGAAGTGAGATCAAAGCTACAATTTGAGCTCAACACAAAATTATACTTGGATCAATGATGTGCCCATAATACAGACCCACAAAGCACGTAATAGCAGCCATAAATGAATTAAAAATTTCATCTAATAAAACAAATTAGCAATTTGATAAGAGAACCTAGCTTCAAGAATGATAGATGATGACTCCGAAAATTATCATCTATGATTAATTGGTAATACGTGAAGCAGAATCTAGCAGTGCACAAAATATTGTAGGTGCTATTTTGATTATCATGTATACAAATATAATTGAATGCTATCAAGAATAATAATAAAGAATCCAATACTTGTAATGTCCACAAAAGTCATAAAAATGAACTGATAAATCAATGTAGCAAACATTTTCATTCCATAAGCTTTACAAATATAGCCAAATAGGAAATAACTGACAACAATTATACCTATCTATACAGACTACTTATGTTAGTTATCATAGTTGTTCCATAACACATCGTATGTTTAAGCTTCACAGAGACTTGGCACATAGTAAATGGGATAAGAGTCTTTTCTGATAAACCATGTCACTTGTGGTATTTTTTGAAATTCCATTTGGTCATATTGTAATTGGACATGTAAAACGAAGTGGCCAAGAGTCTGTGAAAAGTTACGGTCCAAAAAGGACACAAGGACTTTTTTGCGTAGCATCTGTTCTTCTAACTATATATAGACTATTGTCGGGGTTTTGTGTATTTCACACTCTTATCGAAGCAAGGCATTGACAATTTTCACAAAAAAGAACATATTAGACACACAGAGATAGCTTATATAACCTTAAGATACCTTCAGGTTCAAATGGAGCAAGACATCACCCAGGTGAATTTGGTGGTAGAGGTCCATAATCAGGAGAATTAACACTGCAATTCTATAAACATGAATAAGTAATCTACACAAAGTTAATTGCAAGTTATTCTATTATGAAAATATGTAAGTTGAGTCATAAAAGAAATTACCAGAGATAACATGTGTTCTTCTGTAGACAGGATTCTTATAAAGATGTTCACCAAGAAAAATTCGATCAATCAAGCCAACTGCTGATTTATCTGGAGGTTCACGGCTACCCCTCACTCCACAGAACACCTTCAAATAAATATGAGAACTTTTGAATCAATTATGTAAGCTAAGATTGTAAGGATACATGTAATACTGATTTATCTCTAAAAGCTTTTGGCAAAATAAGAATATGTAAGAAAGAGAGAAATCAGAAGTGTTTCAAACACTAAATTCGTACTAATAATATAGTTGGTTAAAAATAGCATTTGAAAAATCATGCCAAAAGAATATAATTTGTTAGCTTAAAAATCATAGACAAATACTAGTACTATATTCAACCACCATACACCACCACATCATCATCATCAAGTCATCCCATCCTTCTCCTCACATATCTCTAATAGACTTTGAGGGGGATTTTTTTTTCAAAATCAGTTCTATTTTGTAAAGATAGATTTCATCCAAAGCCTCCAAATATAAGATATTATGTCTCATGGTCCCAACGGCGTCATTTATGCGAATTGACAATTTATGCCCTTTAATTAGATATTCTTATTCAAGACACCACCCATGTGAATTTGGTGGTAGAGGTCCATAATTAGGAGAATTAACGCTGTAATTCTATAAACATGAAGAAGTAATCTACCCAAAGTTAATTGGAATTTATTCTATTACAAAAATATGCAAGCTGAGTCATAAAAGAAAGTACGAGAGATAACCTGTGTTCTTCTGTAGACAGGATGCTTATAAAGATGTTCACCAAGAAAAATTCGATCAATCAAGCCAACTGTTGATTTATCTGGAGGTTCAAGGCTACCCCTCACTCCACAGAACACCTTTAAATAAATATGAGAACTTTCGAATCAATTCTATAAGCTAAGATGATAAGGATACATGTAATACTGATTTATCTCTAAAAGCTTTTGCCAAAATAAAAATATATAAGAAAGAGAGAAATCAGAAGTGTTTCATACACTAAATTTGTACTAATAATATAGTTGGTTAAAAAGAGCATTTGAAAAACATGTCTAAAGAATCTAATTTGTTAGCTTACAAATCATGGAAAAATAGTAGTACTATATTCAACCACCATACACCACCACAACATTATCATCAAGTCATCCCATCCTCCTCCTCACATCTCTCTAATAGACTTTGAGTGGGATTTTTTTTTCTTGAAAATTAGTTCTATTTTGTATAGATATATTTCATCCACAGCCTCCAAATCTAAGATATTATTTCTCACGATCCCAACGGCGTCACTTATGCGAATTAAGAATTTACGCCCTTTAATTAGATATTCTTATTCTCGAGTCTTGACGACATTGTAATTCTTCGTCGTCGTCGTCTCCACTATGTCTCCTTTGTTCTTTCTGCCTCTTGAAATCTCAATCATACTCCCATGATAATCTCAAAATCAATCAAATACCCACCTAAATTCACCTCGTTTACTCTCAAACCCATGTCTCAGTTTTTCTACTTAACCTCTCCGTGATCCCCAAAACCCTCTAATTGTTACAACAGTTTCCTTACCCCCTCAGTCCCTCACTGCTTCACCCTATAAATCAAGAAAAAACAATGGCTACTACTTCTCCCATTTCCCTTTTTACCCCTATCACACTCCTTTATTTACTCCTAATCATACCCAACATCTCCAATCTTCTCTCCTCCTACCCAGATCTCTCCGATTTCTCCAACGTCTTCCTCTCCACCGATGTCGCCGCCTCACCCTCCTCGTCGTCCCCAACTCCTTCCTCCTTTCCTCCGACACCTCCTCCTTCTTCCTCAACATCGCTGACGTCCTCCACTACCACGTCCTCCTCCAATACCTCTCCCCCGCTGACCTCCGCCGGTGACAATAATTGAGAGATATATAACTACATAAATGCTTAGAAATAAGGGTTGAAAAGGTGCTTACCAGAGGGGAAGAGGATGATACGAATATCCTAGAAAGATGATGATGGTGTGACGGTCGAACATAAACCAAACCCAAAGACCTTTACTTCTTAGGAGGTATATTGAAGAAATCAAAGGGAGGGAGAACGAAAGAGGGAAAGACGAAAGAGGGAAAAGGAGTACGAAAGAGGGAAATCAAAGGAAAAAAGGAAGTCAGATAAGTTTTGTTTGTAAAACTGATTTGAAGGGTTAGATTTATCCCAAGTTTTCAATGGTCCAGATCTTTTAATAGACTTTGAGCGGGTTTTTTTTTTCCAAAATGAGTTCTATTTTGTATAGATCTATTTTGTATATATATATATATATATATATATATATATATATATATATATATATATATATATATATATATATATATATCCATGTGTGCTAAACAAGATGAGACAAATTAATAATAAACCCCTCAAAGATTTTATATTAAGTCCTAAACGTTCAAAGATATTTGGAATATCGAACGCCGCCTTCTAGCATGATAAAAAATAATAGAGTATCAATTAATTATTATAAGTTTGTTGTGTCACCACAAGGCTTATCTTAATTTTTTGAGATGTTAATTTTATCACATTTGATGCTTATAAAGAAAATTGAACAATGTTGTTTTGTTGTGTCACCACAAGGATAATATTTTTCTTTTTTGAATATATGGAAGTGCTAGGTTGGACTTAACTTAGATAATTTTGATTCGGATGTGCCACCACTTGATCAAAATAATCTAAGATGCAAAATAAAAGGAGTTACATGATAATGTAATTTACAAGAGTTATCTACCTATTTATTTATATATAGTTTGTTGTGTCACCACAAGGCTATATACATTTGAAATGAGATCCTTATTCTCACTAACAAATCTTTAATTAGATTTTGCAAAACTATATAAGTAAGGGTAATATAGTTTGATGAAAATAGTGGGAGATACCATTTTAAAACAAGACCTAAATTATTTTGGTAATTAATAAAAGAATATATGCTACAATGTTGTTAATTATAAATTCATTTATAGAATTTTACAATGTCTAAAATTACTATCACTACGCAGCATATTAGATGCTAAATTAATCAAACTAAATTAAACGGATTGGTTAAGGAAATTGAGAATAGTTCTCACGGCTGAAAAGCTATCTTATGTCCTTAATACGCCTATCCCTGCAATGGTTGCAGACAATGCCTCTGAGGAAGAGATTGTAACTTTTAGAAAGTGGCAAGATGATACACAGTTAGCTCAATGCATCATGCTCACATCCATGAGTAACACGCCTCAGCATCAGCATGAAATTGTGGATGCTCCTATTATATTCCCGCACATCAAGTAGGTGATGGTGAGAAAATTAGGACTGATGGATATTAGATATCTAAGGAGCTCTTCCGATCTAGAATAACTGATGACACTACAATACAGACACTAGTCCTTTACACTATCAATTTGATTGAACAAATTAGGACAACGAGTTTTATCATGGATTGAGAGTTGTGTCAATATTTGATCTTGCATTTACTCTCGGACTCCCTTCACAATTGTTGTGAATTTTTCATATGAACAAGCTAGATATCAGCTTCGCTGATTTGCTTAACATGTCGAAAAATGTTGAGAGTCAATTTCCAACCATGAAAGACCAAGTCCTATTGGTAGGGGCCAAAGGATCTTCTTAAAGAAGAACGATTCAAAGAAGGTAAATAGAAAGGCAAAAACAAATTATATTAAGAACAAAACTTATACGGATAGCAAAGGAGTTTGCTTCCACTGCAATAAGCCTGGACACTAGAAAAAAATAATAAGAAGCATCTTGTAGAGGCTAACCAGAAGAAGCTTAGTGAAATTTTGGTTATAAATACAATTTTGTTCATAATTTAAAATATTTTTTTCTTTAAGTCAAGTTTTTACTTGGGTATTGGATACCGACTTTGGTTATAATAAATATATATTTATGAATGGACCAAGCAGAAGTAGAAAACTAAACAAAGATAAGTAATCCTATGTATGAGAAATGAAGCAAAGGTTGCTACATTAGTCATAGAAAATTATTGTTTAGCAATGCCTACGGGAAAATCTATTAAGTCAATAAGTTGTTATTTCCAATTCTTGTTAAAAACATTATTTCCATTTTGTTGTTGGACAATGAAATCCTTGGTATTATATTTAAGAACAATTGTTGTTCTATTTATAATAATAATGTTTTGTATAGAACTAGAATATTACTTAATAGATTTTATATACTTGACTTGCGTGAAAATTTATTTTATAAATTGAACAAATTAGTATAAGAAAAAGAGATGATCATTCAAAGAGGTGAATGTGTGTATTTGCTGAAATAAAAGTGTGAATTATTTGAAAGGTTAAAATAATTCAGGAGTGAAACAAATTGGCAAAGTATTAAGATTCCTTGATTAGATCGAAGAATAAATACTTGTGCAATAAGTTTCTAGATCATCTCTAATGGTTTTCTCATAATGGACGCTTCCTGATACACAATAATTGATTGATATATCTGAAAGGAAAATCGTACCTTATTTGACATGGTACAGTCCATAATGATTTTACCGGCATTCTAGTATCCTTCTGGGATAATGTCCGAGAAATGGCTACATATCTATTAAAAGGTAATCTCAAAATTCGACCACAAGACTCTATAAGAGTTACGGACAGGGAGGATTCCTAATCTTAAGTATGTTAAGATAAGAGGTTATCCAACTTATGTGAAAAAGGTTTTAAAGGATAAGTTTGGGACAAGATTTGAGATGTACAGATTTGTGGGACATCCAAAAGTAAGTTTAGGGTATATGTTCTATAATCCTACTTAGAAAAATGTGTTTGTTGTGAAACATGTTGCCTTATAAGGTAAAGATGTTTATCATTGAAGGGGCTAATAGGATGATAATAGATCTTGAAGATTTCAAGAACCACAAAATACTATAAATCAAATAAGAGAAACCTGTAGATAGAACTATTTTATCGCAATCGAATCGTAAATTTGGAATAGTACCGAAGATACCTGGGAGGTATGGATTCATCATGGATGATGATGATGAGGTACGCATTATAGAAGATGTTGATCAAGTTACATACGATGAGGTAAGAGTTGTAGACACTCAGAGAAATGGATTGAAGCAGGCTTCTCAAAATGGAACAATCGTTTTGATGAAACAATCAAAAGAGTTTGATTTTATCAAAAATAAGAATGAACCTAGTGTGTACAAAAGGGTCAGTGGGAGCGTCGTGACATTCCTAGGATTATATATTGATATACTATGGATAAGGAATGGCATACAAATGCTAGAATTTGTAAAGATAAAGTTCTCAAAACATTCTTCCATAAATTATTTGGGAAGAGTATCGTAATTGGGAATACAAATCTATATAGATAGATTTAATAGGGATACTCGGCTTATCCCAAGAAACGTATATTTATTTTATGCTAAAGTCGTTTAGCATACCAAACTCCAAGAGATGACTCATGTTGATGAGCCCTGGAGTGCATCTCTCTTAATAGTCCCCATAGACTCCTGAAAAGAGAGATCGCATGACTGGCAATCATGTGTACAATGAAATATACGAGACCTGATATTGATTAGTCATATTTTGGTGAAGATCACTGTAAGACAGTGAAAAACATCTTAAATTACTTAACCGACACTAATGATGTGTTTAAAATTTATGGTGGGTCTAAATTAAAACTAGAGGGCTTAACAAACTCATGTTTTTAGACAGACCAAGATGACATAAAATCCACTTTAAGGTAAGGCGTTATCTTGAACGGTGGTGTAGTAAATTGGAAAAGTTTCAAACAACAAAAAATTACTGGTTTATTGATAAAGACAAAGTATATAGCTATAAATGAAGCTGCAAGTTGATTGTTTGGATGAAAAGTTCATTAAAGAACTAGGAATAGTTCCTAAGTCTCATCTTGGATCTAAACATGTGTTGTGTTACTTTCATTTAATTATATGAATCATTGAAAGATGTGTAATCATTATAAAGATAGTTGTCTCTCGAGAACAACATTACATATCCATTAACTAAAGTTTATCCAACAGCATAGTAATCGTCACTTAGAGAAGATGGGTATGAGATACCATGACGATTAGCTTTAGTGCAAGTAGGAAATTGAAAGTATTATGCACATAAGCCAATTGTAATATCCGAGATTTTCTATGTAATTTAATAATTATCAATAAACGAACTTATGTGAAACTCTTGTGTGATTTCATTTATTAGATGTATATGTATAATGTTAAGATATGTGATGAGATGTATTTAAATGGTTGGTTTATTTTAATTTAACTATTTAAATTGATTAAGTGAGGGAATTAATTCTTTTTATTATGTGGGTTGGTATTAAATCATGAGCTAGAGTTCGGAGCGGAATTTAGAGATGCGGACTGCGTATTTAAGTCTAGAACATCGAAATTAGTCAGGATAGACTGTAACCACAAAAATATGTCACGGTTGACTTTTTGGTCAAAGTCAAGCGGTTGACTTTTTTGGGGAAAAAGTTAACCACGAATTTTGGAAGCAAATTTGACAAAACAGATAGTCCCATGACGTCCAGAACGTTGAATTATTAGGTATCGATATTAGTATCGATACGTTTGGCTACGAAGGGCAAAATAGTCAAATAGTGTATTAATCGATTAAATTGATTATAGTAATATTTTAATAGAAAAGAGAGAGAGTATTCACATTATAAGGTAATGAGGGGGGAAGGAGTTACAAACTCCTTACAAATCCAAGACCTTTCATTTCTCTAACCCCCACCCCATACTAAATTGAATTTATACAATATACTTAATACATATAACTTATGGGTTGGAAAATCAATTGATATCATATTCTATATATACTCCCAATCCAAGTCTCTTCTTCCTCTTTATAAAAAATCTTACCGTGAGTGAAGTTGAGAGTGAGAGAGGAATGTGCTTAAGAGAGTGGCGAATTCTGGAATTTTCAGATACTAATCAAGCAAGGAGAATCATTGGATGAGTTAGAGCAAGTAGAATTCATCAAAGAGGTAATCCATGAAATATCATTTCCATGTTCTTTAGTAAAAATTTGAGAATATGATTATTTGACTTTTTGCAGACAAGTTATTTTGGACTTTGTGATGTCATGCTACTGTTAATTGATGTTATGTGTGTAGCAGCCCCGAATCCGGGCCCCGAATCGCCGCGGATCCGGTATACAATTTCTTACACTAATTGCGGAAGATATAAACATAAATTGTTTATACAATACATTACACACTATTTTACCCAAGTCGAGTAACCTTAACTTAAACACTAATCATATAATATCTATTATACAACAATATTTATCACAATATATTATTACAAACAAGCCGCACTTTATATCCCAAACTGAACTTGGATTTAACCTTTTTCTGTGCCCGAACACGTTCGCCTTATCTGCAATGTTTTATCATGATATATCAAGGGTAAACATGAAAGTTGCCCAGCAAGTTTAAATATAACAATAACATAACAATATATTATGATTGAAGATTATGAATAATAAGCTGACTATAATTCATCAATATAATTGAGAATTATTACGAAACAACTTTTGACTGAACAAATTTTATACATGAACAAACATTTCTGAACCAACTGGTAATGAAGGTGATCAACCTTTCATACCTGACTTATACATGCAAGATGTACAGAGTACAATTTTTATGGCAATCAACAACGATTAACCATCAGCTTGAATAAAACACTCTTATTAGAGTTAAGTATAAGAAAACTTGCCTGAACCGTGGATTACCGCAACACAATTAATAACGCTTTACCCGAAGACCTAATATTAATAATATAGATCTCCAATATTAGAATAATATCATCACAGTATAATACTGTTATATTTATACACACAGAATAACCTAAACACATTACCACATAATCCTATCAGTCTTTACAGCACATAAGACCAGGTATCAAGTCAACCTATTGCAGTCTGAGTTGAACCCGACACAATTCTAACATCCCGACGGTCTAGTCGGACTTTTATTGAGTTTAAGTTCAATTAAACTCTTGACTAAACACTTAACCATACCACAGATAATTTCTTATCAGACAAAACATTTTTCCTAGGTTCGTAATAATTTTCAGATAATTATTACCATTTATCAACATTTTTCAATCCTTAAAACCGTATTTAAATGAATTAAATACCCCGTAATTCCTTAATCATTAATATTTATTTAATATAAAATATTAATGAAAATCATAACATAATATTATAATATAATTATAATATCACAAAGTATTTTTAATACTTTAAAAATCATTTTATATATTTTTCCAACACTTTATTCCATTATCCGATAATTGCTATTAATATTAAAATATTAATATTTTCATGCCAAAATATCAAAAGTTATAATTTATAACTTAAAATATTTTTATAACACTTAAATCATTTTTATATGATTTTTAAAACATTAATTCTATTTTTCCTTAATTTATTTAATATGTCTATTAAATAAACTAATTATCATTAATATAGACTAATTAATGAAATTCATCCCAATATATTAAAAGTCATCAAAAATAACTTAAAATATTTTCTTATACCATAAAATAATTTTTCATGATTTTTCTTGAATTAAAACTATTTTTAAATCATATATTTAATATTGTAATTAAATAAATAAATACCATTTATATTCCAAAAATAATAAATATTTTTGAAATATACATAAAATAGTTAAAAACTATTTTCAGACTTAAAAATAATTTTTTATAATTTATTTTATATTTTTAATAATTAAAAACCATTTTTTTCTAATTTTAAATTATTTTTCTGTAATTTCCGAAAATAAGTGTCGCTAAAGGGCCCTATAGCGACAGAACCGTCGCTATAGGTGTTCTTGAGTGTTCTTGAGCCTTCAAGCCAGAGATTGGGTTGGGTGGTTTGACCGGCTATAACTCTTAGATCCTAACATATCTGGGTTTGATTAGGTGTTCAAATTATAGTAGTGATGCAATACTACAATCCAAAACCAACAACATGACAATTCCATACCAAAACAGAGAGATCCGGGTCCTAAAAAAACTTGTCAGGCCTGTTCTTCATTTTCTGGGTTACCCAGAAATGAAGAACAGCCATGGGTACCTTCCTTGTGATCCTTGTAACTTGTAATCTGGGCTTTGTTTATGAGATCTAATAGTTTTATCATGTAGACAAGATGTCAGGCTACAACTAAATAGCATCAGATCATAAAATTAACACCACAAACAAAAGATCTAGCTCGGTCAAACTACTAAGCAGAAATCGGGTTTTGAACTTTCTTGGTTTTCCAGAAAGTTCATAAGGCTGATTGGTCAACGAAGTTTGACCAACAATATCTGTAATCCTGATCCTGATCTGGTTGATCTAAAGCCTTGGATATGTAGTATTCATGTCATACTTCAACTGTAAAACAACAACCGGACCAAATACATTACCAGAAGCAAGATCCAAGGCATTGAACATCTTGTCAGAAGAAATCTGGAAATCTGGGCTGCCCAGATTTCAGTTTTCGTGAGTGGTCAACGAGGTTTGACCGCTTGTAACTTTTAATCTAGACTTGATCTGGACTTGATTCAAGTCTCAGATCCAAGAGCTAACAACAAAGAACAGATCTATAACATTAAACACAACTAAACATTAACAGATGAAGATCTACGAGGTCTGACATAAGTCTGTCAGACAACATTTTCCAACATTTTCCAGATTTTTAAAAATATTAAATCCGAGTACTTTGATGTTATGGATCTGGGTTTTGACAACCCAGATCACTAAATGACACCCTATTACACATATTTAACCAACAAATAACAACATTTAACATCAAAATCAAGGATTTCAAAAATTAGGGTTTATACCTCTTTATGCTTTGATTTTGATTTCTGTCCTTGATGAGCTGATCTTGTTGAGCCAATAAATTATTTTGTCTTAACTACTCACCCCTTTTCACTCTCATTTTCGGATTTTAGAGAGAGAGGAGAGTTGGCATGAACAAGAAAATAAAGTGGGGCTTTCTCTCTCTAAATCTTTAAATATTTTGATTCATTGCATTTAATTGGCTAGATGGCTGATTGATGTGATATTTGCACATGCTAGGGCTATGCTTAGGCTAGGGTTGTTCACCAACCCAAAGACTTGGCCAAGATTTGCAAGCTACTTAAATTAATACACAAAAAGGGGCATTTTTTTGTCTTTTCCATTTTTTTCTAGGATTTTGCATTTGATGAAACCCTTAGGGTTTAGGGTTTGGGCAATTTAGGGTTAAGGTGTTAACCCTTAACTTTGCAAAAATTTAATTTCTAAAATTTTCGAATTTCGGTTATAAAAATTAACATTTTTAACTTATAATTAGAATTTAGTAATTATATTAAAATTCCTTAATCATACTTAAATCTTGTTAATTAGGATTAATAATTCCTAATTAAAATTGCTAATTACGCAATTAAGGTCAATATCACGGATTAGGGTTTATAACCCAATCATTAGAGTTTCTAATAGAAAATTTTAATTTTCTAATTTAGAAATTAAATATTCGTAATTAGATTAGGGTTTTCTAATTACACAAAAATTGAAATAATTAGGATTAGGGTTTTCTAATTAACATTGCTAATCTTAGCAATTAAATTCCACCATTGAACAATTAGGGTTTTTGACGGAACAATTAGGGTTCCAATAAATTGAAAATTAGGGTTTGTAAATTAATTAACATTTACCCTAATTAGTATTTAATTAATAGCACTTAAGCATTAAAATTCTCCGTTATATACCCAGATTAGGGTTTCATTTTATCAGCATCTGAATTTAGGGTTTTCAGATCTGGTATTAGGGTTTCCAAATAATCAATTAAGATTTTAAACAATTCATTAGGGTTTTCCCTAATTAATTAAAATTATTGGCGTTCATAACATTGCATTCCCAATTTAGGGTTCCATTCACCGAATTAGGGTTTCGAATTTCCCGGAACTGAAACTAGGGTTTTTAGAACCGATTTCTAGGGATTCATATTAGACGTTAGGGTTTTCTAAATGAACTATGTCGTTTTTAATATAAACTTAGGGTTTGTCACAGATGTAGTTTATCTGATAAACCCATGACCCATAACCACATTCTGAACATATCATTAACCATAAACACAGAACATATTTACGTAAATCCTTAATCCTGAATAATTCACCTATATCCTTTACAGAATTTTGAAACCCTCAAAATTCCATCCCAATAACATTAAACGCATACACTTATTTTCTATCAAGGTCTGATATTTGACCTTAAATCAATCATTTAAGATTTTAATAATTTTGCCCAAATTCTCGGGTTGTCACATTCACCCCTCCTTATAAGAATTTCTTCCCCGAAATTCACCTTATACCTTACACCGTGCACTTTACACCATTCACACATGAACCTTACACCTTACACCTTACACCATTCACACACATTATTACATGCCACCCAATACACCTCTCATCAGAGTAAAAGTTTTGAAATTATGTTGAGGGGTCATATAGACCATGAACACATTTAGTTTTAACGGTAGTGATCATACCGCAAAACAATACATTACTTGGTCTGTTTACAATCACAAAGAAGGTAAACTACCATTATTAGTACTTTAGGTGATCATCCCATCGTACAGTTACGTCATGCATAACGTATTAATCATTTTTAGCGAATATTTACGCTACTAGATTGGATTATTTATCCAAACTTTATTGTTCACCTCAGTCTTATCATTGGATTCCGCACCAAAACAATTTGGTTCGGGAAATTCTTTCAATAAACACTTGGAGTTTTTATAACATTTGTCTAGCTGAATCAAATAGCATAGACTCATATCAATAATTCAATTCAATCGAATTATTTAGGTGTAGCCAAACCCCGTTGGCAAATTAAAATTTTTGAAAATATTTTTCGAGAATGACGTCATGATGCCGCACTGTATTAACAGTCCGTTGAGGATTTCGTCATTGGTGATTTTATCATACTACATCATACCATAGTAGAATATTGACTTCAGGTCAAATTCACATTAAGTAATAATGCATTGATGACTCCATCATTTTTATCATCTCTGCACCAGGTTACATGGTACATAAGTGATAAATAAAAACAATTTTTGATATTTCAAATCATTTGCGTCTAGCCGAAATAAGTAGCATAGACTATACTTTAAACCGTTTCAAAAATGGTTACGAGTCTACATTTTTTTTAAAAGGCACATAGTGCGTATTTAGCTTGATGTCAATCATTTCGAAGTTTAGCATAGCTAGGAGTTTAGGAAAACCTAAGTCTCCACTAATGATCATTTGCTTAACAATCTATCTGTTCCTATAATCCTTAACACTCTATTCACGAACAACTATACCCAATTCATAAAACCACACTTATGAATTCATAACCTGACCACAGTTATATGAGTTTACGAACTTAACCTGACCTTTAGCGTCCATTCACTGTGGGGCTCATAAACATTTCATATAACTATGCATCAAGAATGTCACATATGTATGAGTTCTAAGAACTCGTACTTAATCCTATATTCTCTACCTATGACCTATTTATCTATATATAATAACTAGCGTGACACAACATTTCAACTATTACCAATGCCACCAACTAAGTAGTACAATTCCCCGCCCATACAAGGAATCATACAACTCAGTTGCTAACACGAGTCCTCAATGAAATTCCCACCTAATCTTAACCCCCCTTTTCAATACGAATTCAATTCGTATTCATTATCCATAACTCATTTATGAGTTTTCATTTTCATAGTACAATTTCATAGTACAACTTGCACACAGCATCTTGCTGTAAACTTTTCAATCATTAGATTGATTCATTTCCCATATCATAACCTTTATCAGATCACGAGGTGATCTTATCGTATATATTACGATTCAATTCCATGCACTATATGATCGTTTTGTTTTACGATCTCCTATTCCTGCACTTCTGTTCACCACTATTACCAGAGTTAGGGAACTCTGTGTTTTACACTCGCCGAGATTCGTCTTTGAATCTTACCGACCAACTAACTCGATTTGATTTATTACTTATCCTAATCACTGCGGTTATTTGTCTTAGGTATTCCTACCTAAGCTTCATAACCAACAGCTCTGATACCAACTGTAGCTTTCATGGTGCTTCCAACCATAGCACCCTACAGGGGTACCTATCAGCTTGCCACCGACTGGCTCGGCGTCCCCTACGGAGAGTCTGGCTTCGGTGCATTCCACACAAGGAAGTCACCAACGAGAGGCTCGGGGCTCTTCGCAAATTCATGCTTATAGCTCTGATACCAACTGTAGCAGCCCCAAATCCGGGCCCCGAATCGCCGCGGATCCGGTATACTATTTCTTACACTAATTGCGGAAGATATAAACATAAATTGTTTATACAATACATTACACACTATTTTACCCAAGTCGAGTAACCTTAACTTAAACACTAATCATATAATATCTATTATACAACAATATTTATCACAATATATTATTACAAACAAGCCGCACTTTATATCCCAAACTGAACTTGGATTTAACCTTTTTCTGTGCCCGAACACGTTCGCCTTATCTGCAATGTTTTATCATGATATATCAAGGGTAAACATGAAAGTTGCCCAGCAAGTTTAAATATAACAATAACATAACAATATATTATGATTGAAGATTATGAATAATAAGCTGACTATAATTCATCAATATAATTGAGAATTATTACGAAACAACTTTTGACTGAACAAATTTTATACATGAACAAACATTTCTGAACCAACTAGTAATGAAGGTGATCAGCCTTTCATACCTGACTTATACATGCAAGATGTACAGAGTACAATTTTCATGGCAATCAACAACGATTAACCATCAGCTTGAATAAAACACTCTTATTAGAGTTAAGTATAAGAAAACTTGCCTGAACCGTGGATTACCGCAACGCAATTAATAACGCTTTACCCGAAGACCTAATATTAATAATATAGATCTCCAATATTAGAATAATATCATCACAGTATAATACTGTTATATTTATACACACAGAATAACCTAAACACATTACCACATAATCCTATCAGTCTTTACAGCACATAAGACCAGGTATCAAGTCAAACTATTGCAGTCTGAGTTGAACCCGACACAATTCTAACATCCCGACGGTCTAGTCGGACTTTTATCGAGTTTACGTTCAATTAAACTCTTAACTAAACACTTAACCATACCACAGATAATTTCTTATCAGACAAAACATTTTTCCTAGGTTCGTAATAATTTTCAGATAATTATTACCATTTATCAACATTTTTCAATCCTTAAAACCGTATTTAAATGAATTAAATACCCCGTAATTCCTTAATCATTAATATTTATTTAATATAAAATATTAATGAAAATTATAACATAATATTATAATATAATTATAATATCACAAAATATTTTTAATACTTTAAAAATCATTTTATATCATTTTCCAACACTTTATTCCATTATCCGATAATTGCTATTAATATTAAAATATTAATATTTTCATGCCAAAATATCAAAAGTTATAATTTATAACTTAAAATATTTTTATAACACTTAAATCATTTTTATATGATTTTTAAAACATTAATTCTATTTTTCCTTAATTTATTTAATATGTCTATTAAATAAACTAATTATCATTAATATAGACTAATTATGAAATTCATCCCAATATATTAAAAGTCATCAAAAATAACTTTAAATATTTTCTTATACCATAAAATAATTTTTCATGATTTTTCTTGAATTAAAACTATTTTTAAATCATTTATTTAATATTGTAATTAAATAAATAAATACCATTTATATTCCAAAAATAATAAATATTTTTGAAATATACATAAAATAGTTAAAAACTATTTTTCAGACTTAAAAATAATTTTTTATAATTTATTTTGTATTTTTAATAATTAAAAACTATTTTTTTTCTAATTTTAAATTATTTTTCTGTAATTTCCAAAAATAAGTGTCGCTAAAGGGCCCTATAACGACAGAACCGTCGCTATAGGTGTTCTTGACTGTTCTTGAGCCTTCAAGCCAGAGATCGGGTTGGGTGGTTTGACCGGCTATAACTCTTAGATCCTAACATATCTGGGTTTGATTAGGTGTTCAAATTATAGTAGTGATGCAATACTACAATCCAAAACAAACAACATGACAATTCCATACCAAAACAGAGAGATCCGGGTCCTAAAAAAACTTGTCAGGCCTGTTCTTCATTTTCTGGGTTACCCAGAAATGAAGAACCGCCCTGGGTACCTTCCTTGTGATCCTTGTAACTTGTAATCTGGGCTTTGTTTATGAGATCTAATAGTTATATCATGTAGACAAGATGTCAGACTACAACTAAATAGCATCAGATCATAAAATTAACACCACAAACAAAAGATCTAGCTCGGTCAAACTAGTAAGCAGAAATCGGGTTTTGAACTTTCTGGGTTTTCCAGAAAGTTCATAAGGCTGATTGGTCAACGAAGTTTGACCAACAATATCTGTAATCCTGATCCTGATCTGGTTGATCTAAAGCCTTGGATATGTAGTATTCATGTCATACTTCAACTGTAAAACAACAACCGGACCAAATACATTACCAGAAGCAAGATCCAAGGCATTGAACATCTTGTCAGAAGAAATCTAGAAATCTGGGCTGCCCAGATTTCAGTTTTCGTGAGTGGTCAACGAGGTTTGACCGCTTGTAACTTTTAATCTAGACTTGATCTGGACTTGATTCAAGTCTCAGATCCAAGAGCTAACAACAAAGAACAGATCTATAACATTAAACACAACTAAACATTAACAGATGAAGATCTACGAGGTCTGACATAAGTCTGTCAGACAACATTTTCCAACATTTTCCAGATTTTTAAAAATATTAAATCCGAGTACTTTGATGTTATGGATCTGGGTTTTGACAACCCAGATCACTAAATGACACCCTATTACACATATTTAACCAACAAATAACAACATTTAACATCAAAAATCAAGGATTTCAAAAATTAGGGTTTATACCTCTTTATGCTTTGATTTTGATTTCTGTCCTTGATGAGCTGATCTTGTTGAGCCAATAAATGATTTTGTCTTAACTACTCACCCCTTTTCACTCTCATTTTCGGATTTTAGAGAGAGAGGAGAGTTGACATGAACAAGAAAATAAAGTGGCACTTTCTCTCTCTAAATCTTTAAATATTTTGATTCATTGCATTTAGTTGGCTAGATGGCTGATTGATGTGATATTTGCACATGCTAGGGCTATGCTTAGGCTAGGGTTGTTCACCAACCCAAAGATTTGGCCAAGATTTGCAAGCTACTTAAATTAATACACAAAAAGGGGCATTTTTTTGTCTTTTCCATTTTTTTCTAGGATTTTGCATTTGATGAAACCCTTAAGGTTTAGGGTTTGGACAATTTAGGTTACGGTTTTAACCCTTAACTTTGCAAAAATTTAATTTCTAAAATTTCCGAATTTCGGTTATAAAAATTAACATTTTTAACTTATAATTAGAATTTAGTAATTATATTAAAATTCCTTAATCATACTTAAATCTTGTTAATTAGGATTAATAATTCCTAATTAAAATTGCTAATTACGCAATTAAGGTCAATATCACGGATTAGGGTTTATAACCCAATCATTAGAGTTTCTAATAGAAAATTTAATTTTCTAATTTAGAAATTAAATATTCGTAATTAGATTAGGGTTTTCTAATTCCACAAAAATTTAAATAATTAAGATTAAGGTTTCCTAATTAACATTGCTAATTTTAGCAATTAAATTCTACCATTAAACAATTAGGGTTTCTGACGGAACAATTAGGGTTCCAATAAATTGAAAATTAGGGTTTGTAAATTAATTAACATTTACCCTAATTAGTATTTAATTAATAGCACTTAAGCATTAAAATTCTTCGTTATATACCCAGATTAGGGTTTCATTTTATCAGCATCTGAATTTAGGGTTTTTAGATCTGGTATTAGGGTTTCCAAATAATCAATTAAGATTTTTAACAATTCATTAGGGTTTTCCCTAATTAAATAAAATTATTGGCGTTTAACCTTGTTCATAACATTGCATTCCCAATCTAGGGTTCCATTCACCGAATTAGGGTTTCAGATTTCTCGAAACTGAAACTAGGGTTTCCAGAACCGATTTCTAGGGTTTCTTATTAGACGTTAGGGTTTTCTAACTGAACTTTGTCGTTTTTAATATAAACTTAGGGTTTGTCACAGATGTAGTTTATCTGATCAACCCATGACCCTTAACCACATTCTGAACATATCATTAACCATAAACACAGAACATATTTACGTAAATCCTTAATCCTGAATAATTCACTTATATCCTTTACAGAATTTTGAAACCCTCAAAATTCCATCCCAATAACATTAAACGCATACACTTATTTTCTGTCTAGGTTTGATATTTGACCTTAAATCAATCATTTAATATTTTAATAATTTGCCTAAATTCTCGGGTTGTCACAATGTGGATTTGGGAACGAAAGTTCTGGTTTAATCATGCCTTAATATCGTAGAAATTCAAGGAATTATGTCAAGTATGCCAAATATTTGATAATATGACTCAATGATGCTAATTTGATCATATCATGGAAATTTAGTGAGTTCAATTGTTGTAACATGTGTATTTATATGAGTATAGATGATTTGGACATTAGGAAGAATTTAATTACATGCTAGAAGCAAAATTACAGATTTTTGTCAAATTGCTTTTAACTAGTAATCTGTGACTTTTTGGGTTTTTCGGTGCCTTAGATTTGTGGGTTATATGACTCGATTAACATATGTAATAATTTTATAAAATAGTATGTAGTATGAAGTCTAATCTTTCCCAAATTACGTTAGAATCAGAGTTATAATGAGAAAGTTATTAAAATTGTAAGCAAGCATGTTCATATCAAAATCTGCAGAAAATCTGGAATTTCTAGATTTTTTCTAAGTATAGAACCAGTGTTGGCATGCTAGTCTATGCAGTTGGTTTGTGGTCTTAAAATGCAAGTTTCATGAATGTTATATTTTTGTAAAATACCTTGCTGTATGAAATATATTGTGTGCAAGTATCATGGTCATATCATTTGTAGATTAATGGGAATGAAATCGCAAAAGTAGCTGCAAGAAACAAAAAATTAATGTCTTTCTTGGGACTGTTTTGGATCAGTCTGTCTTGGGGGCATTTTTGTCCACTTTTTTATACTTTAAAAATTCTGAAAAACTTTGGAGTATTAATATAAGAAGATATGAAGGTCCTGTAAAAATTTTAGAATATTTGGCCACACGGTTTGAGAGATATGGATTTTACTGCTAAGGACACTATTTGAAAAGATATCCGAATAACTCTCTGGGTATAAGTCCAAATATTACAAAATATTTACTGGAAATACATTTATATAATAGGAGCTAATCCTAAAAATTTTAAAATTGTTGGAGCTAATCTCGATTTATGAAAAATCTGAGAATATTTGGCTATTATGGACTATTTAAAAATTGTAGATGGATTTTAAAAATTCTTGAAAAAATATGTGTTTAATGTGGGACTATATTCTGCAAAATCCCAGAAAGGAAATATTTTTTAGACTGATTTGGTATTTTTCATATAAATGATGTTATATGGATAAATAAGTTTAATTAAATATGTGATGTCAAAAATAAAGAAAAAAATATTTTCCGACTTGAGTCCTCTAAGCATGTTTTATGCAGATTTTTGATGGAAGTTTTGGTCCATAAAATGTCAGAAATTTATGTTTCCCAGATTCTTTTATTTAACCATGTAGCCTATACATAGCAACATGTTATGTAATTGAATTGTATTTGAATACGTACGAGTTTAATCATCTTATTAAAATAAAAGGGAACCATTACACTTCGAAGTGGTGTTCGAGAACCAAATTACTTAACGTGACACATGTGAATTGGTTACGTGAAGGGCTAGTAGATAGCGGTAAATTATAGAAGACGTATCAGGCAAGTTTCCTAACCCTAAGTTCTATTGAGTAATTATGTAATCCTTACTCATTGTTATTGCAGTGAGGGTTAGTAATGGACTTGTGTTATTTACTTTTTCGTACAAGTTCCTTTGTCGTAAAGTTATATAACAGTAATTTCTTTGCAAGAGTTATTGATGATTATTTAGTTATTATTACAACTGCTATACTTTAAAGTTCTACTTCTTTAACGAACTGTTTCCAAGGATGTTTTCTGCCTTTTTGTTTTGGCTAGATATTATTGAT
Source organism: Panax japonicus (assembly GCA_020205505.1). Lineage (NCBI taxonomy): Eukaryota > Viridiplantae > Streptophyta > Magnoliopsida > Apiales > Araliaceae > Panax > Panax japonicus. The sequence goes on along the minus strand of CM035099.1, from coordinate 37,384,673 downwards.
AATAAATGATATAAAATTTGAACAATTCAAATCCTTTGAAGCTATTTAATGTTTACCAATCCAAATTTCTTTGGTGAGGTTCCGCATGAATACTAAGATGAACAACCCTAATAATCGGGAAAACAGATGTCGGACATATAATCCCATTTATGTTTAGGCAGTTAAACTTTATACTTGTGCACAATGTAGGGTACGATAGGCTGATCACCTGGAGTACTTGCAGAGACTGTTTACAATCTATTTGATTGTTAAACCGTCTGATGGTTTTCAATGAAACAAAGTAATGTTCAGGGTCTCATAGAGATGTGGGTTCTTCTTCCTCATGTCCATCAGAAGGCAGCCTTGCATATCTCCTTCGAACTAGAATTATCACTATCATTTAAACCTCATTGGATCATAGAAATAGGTATATTTAGGGATGATCACTTTATGATAGTTTGACAGAACTACGAACGTAGTCTTCTTTGAAAGTTTGTACTTGTGGAGTTCTGCCACTCTAATAAGTTCCTCGAGGATTCTTTACAGATGGTATGCTTTTCATGATTGAGTATATATGACCCTTTTTATCTTAGGATGAATTGTCTTCTTCCATATGGATATCAGTATTCATGTGAGCTTTATTCATGTTAGCTCATCAAGTCTTCCAGAATAGGCTTTGACAGAGACTAATTTTTTCAGAACATTTTTAAAATGTCTTCAGCCTCCAGCTGGTTGAATCTTCTCGAATGAATTCATCCGCTTCAGTATTCTTTAGTGTGGTCAGACAAAACAAATACCTACAGATTAAATAAATTTCAATTTTTGGTACCATGATTAAATGAGTCATGTTAGATTAGTTTCCAAAATCCCCGTTCCTCATATAATTAAATTTTCATTACATTGTTCATCAACAATCATATTTATGCATGTATTTAATTTAGGTATGACATTTTAAGATGCATGATGATGAGTGTGTGTAATATTAATGATTTTAATAAAACACTCCTTTTCTTTGACGGTTTCATCATTTTCTTGGTTATGTTCACGGATTTTAAATGTTCATAGAGTGAGAATCAGTTCTATCACTTATTTGTATCTAGTTGATTCATGGAGGTGATCAGTTTCTATGAATCTTCAAGATACCCTTGTTGAATTGATTAAACTCTATGTATTATAAAAAATCTAGAACAAAGGTTTGTAAGTACATACTAACCCGTCAACAAGGATTACTCCACTTAAGATTAATTAAATCTTGATATGCTCATGACCTATTTCAGACTTCTTTCAAGATGTTATCTTCAACCTAAAACTTGGATGGAGAGAAAGTTTGTTAGCAATTTAAGTTTTCAACTCTAGTGTACTTTTTCTCTTCCCCATTTTAGGTAGAATATGGTCTCTTAATAGAATACTGTCATAATAAATAAGTTGATGCAACATGATGTATACATTTATGTTAATGAGGAATCTTACCTTTCCACTGTCAGTTTCTTGACAGGCATTTATCTTGATATAATGAGGTTAGACATTGATATACATATTTTTACATTCATTTTTGACAGCTTGTTGCTCCAGTTGTCCTTCGATCAATCAGTCATAGTCTCGAAGATGTAGCCTAAGAAAATCTTGGCATCCTTAGTTCTTTGACAACTTTGAACTTCAAGGTTCACATCCATTTGATGGATAGCCAAATACATTTTTTGAGAGATTCTTATTTCTCCCTTGGATAAGTATTTCTTAGAATGTATAACCTTTCATCTTTCAGACTGGTGGATGCTTGACTATTTGCTATTGATGCCTCTTGACCTCTCATCTCTTGTCTTCAGACTATACGATTGACTGTGGATGCTCACACGTTGGAAATACATTTTTACCTGTACACAATATTTCCAATGTGTGAGCTCATCTGCATTTACAAGTTACTTACTACTAAACTAAGTTTAGAACAATGTTTGTGCCTAGGATCAGACTCAAAGCGATTAGCTTTTGAATATAGCATGAGAACCTACTCTAATACCAATTATTAGTTCCCAGTACGCACCCAATAAATCCAGAAGGGGGGGGGTTGAATATATCCTTTTCTTTTTAAAATAATATTCTGGTTTATTTTGTATTTTTAATGAGTTAGCACATGACAAACATAAGAATCTTTTTAAGCACATTGGAATAAAAAAAGATCCTCTTCATTGATATATTCATGAACATGCATACATTGTTCGTAGAGTTAGTTAAGTTGTAAGCAGTTAATACATACATATAATTCATAGCAGTTAGGTACATAATGTAAATGAAAGAAGGTAAATGACTGAATGTAAAAGACACAGGGAATTTTAAGTGGTTTAGAGACTCAAGTTCCTAATCCACTCTTCTGCTTTAATGAGCAAAAATTCGACTAAGGAATGGCAACACCCTAAATCACTAAGATTCCTTCAAGGCCAGCAGCCTTGGAAATTTAGTTCACTAAGAATTCTTAAGGCCCAGTAGTCTTGGAACTCCTCCAGTTCCCTAGGAACTCTTCAAGCTCAGCAGGCTTGGAACTTCATTTAGTCCCTCCGGACAAGGACCCCTCAGGCCCTGGTTACTTGTTGTTGCTGGTGTTGTTGTTGTTGGTGCTGAGATACTAAGATGTCTTTAAGCTTAAATATCTTTTATACTTAGCATCTTGGTGTGGTCCTCTTTGCATTCTGCGTAAAGTCTGGACCACTTCTTCTTTGTTGCAGCTGATCTTCATTTTTTTCTGCTCATCTTTATCTGATGTCAACTGTGCATCATCACCATTTAGGTCTGCTAAGTGTTTGAGCTTTTGCTAGACTTCGTCTGGCACTTAACATTCCCTGAACCCTTCTTGAATGGTTTGCAGACATGATTCTGCATCTATTTTGTTTCAGCTTTTGGTTCATGGTGATTCTTAGAGTGGCTATCTGGATCTTCTTTGTGCTCTGCCACTTTTCTGAATGCTATTTTCTTGGCTTTCTCGACTCTCAGCTTAGTTTCCATCTTCAGTGGCATTCTCATCCCTGTTGAGTGAAGCTTTAGTCTATTTAAGTCCTCCTTCAAATCATCTTCACTTCCACCTTCGTAGTCTCACTGCCACTAAGACTTGTTCTGTTCAGTTCTGGTGGAACTTAGTAGAGTCAACAATGTAGCATTCTAACAACTCAACGATCCTTCAACTCTGCAACTTTTGATCTTTGAAGCTCTAGCTGATATATACTCCTTACAAATCTTCCCGTTGGAATATAGCCGTTGAAAGCTATTTGAATTGCTTCATAGATCTCGAGTTATTTGGTGCAGACTTCTTGATGTGACATGACAACTCCTTTATGACTTTGCTGACATAGCAGTCTGCTACCTTACCAACCACCTTAGAGTTGACACATTTCTATGTCAGGAAGGTAGTCATCTTTACTTCTTCCTTTTGACTTCTCGATTAGAACATTAAAAATTATCCTTTTGCATCGATGCTCTCAAATAGCAATGGTCAAATATCACTCTTCAGATTGAACCGTTGCCAATGCTTCAATCTTCAGATGACTGAACTATATGATTCTGATGCATATGTTCTTGGACCTGATTGTAGTGTGTCTTATTGAATGTTTCTCATTGACTGATTAAGGCAAGACTACGATCCTGAAGAGTGTTCGTTGGATCTTTAATATAGAACACCTCTTCCTTCACTTGTGTAGTGCTTTAACACTTCTGTTTGCCTCGACTGATCTCGAGATCTGATAGCCTGACTCCTGGTTTTGGTCTCTTCTGAATAGCAAGACACATCAGATTTATGGCATGCCTAGCTCGCTTTCTCCTTGTGATCTCCCATTCACGTATCGTCAATGAACTAACCCATTCTTAATCACTTTCGCCTTGTTCTTCCAAAGTTGACCAGTATCTCTGTGTAAACTGCATTAGTTCCTACTTTGATTGGCAAACACTACGATCCTAGTTGACTCCAAGATCATTGTCTTATGTCCTCTTGACAGCTACTGCATCTGCTGACTTTACTTAGTCAGACACTTTTATTGAAGTCTTCTTTTGATCTACTTGTGGAAGACTTCATCTTGAATGGCTTAATAACTCAATCTGATGTTAATTGGGTTGGTACTAAGTCTTCCGTTAGCTTGCAAGCCATCCGTTGAGTGCTCTCTGGTTTCCTCAAGGAGGAATGTATCTTTGCAACTCAGACCAAAAGCTTCATCCTTTGAATATTCTGGGAGTGCTCATTTATTGAGAATCGTGTTTACTCTACGATTCTTACTTGGCATTATGAGTACTTCTGTTGAAGCCTTAGTTCTGCATAGTACGATTTGACTTTGGTTCTGCTGACACTATGACTCCGAGATCAGATCTTGACACTCTACGATTTCTATCTTTAAGCTTATTGTCTACGTTTGATCCGGCTCGACTACGATTTCTTCCTCTGATATGATCAGTAGACTCTACGACTCCGAGTGTGGTCTACGATTCTTGACTTGGCTTTGATAGATGTTCGTTCGGCTCTTAGACAGGTTGTCTCCATGATTGTAAATATGACTTCCTCAATAGACTACGACTTTGAGGAAGTTCTTCTCGAAACACTACGATCCATCCTCGTCTCTCCTAGTAGTTTACGAACTTCGAGATCTACTAGCTTGTAGACTATGATTCCGCCCTGATAGTTCTCAAGTTTTCCTTGACTCTCTCGACATACTACGATTTTTGGTGCAGTACTCGACGATCAGACATGCTTATCTATTACATTATAAGATCAACCTAACAAGCTTGATCTTTAAATATTTATAGTCTTTGTATATCATTTCTTTTTAAGGACTTTACAAAGTTGTTTTGCTTATGTAGGATCAACCTAGCATATTTGATCAATTCATTCTAAGTTCTTGTACATATGTTCATATTATCTATCAAAGGACTTTATAGCTTTTCTTAATGTAAGCATACTTGCTTATTCATTCATTTATATCATAATCAAATCATATATAAATAAGAATATCATTCACATGCTTATTCCCAACACAGTTTTTTGCTTAAGTATTATTATAAGTAGTAATATTATCATTTAGTTAGACCAGTCATTACTAGGACATCCTAGTATAATCATTCCTCTTAACTTGGTTCATAAGTTAGAAAATAGTTTTGTTAAAACAAGTAAATATAATAATTACCAACAGTTCAACATTCGAGACTATTATCATATTTCAAAAAAAAAATCTTTAATAATGATGTAATTAAAAATCTTCATAGAAATTATTAAGGACTTTAAGCAAAAAAATCTATAATTAAGAAGAATATTTATTTGAGCATGAGATCCAGAAAAGAACATATATTTAAAAATAACCAGAAAAGTCTACATAGTAAGCCAGATAAAAAGACCTTTCATAAATATACAAAAAAGAGACATACATAGGTACCATGATCGAAATACAGAAAAACTCTTACTCCAAAATAAAAGAAATATTTTTATAAGATTCTAGATGGGAAAGAAGCTATAGGTTATAAATACACATCTTTATGATCCAGCAATAGCTTACAGACTTCTTGACCCATCCATTACACCAACCATATAAAATATTCCAAAAGAAAAACCATCTCCAAAACTTAACATAGTAAAATAGGTTTGAAAGATTCCCAAGAAGAAGTCATAACAATAAGCATATTTTACAAAACAATTATTTACATATTAACTTCATAATTGCATGACAGATGACAGATAATCCAAGGCATTCTTCGCCAAGGAACAAAAGCATGCATAAAGGTTTGGTACCTAAAGGCTCAGTACTAATGCCAGTTTATGCCAGTACACATAACACATATCATGCATAAAAAATATGCATATTACACAGTCATCCCAACGTACCATGCATCATTCCCCTCAAAAGAATTTTGAAATTCTTTCAATAGGGAACCAATAGCTTTATTCATATCCAACCACAAAAAAATTTGTATTTAAACCATTGCCAAGAATATAGCTTGCCAAAGAATAGAAATGTGTCATTGATAATCTTTGGATATCACATGGAAAAATCTAGAAACAATTTTTAGCATCCCTAAATGCTTATGCCAATTTATTCAAGTCAAAAAGATTTAAATTTTATGTCGTAGTAGCAGGTCGGTTCAGGATATTTTCCAGTCTTGGACATATGTTTGCTCATAGATAAATAATTATCAAAAACCTATTTTCAAAGGTTTTGAATCATTAAAATTAGCTCATCATTTTGCTAGAAATATAATTTGTTAAACCTATTATGTCACACCAACTCTCTAGAATTACATTGATCCAGTGGATTATTCAGTCTTAAAAGACCCTAATTCAACACAACCATTATTTTGCACACACTGTGAAACTATGGTATCCAGTTTCTCCAAACTCAATAAACAAAAAAGAAGAACTCTTAACAAAGAATTCTAAACTCCGCATGGAAAATAATAATTTACAATAACATGTATATTATCTAAGCTCATAATTAGCTACCCAAAATATGGGACAGAAGAGTTCAACATCTTCCTCTCTGAAAAGCGTAGAGGATATTACAAGATCCCAAACACTTGTGACGGACAGTGAGTCATCCATAAAGAACTTACCTACTCCACTACAAACGACAAGTGGTAAAGAGAAATCAAGTTCGTTGATGGGTATGGCTTTCTCCAAAAGCCAATCAGAATTGAGTCAGATTAATTTTAGTCCTACAAAGACTTTAATTAGTTAGACTAATTCTTTAAAAATACCAGACTCTAGTAATCAGATCAAGTCTGATACAGTTCTCAGTTTCATGGCTCCATGCAAAGCTAAAGAAATAATTCAGTTCCAAAAGCCAGTTACACAACTTAAAGATAACTTTGTCACGGTCACTAGGAAGAGAAATGCCAGTACCAAGAAGAAGCTCCTTCTTGGAAATTCCAGAAGAAAAAATAGTATAAATGGCACAATTTGGACACGTAAAGATCTTTTCAGATGTGAACTAAATGTAGAACAAGCTTTCCAAATCAATAATGGATGCACTTTCTCCAATATTGATACCATATAATTATGTAAATTACTTTGGTCCTGTAAAGGAGTATCTTTACTTTATTAAAAGTATTAGGTACGCATTATTTTATGAATAACTTTAGATAAAGTAAAATGATTAAAGTTGTCAATGGTGCCCAAAGTATACCCATAATTTATCTTTTACTTAATTCTAATTTGATTCCATTTTGAAGTTCGATGTAACAGGTAGCTCAAGAGGTGTTTAAATAGGCCCTATTGTAATCAGAAGAGGCAGCCCAAGTTTAGGCTGAGTTTTAAACTCTTGCACAAGCCTTTCCTTCTTCCTCCCTTGTAAATTTTCCAGTAATAATAACAGTCATTATTTCTTGTATACCTTTGATTTCCATTCTCCATCCATACTCCCTTAGAGATTTTCCCGAAAGGGAAAACCATTCAAGTAGTTAGAGGGGTGACTTAATCCCCAACAAAAACATTTATGCATGTACATCGTTTTGATTTTGATTTTTACATATGGTTGAATAGATATCTATTTAGATATATGTCTGCATATGTTTTCATGTTTATATGCTTTAGTTTTAAATAATGCTTAAATAACTAGTTATCTCATAGTCTCTTTAAGTTTGATACCAAAGTAGAGACTTGAGTGACTATGAACACAAACTAAGTAATAAAGTTATTAGGTAAACATGTATATTAACATGCAAACATGTAAATTAACATGCAAACATGTATATTAATATTTAAATTATAATATAGACATTAAGAAAACTTACATGGATATTCCACGGCCTTCTTTTTTTATTGCACACCAGTATTTACAAGTGGAGATCAACACAAAGTTTTTCTAAGAAATAAGAAAAAAAAAAAGAAAAGAGGAAAACCAAGTCTGATTACAACTGAGGATCTAGCCTCGATTTATACAAGGCTTTGATCCATAATGATTGTTATTAGTGACGATTTCTATCTCAATTATTAAAGCTATTAGCTTTATTAAAGTATCTTAATTAATAAAGTGGCTTTCTTAAAGTGACTTTTAATAAAGTGGCTTTATTAAAGTAACTTTATTAAAGTAATCTTATCCTTAGTGAAATTTTCCACCATTCTCCATTATTTATTAGTGGACGGTCCCGCCATTTTACTTTTGTCTTTATTCTTCTTTTGGAGTTTGGTGTCTACTCTTTTTTTGATAGCCATCTGAATGTAATCCCACGTGACTCCTTGAGCATCCTGGGAGTTGCTATCTTTGTCCTTTCCAAGTATTATTTCTTGAATTTCGCTGTCAAAGTCAGAATCATTAGATTCATCATTATCTTCTTCTGTTTTTGAAGAGTCATTGTCATTATGAGTGGATCTGTTTTTGCTGCCTTTGCTGCTAATAAACATTATCTTCTGAATTTGAATTTAATTTTTTCACTAAAAATTTCTAGGACCATTATGTTAATTTCGGTCATAGGGGTAGTTGAAAACTTTTTTCTAAGATATTCCTACAGAGTGAGTAAAGGAACTTGATTTTGAGTGTCCTTTTGTTGCATTTTGTCATCATTCTCCTTATTATAGAGGTCTTGGAATTTACTAATGTCGGTTTGTATGATTTCAAAAGAGTCTTTAATTGACCATTTTGTCCACCATTTGCAATATAATTTCTTTATAAAGGATGGAAGTCCGTAATTGAAGCTTTCCTGTTGTCTGGAGCCAAATCTCAAAGTCCAAATCCATGGGAGTCCATAATTCATAAAAATTTTGAATAAATCCAATCCTAGAGAGACTTTTTTATCTTTGAGATGAGGGTGCTAGTTTTTATATTCGATAAAGAGATTATTAATCTCGATTGGCAGGATTACTGCTTCAAGGCCAAAACGCATCCACTATTGGATGACCCATTTGGAATTTTGCTATTAGCAAATTCAGGAGAAATTCGGAAGAACAAAGTATGCTTCTTTTGAGGATTATCATAATAGAAGTAATAATACCAAGCATCCTTATAATCCCTCTAACTATAATCCATTTTAGGATAATTGATCATATTTCTTGGCCTTTTGGGATTCAATCCCCATTCATTTGGGGTAAGTAGTCTTTTTAAGTATGCTTTAGAATAAGAATATAGAGAATGTTTATTTTTCTCCCTTTAAAAGTGTTCAAATTCTACTGAGCAAGTTTCTATTAGAATCTACTTATTGTAGCCACGATGATTATTGTTTATAGGCAACTCTAGGATCAAAGTATCTAGAGGCCAAATAATTTGGATCATTCATTCATTTAAGATCAATATTCTCAATTATGAGTAAGACTTCAACGAAGTATTTTTCATGGATATTATCCATTTCTTCTTTTTGAAGGATTTCCTTCAATGTGGAACCAAAGGTGTATTTACCTTGGCCAGAGATTGTGGAACAAAACCTGTATTTACCTTGGCCTGATGAACCTCCTCTTTTATTGGAGATGGTTTTCCCTACAAGAATACATGGGAGAAAGTTTAACTTTCCCTTTTTATGTTCAATTTTGAAATCAAATATTAATAAAGTTTTCCATTTATAAAATTGTTGTTGGGAAGCCAGATCTTGTTTTAAAATATTTTTTATGGCTGAACCATCAATTTGCATAATAAATCCTTGATTCAAAAAATCATTTGTAAATTTAAAAATACATTTGAGAACATTATTTTTGACACGAGTTAGATTGGCTTTTGGGGAAAGCCACACCCATCAACAGACTTGATATCTCTTTAGCATCTGCCATTTGAGATGGAGTTGGTAAGAGCATTGTGGATGTCTTACTATCCTTGACCAAGAAAGTAGTAATACTTTTGTTCATCGGAACAATTTGAACTTGCCAAAGTCCTTCTTTTAATTCAAAATTTGAAAATATTTTTGTATCAAATAATCTATTTAATTATTAGGAATAAGATATCTGATCCATTTAAGGATATTATTGAGGGGCTTATTATTAATCACCATTCCCGGTGTACCTCTCTCAATTTTAGAATGTTTATTAACCTAAAAAGCTGAACAACTCCATGGAGAGGAACTCTTTTGTATCAAGCCTTTTTGAAGAAAAGTAGTAATTTCTTTTTTGAAATACTCAATAGTTTCTCTATTCATTTGAGAAGGCCTGACTTTTGTAGGAATATTATCCTCAAAGAATTTCTCATCGTATGTTATATTAACCATATGTTTCTTTCAATCCTAGAAAGTATTTGGAAATTCGTTAAAGATATTATCTGTATTTTCATTTTCAATTCTTTGGATACTTTCCTGTATTATAGGAGTCTTGAGTTTTTCCTCAATAGTGCAATAGTATATTTCTTATTTTAAGAAATTTGTTTGTTTCTCTTTGTAAATTAAATGAGTTTTTAACTCATCTATATCCTTTGTGATGGGGGAGGTTATGAATTTGAATATTATTGATTGGTCATTTAAGGTAGCTTTTATTACTTCAGAGTCTATCCTTTCAATTGGTTGGATCATGTTTAGGAATGGAGTTCCTAAGATCACAAATTGAGACAGATATTAAATTAATATAAAAGTTATTTTCAATCATATTCCTTGATTACAAATATGAACATTATTAATTTTAAATTTTATGTTCATTTTTGGACAATCAGTAATACTTAAACTTTGCTTAGTCTTTTGAAAGTATTTGGTAGGAATTATACCTTCTTTGATACAATTTGTATCAACGTTACTATCCACTAGGGAAGTAGTATTGACAATAAAATATATCAATTACTAAATTTATATCTATATACCATTTTTGGAATGTAATTCTTTCCATAAGCATTAAATAATAAGGAATTTTCTTGTCTTCTTCCTCAGGAGAGGGAGTAATTTGCGGTCTCTCAAGGACCTTTTCCTTACCTTTGGTATATTTTGTAACGTCCACAAATTTTAAACTCCCTATTAATGAAATATGTGATTTAATTTTTTATGAGTTAGTTTTGTGAGTCAATTTAAACCTTATGTGGTTATGAATTGATTAAAGGGAGTCACTAATAGTTATTTAAATTAGTGGACTAGCCCTAAGATTCTAATATCAAAGACTTGATAAGATTATTAATTAAATATTCAATTTATTTGTATATAGTAGCAAGAGTTGAACATATTGGTTAATTACAATTATGAGTAATTAATTGATAATTTGTTAATTAATAATTAGTATAAGTAAATAATAATTAATGAGTATAATGTGAATATATGTTGACTTGATTAATTTGTGCAATATAGTAAACCTTTATTATATGATAGTTAACTATATATTTTATAAAGTACAAGGTGGCACATTAATATGTCTATATATTATATATATAGACTATATAGTAAGAGTTATTTGCATTCATGTGAGTTGTATAATAATATTGTTCTATGATATGAAGTGTGTGAGTAAACATTTATGTATATCCTATTGACATATAATTATATCAATTGTTAAATTTATAATAATTTCATTAAGTTATTATGATAATAACAGTCATGATAATGGAAAATGTACATGAATTATATGTATGTGCACTACTTGATACATTGTAATCGGGAAATACATTGTAAACTCTTTAAATCATTATAACCTATGTTATATGAAATAAATTGTGTAGACATATTTTATAACAAAGTTTATATTATGTGTATATATGGTGTAAGCCAATTGTTGCATTTCATTGTTTGCAAATGCTGGGATTTATTTGTCAAATAATTAGAGTTCAATTTCTTTGTTCCCACGTGAACAAGATAGAAAGCCTAGCCTAGCTTAATCTCAAATTCATCACACCTAAATCAATTAGTGGATAGGGAGTGAGATTCATGATTGAGATTACCAACTCTCACCAACTCTCTCTTACCCATTATACATTCTTGAAATCCAATGTTTTGATTTGTGAGGTAATGACATTATCAAGTTAACCATTCTTCTATAATAAAGACATTCATCTTCCTCATTGCAATTTGTTGAGAATTAGTTTGCTAAGAGTGAGTAGATTGATAGATTGCAGCTGAATTGAGTCACAAAGGTATAAATTCCATTTCCATTCTTCATTTTTCATAAATTGTTTAATGGGTTTATTCTTTGAATTAGCATGACTTAGCATACTAGCATTGCGTTAGGATGTATGTGTATATACATAGAACTTGTAATTATGATTGGGAACATATTTTAATCAAGAGAAATCGGAGTTGGTTATGCTCTGCAGAATAGAGCAGCTACTGCTTCTAGTCTTAAATTGGAGCAGCTGCGACCTAATTATACTAGAGTGCAGCGCAGCTGCGCCGTAACCCAAACTCAGTTTCTATTTCTAGCATGGCGCAATTTCGCCATAACCCAAACTCAGTTTCTATTTCTAGCATGGCGCAGTTGTGCCCTAATTGTACTAGGGTACAGTGCAGCTACGCCAGTCCTGCACCAGACCTGATGTGTTCTGTTATGTTTCTGCGGTGCTAACTTGTTAGTACATTGTTAGAGCAATCATGTAAACTATTTTAACACACACACATAAGCATGAGCATGTAGTATGAACAATTATAACCATGTTAGTACCTGTGATAACCCAGGATTTCGAATAATCCAAAATTTGCGAATAATTTTTTTTTCTAATTAATATTAATATTAATTATCAATTTTGTGACAAGTATCTGTGATACGAGTCTCGAGAAAGTCAATTTGTGTATTGAATAATAGATTTAGAGTACAGTTGTGCTTAACAACTTTAAAAAACCCTAACCCTAATTTTCGGATAGGGATTCGATAGAAAATACAATTAAAATAATTGTATTGTTGATTATGTGTTTGTACGGTTTAGAAGTGTTGACCAATGGTTGACTGGATAAGGTTTAATATTATTAAACCCTAATAAGGGATTAGAAACCCTAATCTCAAATTTAGAAAATAAATTGTACAATTAAAACCCTAATTTCAAAATCGGGAATTGTAAACCCTAATTAGGCAACCCTAATTTTTTTTAGCATGCCTAAAGTGTTTGATAAACTTAAATATGATTAGAAAACACTAATTATATTTTTGTAAGTTAAATTTCTATTTTAGAAACCCTAATTTTATTTTAGAAAATTTATTTTTCTAATTAAACCCTAAATTTGAAAATTGTGGGAACTAGAATTTTTAATACCTAAAGGGTTCAAATCTTAAACCCTAATACAAGCCCCAAACCCTAAGGGTTTGTGAATTGGACAAGTTTGCCATAAAAATTAATTTACAAATGACCATAATACCCTTTTTACATTTTTATTTAGCTAATTTGCAAAAGTGGGTAAAGCTTTAGTTGGTGACCAACTCCATTGACAATGTGGCCTAAAAATCTCAGCAAAATCAGCTCCATGTGCCAGCAAGATCAGATCTAACCACTAAATATGCTATATAAAAGATTTAAGAGAGAGAAAGTCAAAAAATTTGGCTCACTTAGTCTCTAGCTCTCACCAACTCTTTCTCTCCACTAAACCCACGAAAATCTGTAGTAGATCAGTCCTATAAACACCTCTTAAATCAACCATTAACAATTGGAGAGCATAGATCAAGAATCAAAAGCTAGAAAGCTATAACCAAGTTTTTATTTTTGATCTTTGATGCTTGAGAAATTTTTGTGTTTATATGTTTAGAATATTACTAGAAGATGTTTTTAGTGGTTATATGATGATCCATGATGGATCCATAGCACCAAAGTGAGTAAAAGTACGTTTTTCTAAAAATGTTCAAGAACAAAATCTGTGGTCTGACAACCTAATGTCAGGCGCCATAGATCCGTGTCTGTTTTTGATTTTTCTTGTTTTATGTTTTGGATCTGTACTATGTCATGTGGTCTGTGATCTGGAAGTGGAATCCAAGCTATTTGATTTTTAGATTACAAGTTATAGCCGGTCAAAGTCGGTTGACCGACCATGACCGAGTGAAATTCTGGGTAACCCAGAATTCTAAAATAAGCGTCTGACAAGATTTTCTATGCAATAGATCTGTCAGTTTATTTAGTTTTATGATGTTGTTATTGTAACATATTTGTAGCTGGTTATGTCGGCTCTATATTAATGTTAGTATATCTCTGAAATAACACATATGATGGTTGTAATTAATGGTCAAACCGGACCATTTGATCACGAGTGACTTTTCTGGAAAACCTAGAAAACGGTTTGAACAAGTTGTCTGACAGAGTTTGACCGTGTGTTTTATATTGATTCTGTTGATTATAATCTAAGTTTTTGTTTTGGTATTGTACCTTAACATAAGAACTACATGTTTGAGCTATCAAAACACATGAAATAAGACCAGGACATAGATTAAACTGTGGTTGAATATAGCAACTCGGTACTGTTTAAGCCCAGAAAAACCTAGAATGGGTTTGACTGCTTCTTTGAAGCTCTAGATCTTGCCGTATTGTTATTGTTTGATCAAGATGTTGGTTGTGTGTTGTAGTATTACATTTTGGCTACACAATCACACTTCAAACAAGTCCAGAAATAATTTGAACAGAGAATTAAAGCCGGTCAAAGTAGACCCTTGAGGCTGCCGGCTGTCAATGTTCTTGAGCTCAAGAACACCAACAGCGACGCTTTGTGTCGCTAAAGGCCTATAGCGACGGTTTTAATTAATTTATTTTCTGAATATTCCGGAAATTAATAAAAAATAGAAATAAATTCTAAAAATTACCAAAAATGGTTTTAAAAATTATTTTAAATTATGAAAAATAATTTTTGACCAAATGGAATATTTTTCTTTAATATTTATAATTATTTAAATATTAAAGGTATTTAATTTATTTAATTAGTGTATTAAATAAATTAGAGAAAAATGATTTAATATTATGAAAAATCATTTTAAATAAGAATAATGTATTTAAAAATATTTTGAGTTATAAAATATAATTTTCAATATTTTTGGAGAATTTTCATTAATAAATTAATATTAATGATATTTGATTTATTTAATTATTATATTAAATAAATGAATTAAAAATGATTTTATTGATTTAAAAATCATTTAAAAATAAGAAAAATGATTTAAAAATATTTTAAGTTATAATTAATGACTTTTAATATTTGGATAATAATTTCATTAATATTTATATATTAATGGTGATGATTTAAAAATGATTTTAATTACTTTAAAAATCATTTAAGTAGAATATTGATGGTTTAAAAATATTTTAAGTTATTGATAATAACTTTAATATTTTGAAAAGTATGTTATTAATATTTTGATATTATTAAATATTAATAATGGTACGATTAATTGATAATTGAATCATTTGAAAATGATTTGATATTTGAAAAATTATTATAAATTATAATAATTGTTTGATAATTATTAAAAGCTTCTGAAAAATATTATAAATGATAATTGATTTATCTAAATTAATATTGAAGCTTAGAGACCACGTGTAAATGACAATCAATGTGTTAATTGTCGGATAGGGTGACC
The DNA here is from genome assembly GCA_020205505.1 of Panax japonicus. NCBI lineage: Eukaryota > Viridiplantae > Streptophyta > Magnoliopsida > Apiales > Araliaceae > Panax > Panax japonicus. The sequence continues at coordinate 37,369,309 of CM035099.1, read as the reverse complement.
AGAACACCGAGAATGGACCGAAGTCCAACCAGACTAAGTTAGTTTGACTTTTTAAGTGTTTATATAGGTTATAAACACTAATGTGGCTGTGTGGTAATGTGTCTAGGAGAAGTTTGACTGTGAATTACAGTGCTGTGTGTTATGAAATATTGTGCTAATTGTTAGACCGATATTATTGGTTATAGGTCTTTCGAAAGCAGATAAGTATTTTGTGTAACTGTAATCAGCGGAAGAGGCAAGTTCCCTAACTCAACCTTGAGTTATTTCATTCAATTATTATTGGTGGATAATTATTGCTAATTATGCCACGTCCAGGGATTTATTGTTGAAATTAAATTATTGAATTAGAAAATATATATTCGTAGAATTAATGTTGTTGGATATTCATATCTGTAGAAGTTAGAATTGACAGTACAGATAATTCCTGTTGATTGTCAAATTATGTTGAGAAATGTCTTAGCCAATTATTCTGGTTAGACAAACATTTGTAAAACTTGTTAGGTTTGAGAAGAGAAGCTAATAGAATTTGAAATCCCAGTATTTCGTTGTAAAATCAAACTTTTGATTCTAAGACTGAGAAGAACAACCTTTTATATAAATGGAACATTTTGTTGGTTGTGAATTCTACCTTTGCGCGCATTTTGAGTATTATGCATAATATAGGGTACAAAGAGTTAGCCTGCTCTGAGTACTTGCAGAGGGGTATGATTTAATCTTTATGGTTATCTGATAGACCTGAGTATTTATCAAAGTAAATCTTTGATATCTACCCGAGAAAATAAAGTTCAAGATCTTGTGTGATCACTCAGTATAAATCTGGAGAAATATTTCGTTCGTAGAATTGATTCTAGATTATTCACTAGAATACCGTAGAAACTTTGAAAGCGTTGTACTCTTTCATTAGTGAATTATTATATTGTATAGAATACGAGAAAACTTGTTATTGAATAACGATTTGTTCAGCTATTTCAAAGTTCCCCGAACTTTGGTTTCATTCTATCAAAATAGATAGTCTGTTGTTTTGAATCCTTATACATTTATTGTATGTATTAACTTGCGGGGCAAATTAGTTGCTCACCCTTGCTAAATAAAAATTTTTTCAGCTAGGGACGAAGTTGCAGGAGGTGCTGCAAAGGACAAGGGAAAAGGCGTAGTTATAAATTAGTTATGTTGAACATATTTATTATGTTGTATTGTAAACCCTTTTTGTATAACTAAAGGGTATGTTTGTAAAGTTAAGGTTAGAAAACCTGGGTGATGTATTAAGAAACTCTGATAGAAACTTATGTAAGATACTATCTATATATAATATGGGTAGTTAAATGTTATTTATATTGTGGATCGTGAACACCAAACTCGGGAGTCAGGTAACCCGGATTTGGGGGTGTCACAGTACCTACAATGGACTCAATACTTGTGTTCTTAAAATGAAATTGTATGTTCGAAAGTGAACTATGTCACGAACACATCATGTGGACATTCTGACTTTATGAGTAAGATGATATAGTTTATATTGACATGAAATGCAAGACTAAAGTGATTGAGCACACTAGCATGCATGATTTAAAGTTAAGAATATTTTAATGATAAGAAATTTAAGACTTTTCAATGTGAACTTGACCAAGACGTTTATCTAGTAAGTATTGATCATTTGAGCATGCATGTGGCTTTAATATATGTTGTAAATGCATAAGAGTTAGATGTCAAGATTTCTTGTATGTAATAAGTTGGCTTAGTGTTAAATTCAAAGAAAGTTAGAATGAGAAAGCTAATGCCATCAAGAAATGAGTAAAATACGTTATGACCATGCAAGCTTGCATATTAGGACTCATTATGCCTATTGATATATTAACATGAATATCGTTTGGTTAATGTATGGTTCTCACTTATTCACACAAAGTCATGAAAGGAAAATTTCTTAAATATGAGCTATATGGATAATGAATACATGTGTTATCTATATATAAGCATGACTACTAAGTATTGTATATCCAAGTTACAAAGCATGATGATTACATGACCATTTTATGTTTTTAATGACATATAAATTGTAAGTTAAACTTGTGGTAGTGAATTCAAGTATGGTCAGGTGTTATATGTGAAACTCTAGCGTGTATTGTATGTATAAGTGTATGTTAGAGTTGGACTGAAGTCAGGAAGTGCAGAAGCTCAACCTTGGTCTGGCCAAGGGATAGCGCAGCTGCGCCGCCCCTAAGCCTAGACCGGGCGCAGCTGCGCCGTCCTACAGTTCTGAATAGATTCTGTTTTTTGGTTCTGAAATTTAAGGCATGCTTATATGATTTCTTTATCTTGTAATATATGACCAATATGCCATATAATGTGTTGAGAAGCATGCTATGTGATGACTTGATTCTTTTAAGTGTAGACTCGTACTAGTTTACACATACACATTGAAAAGATCGACTTGTTAATGTTAGGTCATTTCAACGCAAGTAATTAAAGCTAGAATTAATTATAGCTGAGCAAACAGGCAAGTTTCCTGAATTCTTACTCTTTTACTTGAGCAAGTTCCCTAAACTTACTCCAATTATTATTGATCAAGTTTCTTTGAACTTCTCTCTTTGATTGCGCAAGTTCCTTGAACCCTACTTTTATTGTGCAAGTTCCCTAATCTCACTAAAATTTATATTGAACGAGTATTTGAACACTATTTTTATTGTGTTGCAAGTTTCCTAACTTACACAAATCTGTTTGTTGTGAAAGTTTCTTATTCTTCTCATATTGTATTGAGTAAGTTATTCTTGAATTGAAAGTTATTCATTTAAGCTTGAATTTTATTTCCAAGCATGCTATTAAGTGGTTTAATTACCTTACAATTATTCCACATCGATATTATTTATATTCGTATTTAGTGCACTTAAGTTCGTACAGTCTTGGACTTGTATATCATTTAAAGTTCAAATAATTCTTGAACTGTGTAAGATAGAGTCTGAACCTTTGTTCGGTTAGACAAGCGTATGAAGTTTTATAAAAGCTAACCAAACTTATTGAGGGTAAGGATTCTTAGACTGAAAGAACACCCCTTTCTATTATAGGGGAGTACCGAGTATCTAATTTAAGATACAAAGAGTAGATTTAAAAGTTATGCATAAACATAGAGTATGTGAGGCTGATCCCCTCAAGTACTTATTGTGTAGCCAGTAACCAAATGGTCAATTAACTATTGATTCCATTGGAGTGTTATAATTTAAAGTCTATTTGACTAGCAGTTATTCTAAAAGCAATCATTATCTTTGCTAATGATATTCATATTGTTGAATAATTCAGATATTCATATTGTTGAATCCATTGCCAAATATTTTTCCATTCATCATGATATATCCTTCTTGTTGTATTTAAACTTGTTGAGCTAACTTGTTTCTAATCCTTGCTATATCATGAATATATTGCAGCTAAGCCCGAGAACTTAGAGAAGGACAAGGGTAAAGGAATGATGTAGAATAGTGGCAAGGAGCAGACTTTACCTTGCGCTTAGTTTAAATTACTGTTATGTAATATGAACCCTAATGAATATTATAGGGTATGTTTGGAAGATGATATTAAGGTTATCATATCTTGGGACTAGTTACACCTTTTGAATGAACAACGTATGTTTATTATATTCCGCATTTTAGTTATCGTATGTTGTTTAGAGGAGGATGTTTGTGTTTTTTGTGATGACTGAACCGGGGTCAGAGGACACAGATTCGGGGGCGTCACAGGTTGGTATCAGAGCTGTAGGTTATAAATGTTAGGAATGCGAAACCTAGGTTATAACCTTAGTAAAAAACTAAAGTAGAGTATGTAAGGATGGGTGGAGAAAATTCATCGAGTTTTATTGTGATACTAAAGTTGTTTATTTAAATCAAGAATGATTAATAGACGTCTTAAACTTCTTAATGCTAACATGGATAGCATATCACATAAAGCATAATAGTTTTCTTCCTTTCCTCAGATCATGTCGCCTAGAAGAATACCGCAGAATCAAAGGGAGGAAGGATCCATTAATAATGGTGGATGGGCAAATGTTGATCCAATGCAGAACATCATTAACCTATTAACTGAGGCAAGCAGACCCTTATCTGCAGCAGGGCAGCTAGGACAACACTTGGCTAGCTTTAAGGACTTTAAATTGGTAGGACCACCGGTGTTTTGAGGAACCCTGGACCCAATTGAAGCACATACATGGATAGAAGAGATAGAGAAGGTGTTTGAAGTTGCACGTGTGGCCGAAGCACAGAAGACGAGTTTTTCCACTTTCATGACGAAGGGCGAAGCTAACTATTGGTGGAAAACCAATAAGAGGCGAGCAAAAGAGGGAGTTATTCCATGGGACAGATTTAAAGAGCTATTCCTTAAGAATTACTTCTCAGAGAATATGCAACAGGATATGGAAGTTATGTTTTTGGAACTGAAATAAGGTAGTATGTCGGTCATAGAGTATGCATTAAAATTTAATGAGTTGGCCCGATTCGCTTCACATTAGGTTGACTTGGAGGCCATGAAGGCAAGGAGGTTCGAACTAGGACTGAAACCATGGGTACAGAAGGCATTAGCTATATTAAAGATTAAGACTTACTATGATCTTTTGGAAAGGGCTATCATTGCCGAAGGAGGCAATGAAGCCATGGCTCGATTCAAGCAAGAAAAGAAGACAAGTCAATAAGGACAGAAAGGGGGAAGCTAAGAAAAGTATGAAGTGCAACAACTATGGGAGGAGTCACTCGGGGGAGTGTATGAATGGAAAAAGTGTCTATTATCGTTGTGGACAACCGGGGCACATGGCTCCTTAGTGTCCAAATAAGCAGAAGGGAGGATATTTCTTGTGTGGGGCCACAGACCATCAAATTATGGACTGTCCGAAGAAAAAGGGCGATGCAACTAGTGGCAACCGTAACAACAACAATAATGGACTGAATATTGGAGGGTCGGCTAGTCAAGCCAATAGACCAACGACACGAGCATTCAACATGACAGTACAGGATACAGTGGAGTCTAAGGACGTGGTGTCAGGTATCATTCCGATCAATGATATAGATGCATACATGTTATTTGATTCGAGTGCTACCTGCTCTTTTGTTTCTGAAGAATTTGCTAAACAAGTAGACTTACCGCATAAGAGAATAGAACACCTTATGAACATAGAAGTAGTGAATAAGGAGATTATCCCCATAAAATACATTCATATGAATTGCTATACCGAATTGTGAGGATTTAAGCTCAAAGTGGATTTGATACCGATTCGTTTGGGGAAGTTCGATGTAATCCTTGGAATGGATTGGTTATCGGTTCATGGAGCAGTTATAGACTATAAGAAGAAGTGTGTACACCTTAAGACTTTGAATAAGTTAAAGGTGGTATTTTATGGTAGTAAACTGCCGAGATAATCTCATTGTCTAACGATGGTGCAAGCGTAGAGATTGCTTAGGAAGGGTTGTATACGTTATTTGGCTCATGTAGTTAATACTTGATGAGTCGAGGGTGAAATGAGTCAGATACCTATTGTAAGGGATTTCGTTGATGTCTTCCCAGACGAGATTCTGGGATTGCCACCAGATATAGAGATTGAGTTTGTCATTGATTTGGCACTAGGGACAACACCGGTATACAAAGCGCCGTATCGTATGGCACCGATAGAGATGAAAGAACTGATGACTCAATTACAAGGGTTGTTAGATAAGGGATACATTCGACCGAGCATATCACCATGGGGAGCACCAGTCTTATTCGTAAAAAAGAAAGATGGGTCGCTAAGACTTTGTGTCGACTATGGAGAGTTGAACAAGGTCACCATTAAGAACAAGTACCCATTGCCCAGGATAAACAATTTATTTGATCAGTTGAAGGGGCTTAGTACTTTTCAAAGATTAACTTGAGGACCGGTTATCACCAATCGAAAGTGATGCTGGAGGATATTCCAAAGACGTCATTTAGAACTCGGTATGAACACTTTGAGTTTTTGGTAATGTCATTTGGATTGACGAACGCGCCAACAACATTTATGGATTTAATGAACATAGTGTTCAAGAAATATTTGGATAAGTTTGTTGTGGTATTCATTGATGACATTCTAGTATATTTAAAAACAGAGGAAGAACATGCCGAGCATCTTCGGATAGTATAGGAGACATCAAGGAGGGTGAAGCTGTATGAAAATTCTCCAAGTGTGAGTTTTGGTTGCAGAGAGTGCTATTTTTAAGGCACATTATCGACAAGAATGGTGTTTTGGTGGATCCAACGAAGGTAAAAGCGGTTATAAATTGGGAGCAGCCGAAGACGCCGACCAAAATCATGAGTTTCTTAGGATTGGAGGGATACTATCGAGGATTTATTTGAGATTTTTTGAAATTAGCATCACCATTGACCAATCTTACCATAAAAATAGTTATGTTTATTTGGACGGAGATGTGTGAACAGAGTTTCCTAGAATTGAAGAAGAGGCTTAGTCAAGCACCTGTGTTGGCTTTACCGGATAACACTGGAGGATTTATAGTGTATAGTGATGCGTCACACAACGGTCTTGGTTGTGTACTGATGCAACACGGAAGGGTCATTGTGTATGCTTCACGTCAGCTAAAAGATTATGGAAAGGGATATCCGACTCATGACGTGGAGTTAGCATCGGTAGTTTTTGCCTTGAAGATTTGGAGGCATTTTTTGTATGGCAAGAAGTGTGAGATATATACAGATCACAAGAGTTTGAAGTATATCTTCACGTAGAAAGAGTTAAACATGATGCAGCGCCAATGGCTAGAATTGATTAAAGATTATGATTGTAAGATTCTATACCATCCAGGAAAAGCAAATGTAGTGGCAGATGCCTTGAGTAGAAAAGACAGTGAAAAGTTATTGAAGTTGACCATTCAAGAAGAATTAGTGAAAGATTTCGAACGACTAGACCTTGAGATTAAGTATCCAATGGAGACCAACGAACAATTATTTTCAGTGATGGCGAGTCCGACTTTATTAGATAATGTTAAAGAGGCACAAGAAAAGGATGAAGATTGCAATAACATCAAGAAGCGATTGATTGGAGGTGATTAATTGAAATTTAAGATTGATAGCACTGGACTGCTAAGATTTGAAGGACGAATTTGGGTATCGCTATTACTAGAACTAAGAAAAGAAATTTTGCAAGAAGCGCACAGTACGAGATACTCGATACACCCAAGAAGCACGAAGATGTACCAAGATTTGCGTCATCACTTCTGGTGGCCAAACATGAAGAGAGAGGTTACGGAATGCATAAGTAGATGTCTAACTTGTCAGATAGTCAACGTAGAGCACCAACAACCAAGCATGTTATTACAACCATTAGAAATTCCAGAATGGAAATGGGAGCATATCACAATGGACTTTCCGGAGGGGCTTCTGGAAACACAGAAAGGGCACAACGCTATATGGGTGATTGTAGATCATCTTACTAAGTCATCTCACTTTTTGCCTATTAAGATGAAGTATAGTTTGGACCAGTTATCCAAATTGTATGTTAAGGAAATTATCTCGAGGCATGGGGTGCCAGTATCTATTATTTCAGATAGAGATTCGCGATTCACGTCAAACTTCTGGAAGAGTCATTAAGAAAGAATGGGGACACAACTACAAATGAATACCACGTATCATCTGTAAACTGATGGGCAGAGCGAGAGAACAATTCAAACACTTGAAGACATGCTCCGAGCTTGTCTGATGGACTTCAAGGGAGTTGGGAGGATCACCTTTTATTAGTAGAGTTCGCGTATAACAATGCCGCTGTATGAAGCACTGTATTGGAGGAAATGTAGAACGCCCTTATACTAGACCGAAGTATGAGAACGTCGACTGTTGGGACCAGAGTTGGTACAACAGATGGTGGAAATCATCAGGGTGATAAGAGCTCAACTAGTAGCAGCTCAAGATCGCCAGAAGAAGTATGCGGATTTACATCGTAAGAAGAGAGATTTTGAATTTGGAAGTTATGCTTTTCTAAAAGTATTTCCCTATAAAGGGAAGATTCATTTTGGAAAGAATGGCAAGTTGAGCCCTAGGTTCATAGGACCGTTCAAGATTCTGATGCGAGTCGGTGAAGTAGCGTACGAGGTAGCGTTACCTCCTGAACTTGAGCACATTCACAATGTGTTTCATGTGTCAGTATTACGACCGTATAAACCAGACTACAAGCACGTTATCTCCTATGAACTAATTCAAGTCGAGAAAGACTTATCGTATAAGGAAGTTCCTGTCCAGATACTAGATAGGAAGGAGCAGAAGTTGAGGAATAAGATTATCCATTCCGTTAGGATTCTCTGGAGGAACCACGCAGTAGAAGAAGCTACGTATGAGCTAGAAGAGAAAATGAGAGTGAATTATCCGTTTTTATTTGAGTAACCTTATTTTTGTAATTCCGAGGACGGAATTTTTATAAAGGGGGTGGGATGTCACATCCACAAATTTTAAACTCCCTATTAACTAAATATGTGATTTAATTTTTTATAAGTTAGTTTTGTGAGTCTATTTAAACCATATGTGGATATGAATTGATTAAAGGGAGTCACTAATAGTTATATAAATTAGTGGATTAGCCCTAAGATTCTAATATCAAAGACTTGATAAGATTATTAATTAAATATTCAATTTATTTAAATATAGTAGCAAGAGTTGAACATATTGGTTAATTGCAATTATGAGTAATTAATTGATAATGTGTTAATTAATAATTATTATGAGTAAATAATAATTAATGAGTATAATATGATTATATGTTAATTAATTAATTTGTGCAATATAGTAAACCTTTATTATATGGTAGTTAACTATATATTTTTTATAGTACAAGGTGGGACATTAATATGTCTATATATTATATATATAGACTATATAGTAAGAGTTATTTACATTCATGTGAGTTGCATAATAATATTGTTCTATGATATGAAGTGTGTGGGTAAACATTCATGTATATCCTATTGACATAAAATTATATCAATTGCTAAATTAATAATGATTTTATTAAGTTATTATGATAATAATAGACATGGTAATGGAAAATGTACATAATATATATGTATGTGCACTACTTGATACCTTGTAATTGGGAAATACAGTATATACTCTTTAAATCATTATAACCCTATGTTATATGAAATAAATTGTGTAGACATATTTTATAACCAAAGTTTATATTATGTGTATATATGGTATAAGCCAACTGTTGCATTTCAATGTTTGCAAATGCTGGGATTTCTTTGTCGCATAATTAAAGTCCCATTTCTTTCTTCCCATGTGAACAAGCTAGCAAGCCTAGCCTAGCTTCATCTCAAATTCATCAAACCTAGATCAATTAGTGGATGGAGAGTGGGATTCATGATTGAGATTACCAACTCTCACAAACTCTCTCTTACCCATTATACATTCTTGAAATCCAATGTTTTGATTTATGAGGTAATGGTATTATCTAGTTAACCATTCTTTTATAAATAAGACCTTCATCTTCCTCATTACAATTTGCTGAGAATTAGTTTGCTAAGAGTGAATAGATTGATAGATTGCAGCTGAATTGAGTCACAAAGGTATAAATTCCATTTCTATTCTTTATTTTTGATAAATTGTTTAATGGGTTGATTCTTTGAATTAGCATGACTTAGCATACTAACATTGTGTTAGGATGTATGTGTATATACATAGAACCTGTAATTATGGTTGGGAACATATTTTAATCAAGAAAAATCGGAGTTGGTTATGCACTGCAGAATAGAGCAGTTACTGCTTTTGGTCCCGTACTGGCGCAGTTGCGCCCTAATTATACTAGGGTGCAGCACAGCTGCGCCGTAACCAAAACTCAGTTTCTATTTTTACCATGGCACATATGCGTCCTAATTGTACTAGGTTGCAGCGCAGCTGCACTAGACCTGCACCAGACCTGCACCAGACCTGATGTGTTCTGTTTTGTTTCATTTGTGCTAACTTGTTAGTACATTGTTAGAGCAATCATGTAAACTATTTTAGCAGACACACATAAGCATGAGCATGTAGTATGAACATTTATAACCATGTTAGTACCTACAATGGACACAATACTTGTGGTCTTGAAATGAAATTGTAAGTTAGAAAGTGATCTTTGTCACAGACACATCATGCGGGCAATCTGACTTTATGAGTAAGATAATATGGTTTATATGGACATGAAATGCAAGACTAGAGTGATTGAACACACTAGCATACATGATTGAAAGTTAAGACTATTTCAAAGATAAGAAATTTAAGACTTTTCAATTTAAACTTGACCAAGACGTTTATCTAGTAAGTTTATATCATTTGAGCATGCATGTGGCTTTAATATATTTTGTAAATACATAAGAGTTATATGTCAAGATTTCTTGTATGTACTAAGTTGGTTTAATGTTAAATTCAAAGAAAGCTAGAATGAGGAAGCTAATGCCATCAAGAAATGAGTAAAATACGTTATGAACATGCAAGCTTGCATATTAGGACTCATTATGCCTTTAGATATATTGGCATGAATATCATTTGGTTAATGTATGGTTCTCACTTATTCACACATAGTCATAAAAGGGAAATTTCTAAAATATGAACTATGTGGGTCAAGTATACATTTGTTGTCTATATACAAGCATGACTATTGAGTATTGTATAAGCAAGTTACAAAGAATGATGATTACATGACCTTTTAATTTTTTTAATGACATATAAATTGTAAGTTAAACCTGTAGTAGTGAATTCAAGTATGGTCAGATGTTATATGTGAAACTCTAGCATGTATGTATGTTAATATGTATGTATAAGTGTATGTTAGAGTTGGACTGAAGTCAGGAAGTGCAGAAGCTCAACCTTGGTCTGGCCAAGGGATAGCGCAGCTGCGTCGTCCCTAAGCCTAGACCAGGCGGAGCTGCGCCGTCCTGCAGTTCTAAATAGATTCTGTTTTTGGTTCCGAAATTGAAGGCATACTTATATGATTTCTTTACCTTGTAATATATGACCAATATGCCATATAATGTGTTGAGAAGCATGCTATGTGATGACTTGATTCTTTTTAAGTGTAGACTCGTACTAGTTTACACATACTAATTAAAAAGACCGATTTGTTAATGTTAGGTCGTTTCAACGTATATAATTAAAGCTATAATTAATTGTAGCTGAGCAAACAGGCAAGTTTCCTGAATTCTTACTCATTTAGTTGAGCAAGTTCCCTAAACTTACTCCAATTATTATTGAACAAGTTCCCTAAACTTACTATTTAGCAAGTTTCTTTGAACTTCACTCTTTGATTGTGAATTTTCCTTGAACCCTATTTTTATTGTGCAAGTTCCCTAATCTCACTCAAATTTATATTGAGCGAGTATTTGAACACTATTTTTATTGTGTTGCAAGTTTCTTAACTTACACAACTTTGTTTGTTGTGAAAGTTTCTTATCCTTATCATATTGTATTGAGTAAGTTATTGTTGAATTGAAAGTTATTCATTTAAGCTTGAATTTTATTTCCAAGCATATTATTAAGTGGTTAATTACCTTACAGTTACTCCACATCAATATTATTGATATTTGCACTTAGTGCACTTGAGTTCGTACAGTCTTGGACTTGTACATCATTTAAAGTTCAAATAATTCTTGAACTGTGTGAGATAGAGTCTGAACCTTTGTTCGGTCAGACAAGCGTATGAAGTTTTTTAAAAGCTATCTAAACCTATTGAGAGTAAGGATTCTTAGACTGAAAGAACAACCCTTTCTATGACAGGGGAGTACCAGGTATCTAATATAAGATTCAAGGAGTAGATTTAAATGTTATACATATAAATAGAGTACGTGAGGCTGATTGTAAGACCCCAAAATTTATGAAATAAAAGTATTCAAATTTCTTATAATTATGCTTTTATTTAGTAAATGGTTAAATTGATAAAGATTAAAGTTAAGGGTGATATTTGAAAATTTTGCAAAGTAAGCAAGTTGATATAAAATATTCGTTGTGTAGCAGAATATTCGATTGGTCGGGAAATATTCGTTTTAATAGGGAATATTCATATGAAGAAAAAATCATTGGTGAACCCCACAACGAAAGTATTGTAGTAGTTAGAAAATGACACAAATATATTTTTATAACGGCGAAAGCTTTACCGTTAAATTGTTGAACTACCCGGTAGTAATAGTACAGTAATACGCGTGGTTGCATAGTAGCACACGGTATTGATTATTGATGCTTACGTGAGGAGTCACTTAGTTATACTCAATTATTGCTACAGTAATTGCTACATAATATCTCTCATATTATTGATTCAATTATTGCCACAATATCATCTGCATAATATTTATTATTATTAAATTAATATTTTGAGACGACAAAGTTATTCATATTATTATTTGCAATATTGACGATGTCTAGAAAGTTCTATCGAGGAGAGATTTGGTCACCTAATCACGCGCCAATAGGGAAAAATCCTTATCGAAAAGCCGCCATCTTTCATGGGAATGATCTAATTGTTAAATATTGTGAGTTATAATATTTATGATAAATAAGTTCGTGCTGATTAAAGATGAAATTAATAATTTCATTATGTTGGGATTATTAGTGTTAGTGGAAATCGACATCTATTTCGATAATAATGGATATCTGGAGGTTATATCGACCAATCGGGTAATTAATCGGATAAATGAGCAATTAATTGCTCTTAATTCACATGCGTATAACTATTTGTTCACATGTGTGTACTATTGACTCACATACATGTACTATTAAGGGAGGTGATGCAAGATTTATAATACTTGTATGACTAATTAAAAATGGACGTATAGATGAAGGTACTATACTGTAATTATTTTTTTCACATGCTTAGAACTATTGATTCTCATGATTGTACTATTGATTCACATGATGTACTATTAGAGGAGGTGGTGCAAGTATGATAATACTTGCAGGAATAAATTAAAAATGAAGGAAAAGACGAAGGTATTATACTGTAATATTTTGAGTCCCAAAACGTGCAATTATCGAAATTATGTTTTCCTATAAATAGAAGCTCATTCTTCCTTCATTCTCACCAATTCACTAAGACTCACAAGAGCAATTATAGAGAGAGAAGCTATAGAAAGAAAGAATAAGAGAAGTCTACTACTTCACTATTCCAGTATCGAGTCTTCTTTTGAGGTAATGGGTATTATTTATTTCCTATTCTGAAGAGATATTATTTTTCGTATTCGTATGAATATTATTCTCGTTCAACATTCGTAAGGATTGTTACTCCAGTCTTTATTATTCTGTTTAAAGTCTTTAACATTTATCCTTGATTTTGTTTAATTAATGTTTATGTCATTGTCATCATCCTCATGCTTATATTGTGATGAAAGCCATCTTTAGCTTACGTACATAGATGGACTATTGATTGGTATTATTATGACCAGGGATCATTCGGTATAATCATGACCCGTAATGTTATAAATGATATGGTAAAAGTCCTCAATGGGCCGTAGTGCATTGATGGCTAGTTATTGATATGATTATGATCAGGGATTATTCAGTATAATCATAACCAATAATGATTACATGAATATCATTTGCCTGTAGTGTATGGTTTATTGGATGATGTGGTTTATTTATTAAGTTGAGTCTCAACAATAAAACTGATGAAAAACTTTTTAAATCATAGAAGATAGTAGATATCATGCTCTACTTGACTCTTCTAATGGATTGCTTATTCTGCTGCAGTTGTTGATCTAAAACTTATTGTCTATTGTATTCTATCAGTTGTTATACTGTTGAAGGCTAAGGATAATTTATTCTTTATTATCTTAGTCATAATATTTCTTACTGGGCTAGTTGAGCTAAAACTTTTCTTTCATTGTTCTCTTCAAGAAATGAGAATGTAGCTGAGACTAGTCAGGGAACGGAGTGATGGTCTAGGATAAGTGGCTTTAGTAGTCTTCAGTATTCTGTGAAATAGTGTGATAATAATTGTAATAAAGACTCCATTGAGTGTGGATATTGTCTAGAAGACAATATTCATGTAAAAACTCTCAGCTATGTTTTATCGTATTTTTAATTATAGTTGTATAAAAGAAGTTTTTATTTGATTTATGTACCATGTTTCTGGCGACCCAAGATGGGTGATGTATACCTATTTTGGGGGCGTCATAGTTATTATCAAAGCTTAGGGATATGATTCCTGGCTGAGATGTGAGAAAAGTACTAGGAGGGGAGAGACGAGGAATTTCTTCGCTAGTATGACCTACCTAAGTTTATTTGTTATTTAATTGGTCGGTCAGAGTATAGGGATAATATGTGAAATGTCAATTAACCATTATTTTGTGGCAGTGTTTGAAAATGGCATATGAAAATGTTGAGATAAGCAATGAAGCACATGAGACTGTTGAGTCACCAACGATTAATACCTAGTATAATGTGTAATAGGAAGATAATAATCCTCAAGTAAACAACAACACTGATCAAATAATGAACGATGGGATGTTCAGAGGGTTTATACAATTTATGCAACATCAGACGAGAGTGACTCCTTTTCAAAATGCAGGTGAAAATACTGGCAACTCTCGGATGGTCACCGCTAAGAAGTTCAAGGAGCTGGGACACCGAAGTTTTTGGGAGAGCCAAAACCACTTAAATCGAAGACTTGGATAAAGCAAATCACTAAGATATTTGATGTCTTGCGATGCTCCAAGTAGAAAAAGGTTCCCTTTGCCACCTTCATGTTGCGATGAGAGGCAGATTACTGGTGGGAATCAGTAAATCGTACTCAGCCTGCCGCACTGAAGATATCTTGGGAGAAATAACAAGAACTGTTCAACGACAAGTACTTTCCTGAAAGTATTCATCACATAAAGGAGGTAGAGTTCATCAAGTTGGAGCAAAACAATATGACCATGTCGCAGTACGAAGCTATGTTTGTCGAGTTATCCCAGTTTGCGTCCCACTTGGTTGATAATGAGGAGAGAATGATGCGGATGTTTCTAAGAGGTTTGAAACCTAAGATATGTTAATACCTTATTTCTCACAAACTTTGTTTATATTCAGATGTTATGAATATGGCTCAGTTATTGGAGCGCCATAATGAGTCATCCCAACCAAAAGATAATGACCAATAACACGATAATAATCGTGTTAGGTTTGTAATATTCAAGAACGCAATCAAATTGCACAAAATATGCGGAAACGTGTAAAATCAGAGTTTTAAAAATTTTACAAACCATAAACCCGGATCACCCTTTATGCATAATTATTAATTAGACGAAAAGATATGAATAAGAATCATACCCTTGAAGATCCAAGCTTCCTCAGGTACAAGTTCACCTCCAATCATTTTCGCGTTCATCTTGAATCCACCGGGTTTGGTTCCTTCCTTTTATCAACGTTAGCCACCCAAGTGTTTGGCCTCTATAGGTGATCCACCAAGGAAGAAGAAGAATTCAAGAAGATGGGTATTTGGCTCAAACCCTAGTTTTCTATCTCTATAGAAAAGGCGTACTCTCCAACTATTGGAATTACATATATCTGATATCTGATATAAGACTCATCTTATAAAGATATCAAGTAACCCTATTAAAAATAAGGTATTATTTATTTAATTAAACTCTTTTAATTAAATGGGCTCCCTAATCTTATTAGGGATAATTAATTAAACTCCTTTAACTAATTTTCCCTCCTAATCCTATTAGGAATAAATGAGAGTACTTATATTAAATTAATTCCTAAACTCTTTTAGAAATTAAAATAATAATAATTGTAATAATATTAATAAGACTCCTCTTATTAATTTATATTTAATATTTCTAAAATATTAAATAATAAATATTAAGCTATTTAATTTATTCTATCACCATAGATTAAATTAAATATACTTAACATATTATTACGATTATGCCATTAACTTCTTAAATAATTATTCATCCTTTTATGGTGTGACCCTTTAGGTTCTCCATATTAAACCGGTTGTGAATAAATCAATTAGAACAATTCTAATCTTATTTAAATAAATAAATTAAACTAATAATTTATTTAAATAAATAATATTTATTCTACAATAGGGATAAGCCTCCCTAGCGATCAACGACTTTCCAGATAATATAGATTTTAACATTAATCATAAAAGAACCTTTGAGTAAATAGTTACCGTACAATTCAATCCTTCCACCATACAATGTTCCAATTAAATATAAGACATGGAATTTCTGTCAAGTCTTATTTTATTTAATTATATGTATTTCGACTCTTAAATGCACAACTCCAAATAATGCAAATTAGAAACTCCTTTCTAATTTCATTCTGCCTTGGCCAAGGACTACTGAGTTGTCATTTATCGAATCACATAGGACATTTCTCTTCTTTTACTAGAAGTGGTAGATTCTTTATTGATCATACATTATCTCCATGTACAACTTATTATACCCAAGCATACCCTTTGATATACCCTAAGGGTCTTAAGGAATAAGTCAAAGTATAACTCATCATACACAAGATACTATGATGATCTCAAGTCCTAGGATCACTTGTACTACTATCACTACAGAAATTCCTATTGACATGCAAGTAAAACTCCATTAGGTATTCCTTAGCGAGTCACGTTCAGTGAACTTATTCTCTAATAAGCACCTACATACTTGCTTTAGTGTCTCCACACAAATGATCATGAGATCAATCATCCTCATCCAATGAGCAAGCAACGTATGTACCAATCTATCCGGATTCACTAATCCCCAATTTAGTAATCCAACGATTGGGAACTATTTTAGTTTTAAGCTTTCTAAGAATTTAGATCTCATTAGAATGATCATCATCATTATTCTAAAAGCATTGCTTAAAACTATGGGTTTATCACATATTATAAAACAGCATCATGTAGATAATTAAAAGCCTTTAATAAATAAATACTTTTTATTAATAAATGAATAAGATTGTTTACAAAGTATATGCTTTATCATCAAACATGATTGGCTTGTGTGCATACTACTTTCAATCTCCCACTTGCACTAAAGCCAATCGTCATGGTATCTCATACTCTTCTTCTCTAAGTGACGATTATCCTGCTGTTGGATAAGCTTCAGTAAATGGATATGTAATGTTGTTCTTGAGAGTCCACTATCTCTATAGTGATTTCCCATCTTTCAATGATTCCTATAATCAAATGAAAGTGCCACAACACATGTTTGGATCCAAGATGAGACTTAGGAACTATTCCTAGTTCTGTAATGAACTTTTAATCCAAACAATCAACTTGCAGCTTCATTTATAGCTATATACTTTGTCTTTATCACTAAACCAGCAACTCTTTGCTGTTTGGAACCTTTCCAATTCACTGCACCACTATTCAAGGTAACGATTTACCTTAAAGTGGATTTTCTGTCGTCTTGGTTCGTCTGAAAAACTTGAGTCTGTTAAGCCCTCTAGTTTTAATTCAGACCCGCCATGAATTATATCACATCCTTAGTGCAGGTTAAGTACTTTAAGATGTTTTTCACTGACTCATAGTGAACTTCTCCAGAATATGACTGATCAACATCAGGTCGCGTATATTTCATTGCATACATGATTGTCACTCATGCGATCTCTCTTTTAGGAGTCTATGGGGACTATTAAGAGAGATACACTCCATGACTCATTAACATGAGACATCCCATGGAGTTTGCCATGCTAAACGACTTTAGCATCAAATGAATATACGTTCCTTGGGTTATCAGAGCATCCTTTTAAATCTATCTATATAGATTTGCATCCCCAATTAAGATACTCTTCCCAAATCATTCATGGAGGAATGTTTAGACAACTTTATCTTTACTGATTATAGCATTGGTATGTAATTCCTCATCTGTATTATATCAACATATAATACCAGAAATGTCACGACGCTCCCACTGACCCTTTTGTACACACTAGGTTCATTCTTGTTTTTGATAAAACCAAACTCTTTTGATTATCATATCAAAATGAATGTTCCATTTTTGAGAAGATTGCTTCAATCCATTTCTCTGAGTGTCTACAACTCTTACCTCATCGTATGTAACTGGATCATCATCTTCTATGATGCGTACCTCATCATCATCATCCATGATGAATCCATACCTCCTAGGTATCTTCGGTACTATTCCAGATTTACGATTCGGTTGTGGTACAATAGGTCCATCTACAGGTTCCTCTTATTTGACTTGTAGTGTTTTGTGGTTGTTGAACTTTTCAAGATGTATTATCCCCCCACTAGCCCCTTCAATGATAAACACCTTTATCTTAGAAGGCAGCATGTTTCACAACAAACACCTTTTGCTAAGTAGGATCATAGAACATATGCCCTAAACTTACTTTAGGATGTCCCACAAATCTGTACTTGTCAAATTTTGTCCCAAGCTTATCCTTTGAAACCATTTCACATAAGTTGGACAACCCCTTATCTTAGCATACTTAAGATTAGGAATCCTCCATGTCCATAACTTTTATGGAGTCTTGGGGCTGGATTTTGAGGTTACCTTTTCCGTAGATATGCAGCCATTTCTAGGACATGATCCTAGAAGGATACTGGAATGTTGGTAAAATCATTATGGACCGCACCATGTCCAACAAGGTACGATTTTTCCATTCAGATACATCAATCAATTATTGCGTATCAGGAGGCGTCCATTATGAGAAAACCATTTAAAATGATCTAGAAACTTATTGCACAAGTATTTATTCCTTGATCTAATCAAAGAATCTTAATACATTGTCAATTTGTTTCACTTCTGAATTCTTTGAACCTTTCAAATAATTCATACTTGTATTTCAGCAAATACACACATTCAACTCTTTGAATGATCATCTCCTTTTCTTATACTAATTTGTTCAATATGCAAAAATTATTTTCATGTAAGTCAAGTATACAAAATTTATTAAGTAATATTCCAGTTCTATACAAAACATTATTATTATAAATAGAACAACAATTGTTCTTAATTATAATACCAAAGATTTCATTGTCCAACAATAAAATAGAAATAATGTTTCTAACAAGAACAGGAATACAATAACAACTTATTGACTTAATAGATTTGCCCGTAGGTAATGCTAAACAATAAATTCCTATGGCTAATGCAGCAACCTTTGCTTCATTTCCCACACATAGGTTTACTTATATTTGTTTAGCTTTCTACTTCTACTTGGTCCATTCATAAATCTATATTTATGATAACCAAAGTCGGTATCCAATACCCAAGTAGAACCTTGACTTAAAGAAAATTTATTTTAAATCATGAACAAATTTGTATTTGTAACCGAAACTTCACTAAGCTTCTTTGGTTAGCCTCTGCAAGATACTTATTGCAGTTTCCTTCCAGTGTCCAGGCTTATTGCAGTGGAAGCAAACTCCTTTGCTATCCATATCAGTTTTGTTCTTATTATCCTTTGTTTATGCCTTTATATTTACCTTCTTAGAATCGTTCTTCTTTTCAGAAGATCCTTTGGCCCCTACCAGTAAGACATGGTATTTCTTGGTTGGAAAGTGACTCTCAACATTTTTCAACATGTTAAGCAAATCAGCGAGGCTGATATCTAGCTTGTTCAGATGAAAAATTCACAACAATTGTGAAATGAGTCCGGGAGTGAGTGCAAGATCAAATCTTGGCTCAACTCTCCATCCATGATAAAACCCGTTGTCCTAATTGATCAATCAAATTGATTATGTTAAGGACTTTTATCTATAACGTAGTGTCATCGGTCATTCTAGATCGGAAGAGCTCCTTAGATATCTGATATCTATCAGTCCTACTTTCCTCACCATCAACTACTTGATGTGCTGGAATATAATAGGAGCATCCATAGTTTCATGCTGACGCTGAAGCAAGTTACTCATGGATACGAGCATGATGCATTGAGCCAACTATGCATCATCTAGCCACTTTCTAAAAGTAGCAATATCTTCCTCAGAGGCATTGTCTGCAACCATTGCAGGGATAGGCGTATTAAGGACATAAGATAGCTTTTCAGCCATGAGAACTATTCTCAATTACCTTAACCAATCCTTTTAATTCGGTCCGGTTAATTTAGCATCTAATATGCTACGTAGTGATAGTAATTTAGACATTGTAAAATTCTGTAAATGAATTTATAATTAACAACATTTTAACATACATTCTTTTATTAATTACCAAAATAATTTAGGTCTTGTTTTAAATTGGTATCTCCCACTATTTTCTTTAAACTATATTACCCTCAATATATAGTTCAACAATATCTAATTAAAGATATGCTAGTGAGAATAAGGATCCCATTTCAAATGTATATAGCCTTGTGTGTGCACAACAAACTATATATAAATAAATAGGTAGACAACTCTTGTCAATTACATCAACTATGTAACTCCTTGTATTTTGCCTCTTAAATCATAATGGTCAAGTGTGTGCACATCTGAACTAAAACGATTTAAGTTAAGTCAGACCCAGCATTTCCATATAAGTGAAGAGAAAACTACAGCCCTTGTGTGTGCACAACAAAGCAGTAATGTTCAATTCCTTATAAACATCATATGTAATAAAAACAACATCTTAAATATTTAATAATTGCCTTGTGTGTGCACAACAAACTCATATTAAATATTCAATACTCTTTTGTTTCTATCATGCTAGAAGGCGACGTTCGATATTCCAAATATCTTTGAACGTTACAACTTAATATAAAATATTTGAGGAGTTTGCTATTAATTTGTCTCATCTTGTTTAGCGTGCATGCACATATATATATAAAATATGCGTCATATTAATGAACATGCGAAGCATGTTTGCATAATATATATATATATATATATATATATATATATATATATATATATATATATATATAATATAAGCATGCACATATAGAATACTATATTCTACCCGGATTGATTATGGACTTTTATTCTAGTTTGGTTCACTAGAGCCACCAAGTGAACCAAAAGGTCAAACCCTAGGGGTGCAAGAATTAATATTTAAATATAATTATTACATTTAAACCCGGGCTCCATTACAAATGGGTCTTCAAACGCTCCTTGCTCTTTGATCTCCAATTTTTCAAAATTAATTCTAAATATTCCTATTACAAAACTATTTTAAAATAAATAGAAACCTTGATCAGCAGTCAAGGGGAAGTACATAGGAGGGATGTTAGAATTTACATTAAAAAAAATTAGAGAAGACGAGGTACGCAGACCCCATTTAATAAAACTCATACATTCATGCATCCAACTAAAATAAAATCCAATCACATTGGTCAATAGTCCATAATCAATCCCATTTATTATCATACACATCACCATATGCATCAATAAATAACATTCATCTCATGAATAATAAACATTTAATATATATATTGATATCATTTAATGGGCAAAATTTAGTTAGTATAAAATCTAATTTTGAATCAAAATAAACTCCTTTATTTTAATCCAAATTTAAATCAAAATAAAACTATTTTATTTTAATTTATCCAATTTTGAATAAAATAAACTATTTTATTTTAATCAAAATTTTAATCAAAATAAACTCCTTTATTTCAATTAATTATGGAATCCAATTCCATATATATAAAAAATTATTAAAGGAAACACGGATTCTTTTTCCTATTCAATAATAAACTCCTTTATTTTGAATAATATGAAATCTTATTTCATATCTAAATAAACTCCTTTATTTAAGGAAATACATATTCTCTTTCCTATTCACAAATAAACTCCTTTATTTTGAATAATATGAAATCTTATTTCATATCTAAATAAACTCCTTTATTTAAAGAAAGATGGATTCACTTTTCCTATTCAAAATAAATTCCTTTATTTTGAATAATATGAAATCTTATTTCATATCTAAATAAACTCCTTTATTTAAGAAAATATAGAATTCAATTTCAACTCTAATTAGTTATCATGGAATCCAATTCCAACTCCAATTAGTTAGCATGAAATTCAATTTTAAAATTAAAATAAACTGTTATTTTAATTATAAAATTATTATATATATTCATATAATATATATATATATATATATATATATATATATATATATATATATATATATATCACATGCTACAGGATGGTTGCCACGCAAATTTGATTCCAGCACGGTTAATAAGATTAATGTTAATTTATATATATATATATATATATATATATATATATATATATATAATAGAGAGGAAAGATTTCATATATGTATATATAGATAACTTCATCCTGCAAAGTAACTGAAATCTTTTTCGCAAGCCTGCATCCCTTTTTAAATCTCACGTGACTCTTAAAAAAAAATCACCAGAAACTTTTAATACCAATCACCGTGATTGAAAAAAATGCACCCGTGGATAATCCGCGTGAATCGTGGGTGACGCAGGATCAATTTTTATTTTTTTTAATAAATTATATACAATAAATTATGCCCAATTAAATTGTTGTAAACACATATCAATATACATATCAAATCTGAACAATTAATAATTCGCATAAAGGTCTGGCTCTGATGCCACTGTTAGGTTTGTAATATTCAAGAACGCAATCAAATTGCACAAAATATGCGGAAACGTGTAAAATCAGAGTTTTAAAAATTTTACAAACCATAAACCCGGATCACCCTTTATGCATAATTATTAATTAGACGAAAAGATATGAATAAGAATCATACCCTTGAAGATCCAAGCTTCCTCAGGTACAAGTTCACCTCCAATCCTTTTTGCGTTCATCTTGAATCCACCGGGTTTGGTTCCTTCCTTTGATCAACGTTAGCCACCCAAGTGTTTGGCCTCTATAGGTGATCCACCAAGGAAGAAGAAGAATTCAAGAAGATGGGTATTTGGCTCAAACCCTAGTTTTCTATCTCTATAGAAAAGGCGTACTCTCCAACTATTGGAATTACATATATCTAATATCTGATATAAGACTCATCTTATAAAGATATCAAGTAACCCTATTAAAAATAAGGTATTATTTATTTAATTAAACTCTTTTAATTAAATGGGCTCCCTAATCTTATTAGGGATAATTAATTAAACTCCTTTAACTAATTTTCCCTCCTAATCCTATTAGGAATAAATGAGAGTACTTATATTAAATTAATTCCTAAACTCTTTTAGAAATTAAAATAATAATAATTGTAATAATATTAATAAGACTCCTCTTATTAATTTATATTTAATATTTCTAAAATATTAAATAATAAATATTAAGCTATTTAATTTATTCTATCACCATAGATTAAATTAAATATACTTAACATATTATTACGATTATGCCATTAACTTCTTAAATAATTATTCATCCTTTTATGGTGTGACCCTTTAGGTTCTCCATATTAAACCGGTTGTGAATAAATCAATTAGAAAAATTCTAATCTTATTTAAATAAATAAATTAAACTAATAATTTATTTAAATAAATAATATTTATTCTACAATAGGGATAAGCCTCCCTAGCGATCAACGACTTTCCAGATAATATAGATTTCAACATTAATCATAAAAGAACCTTTGAGTAAATAGTTACCGTACAATTCAATCCTTCCACCATACAATGTCCCAATTAAATATAAGACATGGAATTTCTGTCAAGTCTTATTTTATTTAATTATATGTATTTCGACTCTTAAATGCACAACTCCAAATAATGCAAATTAGAAACTCCTTTCTAATTTCATTCTTCCTTGGCCAAGGACTACTGAGTTGTCATTTATCGAATCACATAGGACATTTCTCTTCTTTTACTAGAAGTGGTAGATTCTTTATTGATCATACATTATCTCCATGTACAACTTATTATACCCAAGCATACCCTTTGATATACCCTAAGGGTCTTAAGGAATAAGTCAAAGTATAACTCATCATACACAAGGTACTATGATGATCTCAAGTCCAAGGATCACTTGTACTACTATCACTACAGGAATTCCTATTGACATGCAAGTAAAACTCCATTAGGTATTCCTTAGCGAGTCACGTTCAGTGAACTTATTCTCTAATAAGCACCTACATACTTGCTTTAGTGTCTCCACACAAATGATCATGAGATCAATCATCCTCATCCAATGAGCAAGCAACGTATGTACCAATCTATCCGGATTCACTAATCCCCAATTTAGTAATCCAACGATTGAGAACTATTTTAGTTTTAAGCTTTCTAAGAATTTAGATCTCATTAGAATGATCATCATCATTATTCTAAAAGCATTGCTTAAAACTATGGGTTTATCACATATTATAAAACAGCATCATGTAGATAATTAAAAGCCTTTAATAAATAAATACTTTTTATTAATAAATGAATAAGATTGTTTACAAAGTATATGCTTTATCATCAAACATGATTGGCTTGTGTGCATACTACTTTCAAATCGCACCTGTGGCAACGCCCATCAGAACAACGATAACCATCATGAAGGAAATTATTAGGCAAGAAATGGTAACCACTTCGTTGGTAATCATGGCCAAGATAATAGAGGAAATGATTCAAATGAAAAATTCAAGAAAAGAAGATTTAACGATGATCAGAAGACATCGGCAGCAGCACCAACACTAGTAACAAATTTTAGGGGAGGAGAACGACCGCCAGTTAGATGCTACAGATGCAGAGAGGAGGGACACATAAGTCTAAACTGTTCACAGCCTTCCAAGGTATGTTTTAGTTGTGGAAAAGATGGTCACATAGCTCGATTTTGTTCTGTAGAAAAATCAAGTCCAGCTGGGATGGTGGCAGCAAAGGCGGATACGGAAAAAACAAAGTCGGTGGTTTTAGGAAGAGCATTTTTTGTAACTTCCTAGAAAATGAGTAACCCAAACGAAGTTATGACAAGTTAGTTAATCATAAAATCTTGCGAAGTCTATACCTTGTTAGATACCGGTTCTACCCACTCTTTTATTTCTCTTACTTGCGCTGAACGTTTAAATTTAACTCCGGAGAAATTAGACTTTGACTTATTTGTTGAAACTCCATTAGGAGAAACCTTCATTACATGTGTTATCTAAGTTTTGGATGAGAGTCACAGTTTTTAATTATATTTCTATCGTTAATAAATTTTCTGACGTATTCTCGAAGTACTTCGTGGCCTACCCCAGAGCGTGACATCAAATTTTATACTAACCCCAGTACAAAACACATTTCTAAAACCTTTAAATATTTCTTCAACAAAAATGAATGTATAATGCGCCAAAGATATTGGCTCGAGCTGTGGAAGATTACGACCATACCTTTCAATATTATTGTGGAAAAAATGAACGTGGTAGCTGATGCTTTGAGTAGAAGATCGTATACATTTACGATTGTAACGTTGTTAACACAAAGACCCATTTCATATGACTTGGAAATGATAAAGATAGAGTAAAAGACTCTAAGGGCCCACATGTTGATGTCAAATAATATGAGTAGAATCAATGTTAATCGATAAAGTTAAAACCACTCAAGCTACACACCCAGAGCTGATGAATGTGAAGAGGAAGGTTCAAGAGGGCGTTATTCTAGAAGCAAGAATTGATGAAAAGAGTAAATCTCAACCCTCAATTTTATTAGTCTATTTGAAATCTTTGATTGAGTAGGAACTGTGGCCTATAGACTAGTTTTAATGCCAAGTATGTCGCGTGTTCATAACGTTTTTCACGTATCGATGTTACGTAAATATGTGGACGACCCGAACAACATTATTGAATTAAAACCGGACAAAATAGCAGAAGATTTAATGTATGCAGAGGTACATATGAAAATCTTGGATAAAAAAGATCATATTCTTCGCTCAAAGGTTATATCTCAAGAGTTAGAATCTGACGAGGTATCGTCATCTCTTCGACATACCAGGTACGTACATAAATTTCGAGGGCAAAATTTCATAAGGAGGGGAGATTGTAAGACCCCAAAATTTATGAAATAAAAGTATTCAATTTTCTTATAATTATTATTTTATTTAGGAAATGGTTAAATTGATAAAGGTTAAAGTTAAGGGTGATAATTGAAAATTTTGCAAAGTAAGCAAGTTGATATAAAATATTCGTTGTGTAGGAGAATATTTGATTGGTCAGGAAATATTTGTACGATGGTATAATCATTAGAGGACCCCACAACTGAAGTATTGTCGTAGTTAGAAAATGATAAAAATATCTTTTTATAATGGTGAAAGTTTTATCGTTAAACTGTTGAACTACCTAGTAGTAAAAGTACAGTAATACGCGTGGTTGCATAGTAGCACACGGTATTGATTATTGATGCTTCCGTGAGAAGTCACTCAGTTATACTCAATTAATGTTATAGTAATTGCTGCATAATATCTCTCATATTATTAATTCAATTATTGCCACAATATCATCTGCATAATATTTTTTATTATTAAATCAATAATTGAGACGAAAAAGCTATTCATATTATTATTTGCAATATTGACGATGTCTAGAAAGTTATGTCGAGGATAGGTTTGGTCACATAATTACACGCTAATAGGGAGAAATTCTCATCGAAAAGCCCCCTCTTTTCCAGGAATTATCTGGTTGTTAAATATTGTTAGCTATAATATTTAAGATGAATAATTTCGTGTTGATTAAAGATGAAATTGATAATTCTATTGTGTTGGGATTATTAGTGTTAGTAGAAATCGACATCTATTTCGATAATAATGGATATCTGGAGGTTATATTGACCAATTGGGTAATTAATCGGATAAACGAGCAATTAATTGCTATTAATTCACATGCTTATAACTATTTGTTCACATGTGTGTACTATTGATTTACATACATGTACTATTAGGGGAGGTGGTGCAAGATTAATAATACTTGCATGACTAAATTAAAAATGGAGGTATAGATGAAGGTACTATACTGTAATTATTTTTTTCACATGCTCAGAACTATTGATTCACATGATTGTACTATTGATTAACATGTTGTACTATTAGGGGAGTTGGTGCAAGTTTGATAATACTTGTAGGACTAAATTAAAAATGATAGAAAAGATAAAGGTATTATACTGTAATATTTCGAGCCCCAAAACCTGCAATTATCGAAACTATGGTTTCCTATAAATTGAAGTTCATTCTTCCTTCACTCTCACCAATTCACTAAGACTCACAAGAGCAATTATAGAGAGAGAATCTATAGAGAGAGAAGCTATAGAGAGAAAGAATAAGAGAAGCCTGCTACTTCAGTATTCTAGTATCCAGTCTTCTTCTGAGGTAAGGGGTATTATTTATTTCCTATTCTGAAGAGATATTATTTTTCGTATTCTTATGAATATTATTCTCGTTCAATATTTGTAAGGATTGTTACTCCATTCTTTATTATTTTATTGGAATAACCTGTCTACACGGACTACCGTATGCATGGCGAAATTCTTCTGTTATTTCATTCTTTATTATTCTGTTGGAATAACCTGTCGACGCGGACTACCGCATGCATGGTAAAATTCTTCTGTTATTCCATTCTTTATTGTTCTGTTGGAATAACCTGTATACGCGGACTACCGCATGCATGGTGAAATTCTTCTATTATTGCGTTCTTTATTATTCTGTTCGAATAACCTGTCTACATGGACTACCACATGCATGGTGAATGACCCTTCGTATTCATTTTTTATTAAATTATTGAAATGATCTGTCTACATGAATTACCGTATGTCGGGTGAAAATCCATTTGCAGTTTCATATATTCTATTATACTCGTATGAGATATCATTTCTTTTGTACTCGTTATGGAATATTGTTTTTGTTTGTATTTTCCTTTTATTAGTATTATTCATGAGTTACTATTTACGGGTTACTATTCACCCAGTTACTATTCACTCAAATATTATTCACTTGGGTATTTATGGCACTTTTTATGTCAAAGTATTATTCACGAGTTATTATTCATGAGTTACTATTCACCCGGTTGTTATCCACTCGAATATTATTCACTCGGGCATTTGGGGTACTTTTCATATAGGGGAACTATTCACGAGGTACTATTCATGGGGTACTATTCACCCGAAAAATATATTTCTTTTTTGTCCAAATCATTTTTGATACAATATCATTTTTGAATTTTACTCCACAAAGCAGTATCATGTTGACAACTTGGATATATTTAAAGTCTTTAATATTTATCCTTGATTTCGTTTGATTAATGTTTATGTCATTGTCATCATCCTCATGCTTATATTGTGATGAAGTCATCTTTGGCTTACGTGCATGGATGGACTGTTGATTGGTATGATTATGACTATGGATCATTCGGTATAATTATGACCCGTAATGTTATAAATGATGTGGTAAAAGTCATCATTGGCCCATAGTGCATTGATGGATAGTTATTGGTATGATTATGACCAAGGATTATTTGGTATAATCTTGACCATTGATGATTATATGAATATCCTTGGCCCATAGTGCAAGGATGATTCGATGATGTTGTTTATTTATTAAGCTGAGTCTCAACGATAAAACTGATGAAAAACTTTTTAAATCATAGAAGATAGTAGATATCATGCTCTACTTGACTCTTCTAATGGATTACTTATTCTGCTGCAGTTGTTGATCTAAAGCTTGTTGTCTATTATATTCTATCAGTTGTTATATTGTTGAAGGCTAAAGATAATTTATTCTACATTATCTTAGTCATAATATTTCTTAGTGGGCTAGTTGAGCTCAACCTTTTCTTTCATTGTTCTCTTCAGGAAATGAGAACGTGGCTGGGACTAGTCGGGGAATGGAGTGATGGTCCAGGATAAGTGGTTTTAGTAGTCCACACTATTCTATGAAATAGTTTGTTAATAATTGTAATAAGGACTCCATTGAGTGTGGATATTGTCTAGAAGACAATATTCGTGTAAAAACTCTCAGCTATGTTTTGTCATATTTTTAACGACAGTTGTATAAAAGAAGTTTGTATTTGCTTTATGTACCATGTATCTGGCAATCCAAGATGGGTGATGTATACCTATTTTGGGAGAGTCATAGTTGGCATCAAAGCTTAAGGATATGATCCCTAGTGGAGATGTGAGACAAGAACTAGTAGGGGAGATATGAGGAATTCCTTCGCTAGTATGACCTACATATGTTTATTTGGTATTTAATTGGTTGGTCAGAGTATAGGGATAATATGTGATATGTCAATTAACCCTTGTTTTGTGGCAGTATTTGAAAATGGCATATGAAAATGTTGAGATAACCAATGAAGCACATGAGACCGTTGAGTCACCAATGATTAATACCCAGGATAATTTGCAACAGGAAGACAAAATCCTCAAGTAAATAATAACACCGATCAAATGATAAACGATGGGATTTTCAGAGGCTTTATGCAATTCATGTATCATCAAGCGAGAGCGGATCCTGTTCAAAATGCAGGTGGAAACATTGGCAACTCTTGGATAGTCACCGCTAAGCATTTCAAGGAGATGGGACCACCAGAGTTTTTGGGAGAGCCAAAAAACCTTAAAGTGGAGACATGGATAAAATAAATCACCAAGATATTTGATGTCTTGGGATGCTAAGAGGAGCAAAAGGTTCCCTTTGCCACCTTCATGTTGCGAGGAGAGGCAGATTACTGGTGGGAATCAATAAAATATACTCTGCCTGCCGCACTAAATATGTCTTGGGAGAAGTTCCATGAACTGTTCAACGAAAAGTACTTTCCCGAAAGTATTCATCACATAAAGGAGGTAAAGTTCATCAAGCTGGAGCAAAACAATATGACTGTGTCACAGTACGAAGCTAAGTTTTCTGAGTTATCCCGGTTTGCGTCCCACTTAGTTGATAACGAGGAGAGAATGACGCGAATGTTTCTAAGAGGTTTGAAACCTGAGATACGTCAATAACTCATTTCTCATAAACTTTGTTTATATTCAGATGTTATGAATAGGGCTCAGTTATTGGAGCACAATAATGAGTATGCCCAACCAAAAAATAATGACAAACAACACGATAATAATCATACATGTGGCAACGAGAATCAGAACAATGATAACCATTGTGAAGAAAATTATCAGGCAAGAAATGGTAACCACTTTGGTGGTAATCATGGCCAAGATAATAGAAGAAATGATTCAATTGGAAATTTCAAGAAGAGAAGATTTAACGATGATCGGAAGACGTCGGCAGCAGCACCAGCACTAGCAACAAATTTTAGGGGAGGAGAACGACCGTCAGTTAGATGCTACAGATGCTGAGAGGAGGGACACATAAGTCCAAACTATTCATAGCCATCCAAGGTATGTTTTAGTTATGGAAAAGATGGTCACATAACTCAATTTTATCCTATAGCAAAATCAAGTCCAGCTGGGACGGTGGCACCAAAGGCGGATATGGACAAAACAAAGTCGGTGGTTTCAGGAAGAGCGTTTTTTGTAACTTCATAAAAAGTGAGTAACCTGAACAAAGTTATAACGGGTTAGTTAGTCATAAACTCTTGCGTAGTCTATACCTTGTTAGATATCGGTTCTACCCACTCTTTTTATTTCTCTTACTTGCGCTCAACGATTAAATTTAACTCTAGAGAAATTAGAATTTGACTTATCTGTTGAAACTCTGTTAGGAGAAACCTTCATTACATGTGCTATCCAAGTTTTGGATGAGAGTCACAGTTTTTAAATGATATTTCTATATTTAATAAATTTCCTGACGTATTCTCGAAGAACTTCGTGGCCTACCCTAGAGCGTGACATCAAATTTTATATTGACCCCAGTACAAAACCCATTTCTAAAACCTTTAAATATTTCGTCAACAAAAATAAACGTTTAATACGCCAAAGACATTGGCTTGAGCTGTTGAAGATTATGACCATACCTTTCAATATTATCATGGAAAAAGCGAACGTGGTTGCTGATGCATTAAGTAAAAGATTGTATGCGTTTACGATTGTAATGTTGTTAACACAAAGACCCATTTCATATAAATTGCAAATGATAAAGATAGAATTAGAGACTCTAAGGACCCACATGTTGATGTCAAATAATACGAGTAGAATCAACGTTAACTGATAAAGTTAAAACCGCTCAAGCTACACACCCGGAGCTAATAAATGTGAAAAAGAAGGTTCAAGAGGACGTTATTCTAGAAGCAAGAATTGATGAAGAGAGTAAATCTCAACCATTGATTTTATTATTCTATTTGAAATCCTCAATTGAGTAGGAAGTATGGCCTATAGACTCGTTTTACCGCCAAGTATGTCGCGTGTTCATAACGTTTTTCACGTATCGATGTTACGTAAATATGTGGACGACTCGAACCACATTATTGAATTAGAACCGGACAAGATAGAGGAATATTTAACGTATGAAGAGGTACATGTTAAAATCTTGGATAAAAAGATCATATTCTACGCTCAAAGGTTATACCTCAAGTGTTAGAATCTGACGAGGTATCATCATTTCTTTGACATACCAGGTACATACATAAATTTTGAGGGCAAAATTTCATGAGGGGAGATTTTAAGACACCAAAATTTACGAAATGAAAGTATTCAATTTTCTTATAATAATTATTTTATTTAGTAAATGGTTAAATTGATAAAGGTTAAAGTTAAGGGTGATATTTTAAAATTTTGCCAAGTAAGCAAGTTGATATAAAATATTCGTTGTGTAGGGGAATATTCGATTGGTCGGGGAATATTCGTAAGACGGCATAATCATTGGTGGACCCCACAATGAAAGTATTATCGTAGCTAGAAAACGACAAAACTATCTTTTTATAACGGCGAAAGTTTTACCATTGAACTGTTGAACAACCCGGTAGTAAAAGTACTGTAATACGTGTAGTTATATAGTAGCACACGTTATTGATTATTGATGCTTACGTGAGAAGTCACTTATTTATACTCAATTATTGCTACAATAATTTCTGTATAATATCTCTCATATTATTGATTCAATTATTGCCACATTATCATCTACATAATATTTATTATTATTAAATCAATAATTGAGACGACAAAGTTATTCATATTATTATTTTTAATATTGACGATGTCTAGAAAGTTCTGTCGAGGAGAGATTTGGTCACCTAATTACGTGCCAATAGGGAGAAATTCTTATCGGAAAGCCCCCTCTTTCCTAAGAATGATCTGGTTGTTAAATATTGTGAGTTATAATATTTATGATGAATAAGTTTGTGTTGATTAAAGATGAAATTGATAATTCCATTATGTTGGAATTATTAGTGTTAGTGGAAATCGACTTCTATTTTGATAATAATGGATGTTTGGAGGTTATATTGACCAATCAGGTAATTAATCGGATAAATGACCAATTAATTGCTATTAGTTCACATACTTATAACTATTTGTTCACATGTGTGTACTATTGATTCACATATATGTACTATTAGGGGAGGTGGTGCAAGATTGATAATACTTGCGTGACTAAATTCAAAATGGAGGTAGAGATGAAGGTACTATACTTCAATTATTTTATTCACATGCTCACAACTATTGATTCACATGATGTACTATTAGGGGAGGTGGTGCAACTTTGATAATACTTGCGGGACTAAATTAAAAATGATGGAAAAGATGAAGGTATTATACTGTAATATTTTGAGCCCCAAAACGTGCAATTATTGAAACTATGTTTTCCTATAAATAGAAGGTCATTCTTTCTTCATTCTCACCAATTCACTAAGACTCACAAGAGCAATTATAGAGAGAGAAGCTATAGAGAGAAAGAATAAGAGAACTCTGCTACTTCAGTATTCCAGTATCTAGTCTTCTTCTGAGGTAAGGGGTATTATTTGTTTCCTATTCTGAAGAGATATTATTTTATGTATTCGTATGAATATTATTCTCGTTCAATATTCATAAGGATTGTTACATCATTCTTTATTATTCTATTGGAATAACCTGTCTACGCGGACTACCGCATGCATGGTGAAATTCTTGTATTATTCCATTATTTATTATTCTGTTGGAATAACCTGTCTACGCGGACTATCGCATGCATGGTGAAATTCTTCTATTATTCCATTCTTTATTATTCTGTTGGAATAACCTGTCTACGCGGACTACCGAATGTATGGTGAAATTCTTTTATTATTCTATTCTTTATTATTCTGTTAGAATAACCTGTCTACGCGGACTACCACATGCATGGTGAATGACCCTTCGTATTCATTCTATATTAAATTCTGGAAATGATTTGTCTATATGGATTACCGCATGGCGGGTGAAAATCCTTTTGTAATTTCATATATTCTATCACTACACCAAAAATGGCCTCTAGCGAAGGAAATTTTGTGAAGGAATTTATTCCTTCACATGAGGAGTTGGTTAGTGAAGGAACAGTGAAGGAAAAAAGTATAGTGACAATATAGTTATTAGCGAAAGAAACATCCTTCACAATTTATATTTTTTTTCCTCGCAAAATTAGGGCGATAGAAAGAATTTTTGGAGCCAATTTATGTTAAAAATTTGTGAGGAAGAAATCTATTTAGTGAATGAATTATTACTCACTATATATCATTATTCAGAAGTTTTTTACGAGGGATAAAATCAGTCGCTGTTTTATTCTAAATAAGTTTTAAAATTAATTGTGATGAATATAAATTATAATATAAATACATTAAATTTTTTACAGTACTAAATTAAAAATCTGATTATATGAGAAATAGTAAAGTCTGATTATACGACATCGTTCAAGGAAGATCTCGTTGTCATTGATAAAGCTTCCACTGTGAATGAACGAGTTATAAATAGTGATCTTTTCCTAAACTAAGAATCTGATCTGGAAAAATTTGCAGGAAGATTAAGCCATGTTGCTTCTCGGATCATGGAAGGAAATGGCGTTGGTTCCCATTCTGTCAGCTCCTCTATTCACCTCCGCTCCGGTATGGGCCTCCCCGTTGGCAAACACATCGTCCCCAATAAACCTGTAATCTTTTTCACCATAAATCGCATAATTCATACTTAATTATATAGTGTTTGTATGTTTATATGATTTAAATGATTTCTTTGGTATTATTCCTAGTTTTCATTTGAATTTGCTACCCCAATTACGAAACCCTAACAAAATTATATCTATTATTCGGCTTACTCTCATCTTTCTATAAATGACGAGCTAACTTGGGACAATGGGACTGTATTCCCTGAATCGTGTATCGATCGTATTGCAGATACAATCAGGAAGGTGAATTTCTTCACTTAATTTGACTTTTTGTTCTATTTGTGAATCAAATATTCTAACTTTATAATGGTTCTATAATTTTAATTTGAATATTTGATTTTTACTAATTAATTCATTTTCCCTCAATATGAAGCATTCGCTTGGTTGTGTGGCGGTTTGAGTTTTTTTGCATTACTTGGAGTAATGGTTGTTTGGAATGACAAAGCCTATAAGATACCATTTGTATGTCAATTTTCCACCCTAACTGATTTCTTTTATTTTTTGAACTACTTTAGTATTTTTCCTATGATATAGCCTGCTTGTGAATTTTGTGGAAGGAATTTGGTATATATTACCAGAAAACAAAAAGGAAACTTCTTAGTTCTGGTGAATAAGTTGGGAAGTTCATATTCGATCTTCTATAATTTAATTGGGAATATGTCTTTTCCAATGAGATCCCCTCCCTAGTTTAATTAGTGAATAATTTTTGTGTTAATAGTTACACATGCTCTCATTCTTTATATTGGTCGTGATTGTCCATTCCCAATAAGACAACTCTTAATTAGTTTTATTGATGTCTATTAGCCCTTTATTTCTTTTCTGTTTTATGATTTTCTGGTTTTAGCCCAGTTTTTGAGTCTTGTGGCCTTAGCTAGTCCCCACAGCCCACATCATGTGCGGATGTGCCACTAATAAGTGGTGCAACTCTATTTGTGTAGTGGTGTTATTTTTCTTGTAGCGTTCATTGTTTGTGATATTTGAACATATTTTCATCTCAATTGCTTAATATTCTTTGTACTGTTATATTGAGCATCACTAAACATCGTGTATCTTGACTATACCAATACAAAACCAGGGGTCTTGCTATATCAGGGCTAGATGAGAGCGCTTAGACAGACATGAGTGTTGCTTTAGTGATCATGGACATGGATGGTACATTCTTTGAATCAATGCACACGAGCGGGCCACATGATGTTTCCGTATTAGAAGTTGAAACCACAGAGATAGAAGAAGTTCAAAAGGCTGATTGGCAGTCAGATTCTGCTAAGATCAAACCACATTATGTTTGTGCATCTGTTGGTTCCTCCAGTGACGTTAAAGAAGGCTGGAAGGCCGATGATCATTCAGACTCTTCTAACTCCTTGCCTCTCCCAGATGGAGGCTCGATTGTAAGTGCTGGACAATTTAGAGAAGATGTGGGTTCTTCAATCGGAGAAAAATCTAAAATGCCAAAAATATCAAGTGACTCTGGAAAATACCATAAAGGATAGGCTCAAGAATATATGCTAGACAAGTTGGATGATAATAAAGGATCATTTGTATCTTAGAATAATATCTTTACTAGTTCATTGACTAGTAAAATGATTCCTGGGGTTGATGGTAGCTTGGTAAGCCTCTCTCAGCTTGTTGGGGGTGATACAAGGGCTTGTTAAAGATGAGTTCAGGTTTCTGCTCTTGGCAAGAGAATTAACTACTAAAAATGTTGGTGGTTCGAGTGTGAGCGCTATTCTTGGTAAGCCTCTCTAAGCTTGCTAGGGTGGAACAGTTGTATCTCACTAATGTTGCCAAAGATATGTTTCACTTGCAGCTCACTGAACAATTAAAAATTCAGAGAGTGTTTGATTAGCAACATCGTCAGTCTGAGGAATCTCAATTTGTATTTCATAAGATGCCTAACATGGACCAGAAAAGTCTAAGAGATGATGATTCTAACAAATTTCTTTGGAAGGGAGGAAATCTAAATTTGGTTTGGGGCCAAAGATGTATAAAGATAGAAGCATGGAAGCCTTTTCTTCTGCACCCTCTGTTGACCTGCCTTTTTATAAAAGAACTCTCAGAAAGTCATTGGAGCATGACGTAGGCATTTTACGTACTTTAGCAAATGCAAATAATATAGTTCAGGTACTTCAATTCCCTTATTCTATCATCCATCTCAGTCTTTAGAAATGGTGTTGAACTTTTATTAATCTCATGAGATAGGATATGCTAGATGATTAGAGGTTTAAATATCTTATAATACTTGTTTTATCATCTATTCATTTGTTTATCTGCCTTCTTGTCTTGTGATAAATGGTATGATTTGAATCCATGTGATCTGCTCCTTGCTGATACGAGAATTCAAACAAATCACATGAAGATAAAATTGAAGTTGAGGATACAAAGAGCGAGATTGAACAAACAATTGATGGCATCCCTCAAAATAAACTTGATATTATCCTTAAGGATCCGCTAACTCAGTCTATTCATTTTATTATTTCTGATAGCTTTCAAGGTGCAACTACCAAGATCAAGATGCTTTTTTCCTTAATTGTGGTTTCCAAAAGATCACTTCAAGATCAAGTGTTTTTGAGTTTTTATTCTTTCAAGAAATCAGTATTATCGTTCATTGATATTCTTTCTTTCATATTTTAAAAGTCAAGTACAAGCTTATCTCAGTAGAGGAGTAGATGGGAGAATGATGTGAAACGGAACAAGAAGATTGAAAGTTTACTTGTTAATTATTTGTATTGTTTTTAGAGATACATTTATTGTAATTAATGTATATCTTTTAATTATTATAGGTAGTATTTACATGATCTTAATAATTAGGACTTACAAGTTAATTTATGTTAGGTAGAGTAATTTAACAAATTAGGACTGAAGGTGCAAAAAGTAGCCTATCCGATATTTCCTTGTAAGCCTCTGATGTAAGACTCATTTTTTACCTTGACAGAGGGTGTTAAGTGTCGTATGGAAGAAGTGTCCATGGTGTGTTGTCCGCGGAGTGTGAGTGTCAAACATGTATCCGACATGGATATATCGACCTCTGAGAAGTGTTCGCACTTCATAGTTTTGCTGCACCTGACAATGATAACTCTAGTACCCCATCTTGTTGGACATATTGGTCTCATTGACTTTGTTCTTTATTTAATCTCATCTCTATTATTCATTTTTTCTTGATTATGATTGATGACATTCTTTTTGATAGGGTGTCATGCTAAATAATATTACAAAAACAACCATGCTTAGAAGTACTGGGAAATCACCAATCCCCCAGTCTCCTGCTGCCTCTTACATGCCTTTTAAGGATCAACATCTGAAACAACTAAAGGCCCAATGTCTTGTCTATTTAGCATTCTGGTAAATATCAATGTTCAATGTCTTACCATCTTCTTCTGACAATATTACAGAATTAACTCCAAAGTACACTACATCAGAGAAGTGGATTATGGATTAATAGAAAAGGAAACTCCGTAGTGAGCAAACTTGGGCTCTCAAACAGTAAAAGACAAAGCAAAGAATTACTATATGTGCTGACAAGCTAAAGGCCTGCTAAAAAATTAATGCCTTGAGCTTACTTTTGTGTTATCACTATGATGAATGTATGCTATAAAGGGCTGTCTGATAACCCTATAAGTGCTGTAATTTGGAAAAGTTATTTTTATCCCTTTAATTGAATATGTTTGATTGAGATAGAATGGGGGATGAATTACAGTTGGTGAGAGCTGATGTTTCACCAAATGCACTCGGTAAATGTTGCTTATAAAATTTAAGCTGATGTCTTTTGCGTGGCATATGATCCACTCTTTATGAAAATGATTATACAAGATAATGTTAGCTCTTCCTAAGATATCTCTGCAAAAACTTAAAAGTGTAATTGAATTAAAGAAGCTTCAACTGCTGGAGATGCAAAATCATCTCAGAAAGTAATTAATTCCTAATTTGTCTTCGAGTTGTTTTGAGTTTATATATTTATATCTCTTATTTTCTAAGTACGCAGTGTTTTTAATAGTACATTTTTTTTATATTTATGTTTGGCCATAAAATTGTCCTTTTTTACCAGACTCTTCTAGTATAGTCCAAATTGGAGTATAGCCTCGTTGTAATAATGATTTACTGGTAATTGTTTTGGCGCAGGTATCTTACTCACTCTAAAGTGAGACAATGGAACATGAAGTTTTAGTCGTGCATAAAAGTGAAAATTTTCCCCAAAGAATTATAACATGTGAGTTCTGCAAGTTTCCATTGCCTGCAGTCGATCTACTTGAGCATCAGGTAGTAACTTTATATGCTTTCTTATTGAAGCTTTAAGTAAAATCTTCCAGTCCAAAATTCTAAATATGTTTGTTTTTGTAATATTAGGAATTATGTGGGAATCAGACAGATTTGTGTAATTTGTGTAGCAAATATATTAGACTTCGTGAAAGAATTATCCATGAAAGCAGATGCATTGGTGTTCTAAATATTCTTGTAAATCTTCCAAGTAAAATGAAAAACTGTTTTAGAATTTTTAATAAGACTATTTTATCTTTTAAAAATAATATAGAATGAACCCCCTCGGTAATCAAACAAGAAATTATTCCTCTTGTTGTTATGTTCATTACAATGTAGTGTACTCTGGCTGATAAAGAATGGTCACTGTGGGAGGGAGTGTTAAAATCTAATATACGTTGTTGGATCCGTTCTCTAATAACTAATGTTTTAGAGTAACTCGTAGCATAATTTAAGTTTTGCTAGTAAATCTTTTGTTATTCATGTTTGTAAAATTGGGGTTTGATACTTTTCTTGCATTATTGAAGGGGTTTTGATATTTTTCATGCAAAATGAAGTTAAACGCTCAACCTTGACTTACTTGAGACGAAGATAATGAGGAGCTAACAATTATTATGCTTTATAGGTAGAGTTTTTTTTCATTGTGTAATATCTGTGTATACATATTGTAGGTGATATGAAACTTACTTTTGGTAACAAGTCTTGTAAATTTAGTTTGTATATTGGTTATACTAGCTTTGTATACATTATATACTTTTGAAATGATATAATAATTAGTTTCTCATTTAGTTTATATAAAATTTTTGTGCACATTTTTATTATTTATATTTTAATGAGATATTATAATAAAGAAATGAACATTAATGAAAGATTTTTCTCTAACTAAAATCTTTTCTAGTTAATTAGTTAGTCATCAGTGAAGGATTATTTCTCTCACTAATTTGAAGATACATTCTCAATTTATAATCAGTGAAGGAAAATTTTCTCTCGTTAAATAATTTTGTTCTTCACAATATATTATTTGTGAGGGAATAAAGTTATTCACTAATTTCAAATAGTTCTTCTTAAAATATTATTTGTGAAGGAAACCAATATTTCACTAAATAACAATATTCCATTACTAAATACAATTTGCGAATAAAAAAGTTATTCACAATATATCTTTCACAAAAAACATTTAGTTACTACTTAGCGAAGGATACCCAATTGCAACGAGGTCTAATGCGAGCAGTCGTGTGAAGGAAATATTTCTTCGCAATAAATCACTTGTGAGTGACATAGGGCCTCTAGTGAAGGATTTGTCCTTCACTAGAGGCCATTTTTGGTGTAGTGTATTATACTCGTATGAGATATCATTTCTTTTTTACTCATCATGGAATATCATTTTTTTTTATGTTTTCCTTTTATGAGTATTATTCATGAGTTACTATTTATGGGTTACTATTCATCCGGTTACTATTCACTCAAATATTATTCACTTGGGTATTCGGGGCACTTTTCATGTCAGAGTACTATTCATGGGTTACTATTCACCCAATTAGTATTCACTCAAATATTAATCACTCGGATATTTGGGGTACTGTTAATGCCAGGGTACTATTCACGAGGTACTATTCCCGAAGTACTATTCACGGGGTATTATTCACCCAAAAAATATATTTCTTTTTCTGTCCAAATCATTTTTGATACAATATCATTCTTTAATTTTACTTCACAAAGCAATATCTTGTGGAAAATTTTGATATTTTTAAACTCTGGAGAAATTTAAAGTCTTTAATATTTATCCTTGATTTCATTTGATTAAGGTTTATGTCATTGTCATCATCCTCATTCTTATATTGTGATGAAAGTCATCTTTGGCTTACGTGCATGGATGGACTGTTGATTAGTATGATTATGACCAGGGATCATTCGGTATAAGCATGACCCGTAATATTTTAAATGATGTGGTAAATGTCCTCATTGGCCCGTAGTACAAAGATTGACAACTATTGGTAAGATTATAACCAAGGATTATTCGGTATAATCATGGCCATTGATAATTACATGAATATGCTTGGCCCGTAGTGCAGGGATAATTCGATGAGGTGGTTTATTTATTAAGCCGAGTCTTAGCGATAAAACTGATGAAAAACTTTTTAAATCATAGAAGATAGTAGATATCATGCTCTACTCGACTCTTCTAATGGATTGCTTATTCCGGTACAGTTGTTGATCTAAAACTTGTTGTCTATTGTATTCTATCAGTTATTATACTATTGAAGGTAAAGGATAATTTATTCTGCATTATCTTAGTCATAATATTTCTTACTAGGCTAGTTGAGCTCACCCTTTTCTTTCATTGTTCTCTTCAGGAAATGAGAATGTAGCCGGGACTAGTCGGGGAATGGAGTGATGGTCCAAGATAAGTGGCTTTAGTAGTACTCACTATTCTATGAAATAGTATGATAATAATTGTAATGAGGACTCCATTGAGTGTGGATATTGTCTAGAAGACAATATTTGTGTAAAAACTCTCACATATGTTTTGTCGTATTTTTAACGACAGTTGTATAAAATAAGTTTGTATTTGATTTATGTACTATGTATCCGGCGACCCAAGATGGATGATGTATTCCTATTTTGTGGGCGTCACACTGATCCCCTCAAGTACTTATTCTGTAGCCATAACCAAAGGGTCAATTAGCTATTGATTCCATTAGAGTGTTATAGTTCAAAGTCTATTTAACTAGCAGTTATTTTAAAAGCAATCATTATATTTTCTTATGATATTCATATTGTTGAATCCTTCAGATATTCATATTGTTGAATCCATTGCTAGATTTTTTTCCATTCATTATGATATATCCTTATTGTTGTATTTAAACTTGTTGAGCAAAGTTGTTGCTCATCCTTGGTATATCATGAATATATTGCAGGTAAGCCCGAGACCTCAGGGAAGGAAAAGGGTAAAGGAAAGATGTAGAATAGTGGCAAGGAGAAGACTTTACCTTGCGCTTAGTTTAAATTACTGTTATGTAATATGAACCTTAATGATTGTTTTAGGGTATGTTTGTAAGATGATATTAAGGTTATCATATCTTGGGACTAGTAACACTTTTTGAATGAACGACGCACGTTTATTATATTCCGTATTTTTGGTTATTGTATGTTATTTAGAGGTGGATGTTTGTGTTTTTCGTGATGCCTGAACCAAGGTTAGAGGACCGAGATTCGGGGGCGTCATATATTTAACAAGAGTTAAAGTTTCAATTAATTCTAATATGCTTTTGAGATTATTAATCTCTCTTTTTTTGGTTATTAACCTCTTCTCTTAAATCCTTTAAGAATATTTCCTTTTCAGGTTAAGAATTAATTCTATTAAATACTTCTTGTAAAGTATAAGATTTATAAATCTTGGGTTTCTTAATTTCTTTCACTTATTCTTTTGCTTGTCTTAAGCCTTTTTTTCAATTTGATTTATTTTTTCAACACGGTCTTTTTACCTGTTCTATTATGTCTAATAGGAAATTTTCAATTTTGGTTAACACATTTATACTCAGACCATTCATCTGTAATATAGATTTAGAAAAATCTTTTTTCTCTTTTATAGTGATCTGCGCATTGAATAGAATTATTAAAATCAGAAGATGAAGCAATATCAGAATCATCTATATCAGTTGTAGAATTAGCAATAGAATTGTTAGATTCAGACATATCAGAATGTAATAACAAATTATAAATTTGTTCTTTTATATTATCATATAATTCCAAAGCATCGATTTTCTTTTTGGTCTTACACTTGTTAGCATAACGACCCATTTGGCCATATTTTTGACATCTGATGTGACGCCCTCAAAACAGGTATACATCATCCATCATGGTTGCCAGATACATGGTACATAATACAACTACAAGCTTCTTTTTACAACTGTCGTGCAAAATACGACAAAACATAGCTGAGAGTTTTAATACGAATATTTCTTTTTAGACAATATCCACACTCAATGGAGTCCTCATTATAATTATTATCACACTATTTTATAAAAATAGTGAGGACTACTATAGTCATCATCTCGGACCATCACTCCATTCCCCGACTCGTCCCAGCTATATTCTTATTTCTTTAAGAGAACAATGAAAGAAAAGGGTGAGCTCAACTAGCCCAGTAAGAAATATTATGAAAAAGATAATGCAAAATAAATTATTCTTAGCCTTCAACAGTGTTAAACTGATAAAATACAGTAAACATCAAGTTTAACTGCAGCGGAATAAGCAATCCATTAGAAGAGTCAAGTATAACATAATGTCTACTATCTCCTCTAGATTAAAAGTCCAACGTTAATATTTCATTCCTGTAATACTCATCAACAGTTCTTTGTTATACCCAAGATAAAAAGAACTATCATAACATGTCTTCACCTAAACCACCAAAGATTATAGTTAAATCCACAATTAATATTTATAATCATGTAAATCAACAGTTTCTTCTTGCCACAAAGGCTTAATAGAATGTTTTACTCAATATCCTTACCCCAAAGGCTAAAGATATTCAAATATAATAACAATGATCATACCAATCAGTTGTCTACCTTTGCACTACGGGCCAAATATATTCAACTATAAAACTAATGGTCATGATCATACCAATCAATTACCTGTCAGTGCACTACAGCCAAAGACATTCAACTGTTAACTAATGGTCATGATCCTGGCAATCACATCATCGAATTATCCATGCACTACGGGCCAAGGATATTCATTATTATTACCGGTGGTTATGATCAT
This sequence comes from Panax japonicus, assembly GCA_020205505.1. NCBI lineage: Eukaryota > Viridiplantae > Streptophyta > Magnoliopsida > Apiales > Araliaceae > Panax > Panax japonicus. The sequence continues at coordinate 37,326,486 of CM035099.1, read as the reverse complement.
GTCATACACATGTCCATCTTTGCACGTAAGCCAAAGATATACAACTATAAAACCAATAATTAAAAGTCCATCTTTGTACGTAAGCCAAAAATATACGAGTGTAAAACCAATAATCAATAGTCCATCTATACACGTAAGCCAAAGATAACTTTAATCATAATATAAGCATGAGGATGATGACAATGATATAAGCATTAATCAAACAAAATCAATGATAAATATTAAAGACTTTAAATTTATCTAGAGTTTAAAAATATCCAAATTGTCAACATGATACTGCTTTGTGGAGTAAAACTCAAGAATAATATTCATGTACTAAAAATAATTTGGGCATAAAAGAAATATATATTTTGGGTAAATAGTACCCCGTGAATAGTAACTCGTGAATAGTAACTCATAAATAGTAACTCATAAATAGTACTCTGTATTCGTACATAGTACCGTATACATAAATAATGTCATATACGCAAATAGTGACATATACATGAATAGTACCATATACGTGAATAGTGTCGTATACGTGAATAGTAACCACGACACAAAAGATAATGTTTCACAATAAAATTCATTTACTACTTTTCATATGACTAAAACTGTCGAATATTTAGACATTTATCAAAAATTGTAATTTTGTCCAAAAATTCCAAAATTTACAGGGTATACTGCTGTTATATAGATGTACTTCCAATAAAAATTTCACCAATTTTGGAGTTAACCACAAGGAGTTATAAGGGTTTACTTTTAAAATAGTCTTTTCCCATAAAATTTATAACTCCTAATCTATACATCCTAAAATCGCCATTTTAGACACAATCTAGAAAACTCATCAAATTATCATTTCAAATTTTTCCAAAACTTTTGAGGGTCGAAAAAATTACGAAACTGCCCCTAGCAAAAACCCCTTACTTACAACGGTTGTACGAAAATAATATTCCTTACGAATATTGAACGAAAATAATATTCCTTACGAATATTAAACGAATATAATGAATATTAAACGATAATAATATTCATATGAACACAAAAAAAATAATATCTCTTCAGAATATAAAAATAATAACCCTTACCTCAGAAGAAGACTGGATACTGGAGTAGTGAAGTAGCAGACTACTCTTCTTCTTTCTCTCTATAGCTTCTCTCTTTATAGCTTCTATCTCTATAATTGCTCTTGTGAGACTTAGTGAATTGGTGAGAAATGAAGGAAGAATGAGCTTCTATCTATAGAAAAATATAGTTTCGATAATTGCACGTTTTGGGACTCAAAATATTACAGTATAATACCTTCAACTTTTCTTTCATTTTAAATTTAGTCCTGCAAGTATTATCAAACATGCACCACCTCCCCTAATAGTAAATCATGTGAATTATTAGTAAATCATGTGACTCAATAGTTCTAAATATGTGAAAAATTAATTATAGTATAGTACCTTCATCTATACCTCTATTTTTAATATAGTCATGCAAGTATTATCAATCTTGCACCAACTCCTCTAATAATAAATTATGTGAATTAATAGTACACACATGTGAGCACATAGTTATAAGCATGTGAATTAATAGCAATTAATTGCTCATTTATCTTGTTAATTACCAGATTGGTCAATATAACCTCTAGACATTAATTATTATCGAAATAAATGTTGATTTCCACTAACATTAATAATTCCCACACAATGAATTTATCAATTTCATCTGTAATCAACATGAACTTATTCATCATTAATATTTTAACTCACAATATTTAACAACCAGGTCGTTCCTAGGAAAAGAGGGGGCTTTCTGATAAGGATTTCTCCCTATTGGCGCGCAATTAGATTATCTAACCTCAACGTGATAGAACTTCTAGACATTGTCAATATTGCAAATAATAATATGAATAAATTTGTCGTCTCAATTATTAATTTAATAATATATCATATTATGCAGATGATAATGTGACAATAATTGAATCAATAATATGAGTGATATGATGCAGTAATTACTGTAGCAATAATTGAGTATAACTGAGTGACTCTCACGTAAGCATCAATAATCAATACCGTATGCTACTATGCAACCAAGCGTATTACTGTACTTTTATCACCAATTATTTTATGACAACTTGTTTACTTTAAAAAAAAATATTCACATATCGCCCTTCACTTTAACCTTTAATCAGTTTAACCATTTACTAAATAGAATAATTATAAGAAAATTGAATACTTTCTTTTCATAAAATTCGGGGTCTTACAATCTCCCCTCCTTATGAAATTTTACCCTCGAAATTTACGTACTTGGTAGTTCGAAGAGATGAGAATACCTTGCTTTCTTTATGGATTGTTCCTTCCCGGTTATTTCCTTTGTATCATGATTTTACCATTGCTCATCTCCTATATTTCAGATATCATTCTAGAATACATCTTCAAAAAAAAAGTTAATTAACATGCCACATATTATCTCTATACTCTGACTGACCAATTAAATACCAAATAAATTTATGTAGGTCATACTAGCGAAGGAATTTCCCGTCTCTCCCCTCCTAGTTCTTGTCTCATATCTCAGCCAGGGATCATATCCCTAAGCTTTGATACCAACTGTGACGCCCCCAAAACAGGTATACATCACCCATCATGGGTCGCCAGATACATGGTACACAATACAACTACAAACTTCTTTATACAACTGTCGTGCAAAATACGACAAAACATAGCTGAGAGTTTTAACACGAATATTTCCTTCTAGACAATATCAACACTCAATGGAGTCCTCATAACAATTATTATCACACTATTTTATAAAAATAGTGAGGACTACTATAGTAACCATCTCGGACTATTACTCCATTCCCCGACTCGTCCCAGCTATATTCTTATTTCCTGAAGAGAACAATGAAAGAAAAGGGTGAGCTCAACTAGCCTAGTAAGAAATATTATGACTAAATAATGTAGAATAAATTATCCTTAGCCTTCAACAGTGTTAAACTGATAAAATACAATAAACATCAAGTTTAACTGCAGCGGAATAAGAAATCCATTAGAAGAGTCAAGTAGAACATAATATCTACTATCTCCTCTAGATTAAAAGTTCATCGTTAATATTTCATTCCTGTAATACTCATCAACAGTTCTTTTTTATACCCAACACAAAAAGAACTATCATAACTTGTCTTTACCAAAACCACCAAAGATTATAGTTAAATCCACAATTCATATTTATAATCATGTAAATCAACAGTTTCTTTTTGCCACAAAGGCTTAATAGAACGTTTACTCAATATCCTTACCCCAAAGGCTAAAGATATTCAAATGTAATAACAATGCTCATAACAATCAGTTGTCTACCTTTGCATTACGGGCCAAAGATATTCAACTATAAAACTAATGGTCATGATCATACCAGTCAATTGTCTGTCAGTGCACTACGGCCAAAGACATTCAACTGTTAACTAATGGTCACGATCCTGCCAATCACATTATCGAATTATCCATGCACTACGGGCCAAGGATATTTGTTATTATCACCAGTGGTTATGATCATGTCATACACATGTCCATCTTTGCGCGTAAGCCAATGATATACAACTATAAAACCAATAATCAACAGTCCATCTTTGCACGTAAGCCAAAAATATACAAACTGTAAAACCAATAATCAACAGTCCATCTATGCACGTAAGACAAAGATTACTTTCATCACAATGTAAGCATGATGATGATGACAATAATATAAGCATTAATCAATCAAAATTAAGGATAAATATTAAAAACTTTAAATTTATCTAGAGTTTAAAAATATCCAAATTGTCAACATGATACTTCTTCGTGGAGTAAAATTCAAGAATAATATTCCTGTACCAAAAATAATTTGGACAGAAAAGAAATATATTTTTTGGGTAAATAGTACCCCGTGAATAGTAACTCGTGAATAGTAACTCATGAATAGTAACTCATAAATAGTACTCCGTATTCGTACATAGTACCGTATACATAAATAATCTCATATACACAAATAATGTCATATATATGAATAGTGTCATATATGTGAATAATGTCGTATACGTGAATAGTAACTCCGGTACAAAAGATAAAGTTTCACAATAAAATCTATATCAATATTTATAACACCTTAATCCAAATGTTATAAATCACTTAATAATCTCATAATCTAATATTATTAATATTATCACAATATTTTAATCATTTCTTAAATTATAAATAATTTATTTTAATTATTTACACTTTACTAATTAATGCATTTAATCATCCTAAAATGCCAAACTCATAAGATTTTTTCACCAATAACCAAAACTCTCATCAAAAATATGCATATACCTTATATAGGATTCTCAATCCATAAAATCTTATTTTCCAATTTTCTTACTTCACATAACATATTTAATTCATTTACTCATAACTAGTCCATTTTTATGAAAAATACCAAATTAGTACAAACAATTTTCTTTGTTAGGTAGTAGAATATAGTCCCATATTGAACACATATCTTTCTCAGAATTTATAAAGTTCATTTACTATTTTTCATATGACTAAAACTATTGAATATTTAGACATTTATCAAAAATTGTACTTTTGTCCAAAAACTCCAAAATTTATAGGGTATACTGCTGTTATATAGATGTACTTCCAATAAAAACTTTACCAATTTTGGAGTTAACCACAAGGAGTTATAAAGGTTTACTTTTAAAATAGTCTTTTACCATAAAATTCATAACTCCTAATCTATACATCCAATTGCGTTGAGGTTAGTGAATTGCGCGCCTATAAATTAGAAGAATGCAGTTTACACAGAGATACTGGTCAACTTTTGAAGAACAAGGCGAAAGTGATTAATAATGGGTTAGTTCATTGACGATACGTGAATGGGAGATCACAAGGAGAAAGCGAGCTAGGCATGCCATAAATCTGATGTGTCTTGCTATTCAGAAGAGACCAAAACCAGGAGTCAGGCTATCAGATCTCGAGATCAGTCGAGGCAAACAGAAGTGTTAAAGCACTACACAAGTGAAGGAAGAGGTTTTCTATATTAAAGATCCAATGAACACTCTTCAGGATCGTAGTCTTGCCTTAATCAGTTAATGAGAAACATTCAATAAGACACACTACAATCAGGTCCAAGAACATATGCATCAGAATCATATAGTTCAGTCATCTGAAGATTGAAGCATTGGCAACGGTTCAATCTGAAGAGTGATATTTGACCATTGCTATTTGAGAGCATCGATGCAAAAGGATAATTTTTAATGTTCTAATCGAGAAGTCAAAAGGAAGAAGTAAAGATGACTACCTTCCTGACATAGAAATGTGTCAACTCTAAGGTGGTTGGTAAGGTAGCAGACTGCTATGTCAGCAAAGTCATAAAGGAGTTGTCATGTCACATCAAGAAGTCTGCACCAAATAACTCGAGATCTATGAAGCAATTCACTAATGATAGATTAGGAGTTATGAATTTTAGAAGTCTTGGAATTTATAGAGGTCTTGGAATTTACTAATGGCGGTTTGTATGATTTCAAAAGAGTCTTTAATTGACCATTTTGTCCACCATTTGCAATATAATTTCTTTATAAAGGATGGAAGTCCGTAATTGAAGCTTTCCTGTTGTCTGGAGCCAAATCTCAAAGTCCAAATCCATGGGAGTCCATAATTCATAAAAATTTTGAATAAATCCAATCCTAGAGAGACTTTTTTATCTTTGAGATGAGGGTGCTAGTTTTTATATTCGATAAAGAGATTATTAATCTCGATTGGCAGGATTACTGCTTCAAGGCCAAAACGCATCCACTATTGGATGACCCATTTGGAATTTTGCTATTAGCAAATTCAGGAGAAATTCGGAAGAACAAAGTATGCTTCTTTTGAGGATTATCATAATAGAAGTAATAATACCAAGCATCCTTATAATCCCTCTAACTATAATCCATTTTAGGATAATTGATCATATTTCTTGGCCTTTTGGGATTCAATCCCCATTCATTTGGGGTAAGTAGTCTTTTTAAGTATGCTTTAGAATAAGAATATAGAGAATGTTTATTTTTCTCCCTTTAAAAGTGTTCAAATTCTACTGAGCAAGTTTCTATTAGAATCTACTTATTGTAGCCACGATGATTATTGTTTATAGGCAACTCTAGGATCAAAGTATCTAGAGGCCAAATAATTTGGATCATTCATTCATTTAAGATCAATATTCTCAATTATGAGTAAGACTTCAACGAAGTATTTTTCATGGATATTATCCATTTCTTCTTTTTGAAGGATTTCCTTCAGTGTGGAACCAAAGGTGTATTTACCTTGGCCAGAGATTGTGGAACAAAACCTGTATTTACCTTGGCCTGATGAACCTCCTCTTTTATTGGAGATGGTTTTCCCTACAAGAATACATGGGAGAAAGTTTAACTTTCCCTTTTTATGTTCAATTTTGAAATCAAATATTAATAAAGTTTTCCATTTATAAAATTGTTGTTGGGAAGCCAGATCTTGTTTTAAAATATTTTTTATGGCTGAACCATCAATTTGCATAATAAATCCTTGATTCAAAAAATCATTTGTAAATTTAAAAATACATTTGAGAACATTATTTTTGACACGAGTTAGATTGGCTTTTGGGGAAAGCCACACCCATCAACAGACTTGATATCTCTTTAGCATCTGCCATTTGAGATGGAGTTGGTAAGAGCATTGTGGATGTCTTACTATCCTTGACCAAGAAAGTAGTAATACTTTTGTTCATCGGAACAATTTGAACTTGCCAAAGTCCTTCTTTTAATTCAAAATTTGAAAATATTTTTGTATCAAATAATCTATTTAATTATTAGGAATAAGATATCTGATCCATTTAAGGATATTATTGAGGGGCTTATTATTAATCACCATTCCCGGTGTACCTCTCTCAATTTTAGAATGTTTATTAACCTAAAAAGCTGAACAACTCCATGGAGAGGAACTCTTTTGTATCAAGCCTTTTTGAAGAAAAGTAGTAATTTCTTTTTTGAAATACTCAATAGTTTCTCTATTCATTTGAGAAGGCCTGACTTTTGTAGGAATATTATCCTCAAAGAATTTCTCATCGTATGTTATATTAACCATATGTTTCTTTCAATCCTAGAAAGTATTTGGAAATTCGTTAAAGATATTATCTGTATTTTCATTTTCAATTCTTTGGATACTTTCCTGTATTATAGGAGTCTTGAGTTTTTCCTCAATAGTGCAATAGTATATTTCTTATTTTTAGAAATTTGTTTGTTTCTCTTTGTAAATTAAATGAGTTTTTAACTCATCTATATCCTTTGTGATGGGGGAGGTTATGAATTTGAATATTATTGATTGGTCATTTAAGGTAGCTTTTATTACTTCAGAGTCTATCCTTTCAATTGGTTGGATCATGTTTAGGAATGGAGTTCCTAAGATCACAAATTGAGACAGATATTAAATTAATATAAAAGTTATTTTCAATCATATTCCTTGATTACAAATATGAACATTATTAATTTTAAATTTTATGTTCATTTTTGGACAATCAGTAATACTTAAACTTTGCTTAGTCTTTTGAAAGTATTTGGTAGGAATTATACCTTCTTTGATACAATTTGTATCAACGTTACTATCCACTAGGGAAGTAATATTGACAATAAAATATATCAATTACTAAATTTATATCTATATACCATTTTTGGAATGTAATTCTTTCCATAAGCATTAAATAATAAGGAATTTTCTTGTCTTCTTCCTCAGGAGAGGGAGTAATTTGCGGTCTCTCAAGGACCTTTTCCTTACCTTTGGTATATTTTGTAACGTCCACAAATTTTAAACTCCCTATTAATGAAATATGTGATTTAATTTTTTATGAGTTAGTTTTGTGAGTCAATTTAAACCTTATGTGGTTATGAATTGATTAAAGGGAGTCACTAATAGTTATTTAAATTAGTGGACTAGCCCTAAGATTCTAATATCAAAGACTTGATAAGATTATTAATTAAATATTCAATTTATTTGTATATAGTAGCAAGAGTTGAACATATTGGTTAATTACAATTATGAGTAATTAATTGATAATTTGTTAATTAATAATTAGTATAAGTAAATAATAATTAATGAGTATAATGTGAATATATGTTGACTTGATTAATTTGTGCAATATAGTAAACCTTTATTATATGATAGTTAACTATATATTTTATAAAGTACAAGGTGGCACATTAATATGTCTATATATTATATATATAGACTATATAGTAAGAGTTATTTGCATTCATGTGAGTTGTATAATAATATTGTTCTATGATATGAAGTGTGTGAGTAAACATTTATGTATATCCTATTGACATATAATTATATCAATTGTTAAATTTATAATAATTTCATTAAGTTATTATGATAATAACAGTCATGATAATGGAAAATGTACATGAATTATATGTATGTGCACTACTTGATACATTGTAATCGGGAAATACATTGTAAACTCTTTAAATCATTATAACCTATGTTATATGAAATAAATTGTGTAGACATATTTTATAACAAAGTTTATATTATGTGTATATATGGTGTAAGCCAATTGTTGCATTTCATTGTTTGCAAATGCTGGGATTTATTTGTCACATAATTAGAGTTCAATTTCTTTGTTCCCACGTGAACAAGATAGAAAGCCTAGCCTAGCTTAATCTCAAATTCATCACACCTAAATCAATTAGTGGATAGGGAGTGAGATTCATGATTGAGATTACCAACTCTCACCAACTCTCTCTTACCCATTATACATTCTTGAAATCCAATGTTTTGATTTTTGAGGTAATGACATTATCAAGTTAACCATTCTTCTATAAATAATACATTCATCTTCCTCATTGCAATTTGTTGAGAATTAGTTTGCTAAGAGTGAGTAGATTGATAGATTGCAGCTGAATTGAGTCACAAAGGTATAAATTCCATTTCCATTCTTCATTTTTCATAAATTGTTTAATGGGTTTATTCTTTGAATTAGCATGACTTAGCATACTAGCATTGCGTTAGGATGTATGCGTATATACATAGAACTTGTAATTATGATTGGGAACATATTTTAATCAAGAGAAATCGGAGTTGGTTATGCTCTGCAGAATAGAGCAGCTACTGCTTCTAGTCTTAAATTGGAGCAGCTGCGACCTAATTATACTAGAGTGCAGCGCAGCTGCGCCGTAACCCAAACTCAGTTTCTATTTCTAGCATGGCGCAATTTCGCCATAACCCAAACTCAGTTTCTATTTCTAGCATGGCGCAGTTGTGCCCTAATTGTACTAGGGTACAGTGCAGCTGCGCCAGTCCTGCACCAGACCTGATGTGTTCTGTTATGTTTCTGCGGTGCTAACTTGTTAGTACATTGTTAGAGCAATCATGTAAACTATTTTAACACACACACATAAGCATGAGCATGTAGTATGAACAATTATAACCATGTTAGTACCTGTGATAACCCCGGATTTCGAATAATCCAAAATTTGCGAATAATTTTTTTTTCTAATTAATATTAATATTAATTATCAATTTTGTGACAAGTATCTGTGATACGAGTCTCGAGAAAGTCAATTTGTGTATTGAATAATAGATTTAGAGTACAGTTGTGCTTAACAACTTTAGAAAACCCTAACCCTAATTTTCGGATAGGGATTCGATAGAAAATACAATTAAAATAATTGTATTGTTGATTATGTGTTTGTACGGTTTAGAAGTGTTGACCAATGGTTGACTGGATAAGGTTTAATATTATTAAACCCTAATAAGGGATTAGAAACCCTAATCTCAAATTTAGAAAATAAATTGTACAATTAAAACCCTAATTTCAAAATCGGGAATTGTAAACCCTAATTAGGCAACCCTAATTTTTTTTAGCATGCCTAAAGTGTTTGATAAACTTAAATATGATTAGAAAACACTAATTATATTTTTGTAAGTTAAATTTCTATTTTAGAAACCCTAATTTTATTTTAGAAAATTTATTTTTCTAATTAAACCCTAAATTTGAAAATTGTGGGAACTAGAATTTTTAATACCTAAAGGGTTCAAATCTTAAACCCTAATACAAGCCCCAAACCCTAAGGGTTTGTGAATTGGACAAGTTTGCCATAAAAATTAATTTACAAATGACCATAATACCCTTTTTACATTTTTATTTAGCTAATTTGCAAAAGTGGGTAAAGCTTTAGTTGGTGACCAACTCCATTGACAATGTGGCCTAAAAATCTCAGCAAAATCAGCTCCATGTGCCAGCAAGATCAGATCTAACCACTAAATATGCTATATAAAAGATTTAAGAGAGAGAAAGTCAAAAAATTTGGCTCACTTAGTCTCTAGCTCTCACCAACTCTTTCTCTCCACTAAACCCACGAAAATCTGTAGTAGATCAGTCCTATAAACACCTCTTAAATCAACCATAAACAATTGGAGAGCATAGATCAAGAATCAAAAGCTAGAAAGCTATAACCAAGTTTTTATTTTTGATCTTTGATGCTTGAGAAATTTTTGTGTTTATATGTTTAGAATATTACTAGAAGATGTTTTTAGTGGTTATATGATGATCCATGAATGATCCATAGCACCAAAGTGAGTAAAAGTACGTTTTTCTAAAAATGTTCAAGAACAAAATCTGTGGTCTGACAACCTAATGTCAGGCGCCATAGATCCGTGTCTGTTTTTGATTTTTCTTGTTTTATGTTTTGGATCTGTACTATGTCATGTGGTCTGTGATCTGGAAGTGGAATCCAAGCTATTTGATTTTTAGATTACAAGTTATAGCCGGTCAAAGTCGGTTGACCGACCATGACCGAGTGAAATTCTGGGTAACCCAGAATTCTAAAATAAGCGTCTGACAAGATTTTCTATGCAATAGATCTGTCAGTTTATTTAGTTTTATGATGTTGTTATTGTAACATATTTGTAGCTGGTTATGTCGGCTCTATATTAATGTTAGTATATCTCTGAAATAACACATATGATGGTTGTAATTAATGGTCAAACCGGACCATTTGATCACGAGTGACTTTTCTGGAAAACCTAGAAAACGGTTTGAACAAGTTGTCTGACAGAGTTTGACCGTGTGTTTTATATTGATTCTGTTGATTATAATCTAAGTTTTTGTTTTGGTATTGTACCTTAACATAAGAACTACATGTTTGAGCTATCAAAACACATGAAATAAGACCAGGACATAGATTAAACTGTGGTTGAATATAGCAACTCGGTACTGTTTAAGCCCAGAAAAACCTAGAATGGGTTTGACTGCTTCTTTGAAGCTCTAGATCTTGCCGTATTGTTATTGTTTGATCAAGATGTTGGTTGTGTGTTGTAGTATTACATTTTGGCTACACAATCACACTTCAAACAAGTCCAGAAATAATTTGAACAGAGAATTAAAGCCGGTCAAAGTAGACCCTTGAGGCTGCCGGCTGTCAATGTTCTTGAGCTCAAGAACACCAACAGCGACGCTTTGTGTCACTAAAAGCCTATAGCGACGGTTTTAATTAATTTATTTTCTGAATATTCCGGAAATTAATAAAAAATAGAAATAAATTCTAAAAATTACCAAAAATGGTTTTAAAAATTATTTTAAATTATGAAAAATAATTTTTGACCAAATGGAATATTTTTCTTTAATATTTATAATTATTTAAATATTAAAGGTATTTAATTTATTTAATTAGTGTATTAAATAAATTAGAGAAAAATGATTTAATATTATGAAAAATCATTTTAAATAAGAATAATGTATTTAAAAATATTTTGAGTTATAAAATATAATTTTCAATATTTTTGGAGAATTTTCATTAATAAATTAATATTAATGATATTTGATTTATTTAATTATTATATTAAATAAATGAATTAAAAATGATTTTATTGATTTAAAAATCATTTAAAAATGAGAAAAATGATTTAAAAATATTTTAAGTTATAATTAATGACTTTTAATATTTGGATAATAATTTCATTAATATTTATATATTAATGGTGATGATTTAAAAATGATTTTAATTACTTTAAAAATCATTTAAGTAGAATATTGATGGTTTAAAAATATTTTAAGTTATTGATAATAACTTTAATATTTTGAAAAGTATGTTATTAATGTTTTGATATTATTAAATATTAATAATGGTACGATTAATTGATAATTGAATCATTTGAAAATGATTTGATATTTGAAAAATTATTATAAATTATAATAATTGTTTGATAATTATTAAAAGCTTCTGAAAAATATTATAAATGATAATTGATTTATCTAAATTAATATTGAAGCTTAGAGACCACGTGTAAATGACAATCAATGTGTTAATTGTCGGATAGGGTGACCAGAACACCGAGAATGGACCGAAGTCCAACCAGACTAAGTTAGTTTGACTTTTTAAGTGTTTATATAGGTTATAAACACTAATGTGGCTGTGTGGTAATGTGTCTAGGAGAAGTTTGACTGTGAATTACAGTGCTGTGTGTTATGAAATATTGTGCTAATTGTTAGACCGATATTATTGGTTATAGGTCTTTCGAAAGCAGATAAGTATTTTGTGTAACTGTAATCAGCGGAAGAGGCAAGTTCCCTAACTCAACCTTGAGTTATTTCATTCAATTATTATTGGTGGATAATTATTGCTAATTATGCCACGTCCAGGGATTTATTGTTGAAATTAAATTATTGAATTAGAAAATATATATTCGTAGAATTAATGTTGTTGGATATTCATATCTGTAGAAGTTAGAATTGACAGTACAGATAATTCCTGTTGATTGTCAAATTATGTTGAGAAATGTCTTAGCCAATTATTCTGGTTAGACAAACATTTGTAAAACTTGTTAGGTTTGAGAAGAGAAGCTAATAGAATTTGAAATCCCAGTATTTTGTTGTAAAATCAAACTTTTGATTCTAAGACTGAGAAGAACAACCTTTTATATAAATGGAACATTTTGTTGGTCGTGAATTCTACCTTTGCGCGCATTTTGAGTATTATGCATAATATAGGGTACAAAGAGTTAGCCTGCTCTGAGTACTTGCAGAGGGGTATGATTTAATCTTTATGGTTATCTGATAGACCTGAGTATTTATCAAAGTAAATCTTTGATATCTACCCGAGAAAATAAAGTTCAAGATCTTGTGTGATCACTCAGTATAAATCTGGAGAAATATTTCATTCGTAGAATTGATTCTAGATTATTCACTAGAATACCGTAGAAACTTTGAAAGCGTTGTACTCTTTCATTAGTGAATTATTATATTGTATAGAATACGAGAAAACTTGTTATTGAATAACGATTTGTTCAGCTATTTCAAAGTTCCCCGAACTTTGGTTTCATTCTATCAAAATAGATAGTCTGTTGTTTTGAATCCTTATACATTTATTGTATGTATTAACTTGCGGGGCAAATTAGTTGCTCACCCTTGCTAAATAAAATTTTTTTCAGCTAGGGACGAAGTTGCAGGAGGTGCTGCAAAGGACAAGGGAAAAGGCATAGTTATAAATTAGTTATGTTGAACATATTTATTATGTTGTATTGTAAACCCTTTTTGTATAACTAAAGGGTATGTTTGTAAAGTTAAGGTTAGAAAACCTGGGTGATGTATTAAGAAACTCTGATAAAAACTTATGTAAGATACTATCTATATATAATATGGGTAGTTAAATGTTATTTATATTGTGGATCGTGAACACCAAACTCGGGAGTCAGGTAACCCGGATTTGGGGGTGTCAAAGTACCTACAATGGACTCAATACTTGTGTTCTTAAAATGAAATTGTATGTTCGAAAGTGAACTATGTCACGAACACATCATGTGGACATTCTGACTTTATGAGTAAGATGATATAGTTTATATTGACATGAAATGCAAGACTAAAGTGATTGAGCACACTAGCATGCATGATTTAAAGTTAAGAATATTTTAATGATAAGAAATTTAAGACTTTTCAATGTGAACTTGACCAAGACGTTTATCTAGTAAGTATTGATCATTTGAGCATGCATGTGGCTTTAATATATGTTGTAAATGCATAAGAGTTAGATGTCAAGATTTCTTGTATGTAATAAGTTGGTTTAGTGTTAAATTCAAAGAAAGTTAGAATGAGAAAGCTAATGCCATCAAGAAATGAGTAAAATACGTTATGACCATGCAAGCTTGCATATTAGGACTCATTATGCCTATTGATATATTAACATGAATATCGTTTGGTTAATGTATGGTTCTCACTTATTCACACAAAGTCATGAAAGGAAAATTTCTTAAATATGAGCTATATGGATAATGAATACATGTGTTATCTATATATAAGCATGACTACTAAGTATTGTATATCCAAGTTACAAAGCATGATGATTACATGACCATTTTATGTTTTTAATGACATATAAATTGTAAGTTAAACTTGTGGTAGTGAATTCAAGTATGGTCAGGTGTTATATGTGAAACTCTAGCGTGTATGTATGTATAAGTGTATGTTAGAGTTGGACTGAAGTCAGGAAGTGCAGAAGCTCAACCTTGGTCTGGCCAAGGGATAGCGCAGCTGCGCCGCCCCTAAGCCTAGACCGGGCGCAGCTGCGCCGTCCTACAGTTCTGAATAGATTCTGTTTTTTGGTTCTGAAATTTAAGGCATGCTTATATGATTTCTTTACCTTGTAATATATGACCAATATGCCATATAATGTGTTGCGAAGCATGCTATGTGATGACTTGATTCTTTTAAGTGTAGACTCGTACTAGTTTACACATACACATTGAAAAGATCGACTTGTTAATGTTAGGTCATTTCAACGCAAGTAATTAAAGCTAGAATTAATTATAGCTGAGCAAACAGGCAAGTTTCCTGAATTCTTACTCTTTTACTTGAGCAAGTTCCCTAAACTTACTCCAATTATTATTTATCAAGTTTCTTTGAACTTCTCTCTTTGATTGCGCAAGTTCCTTGAACCCTACTTTTATTGTGCAAGTTCCCTAATCTCACTAAAATTTATATTGAACGAGTATTTGAACACTATTTTTATTGTGTTGCAAGTTTCCTAACTTACACAAATCTGTTTGTTGTGAAAGTTTCTTATTCTTCTCATATTGTATTGAGTAAGTTATTCTTGAATTGAAAGTTATTCATTTAAGCTTGAATTTTATTTCCAAGCATGCTATTAAGTGGTTTAATTACCTTACAATTATTCCACATCGATATTATTTATATTCGTATTTAGTGCACTTAAGTTCGTACAGTCTTGGACTTGTATATCATTTAAAGTTCAAATAATTCTTGAACTGTGTAAGATAGAGTCTGAACCTTTGTTCGGTTAGACAAGCGTATGAAGTTTTATAAAAGCTAACCAAACTTATTGAGGGTAAGGATTCTTAGACTGAAAGAACACCCCTTTCTATTATAGGGGAGTACCGAGTATCTAATTTAAGATACAAAGAGTAGATTTAAAAGTTATGCATAAACATAGAGTATGTGAGGCTGATCCCCTCAAGTACTTATTGTGTAGCCAGTAACCAAATGGTCAATTAACTATTGATTCCATTGGAGTGTTATAATTTAAAGTCTATTTGACTAGCAGTTATTCTAAAAGCAATCATTATCTTTGCTAATGATATTCATATTGTTGAATAATTCAGATATTCATATTGTTGAATCCATTGCCAAATATTTTTCCATTCATCATGATATATCCTTCTTGTTGTATTTAAACTTGTTGAGCTAACTTGTTTCTAATCCTTGCTATATCATGAATATATTGCAGCTAAGCCCGAGAACTTAGAGAAGGACAAGGGTAAAGGAATGATGTAGAATAGTGGCAAGGAGCAGACTTTACCTTGCGCTTAGTTTAAATTACTGTTATGTAATATGAACCCTAATGAATATTATAGGGTATGTTTGGAAGATGATATTAAGGTTATCATATCTTGGGACTAGTTACACCTTTTGAATGAACAACGTATGTTTATTATATTCCGCATTTTAGTTATCGTATGTTGTTTAGAGGAGGATGTTTGTGTTTTTTGTGATGACTGAACCGGGGTCAGAGGACACAGATTCGGGGGCGTCACAGGTTGGTATCAGAGCTGTAGGTTATAAATGTTAGGAATGCGAAACCTAGGTTATAACCTTAGTAAAAAACTAAAGTAGAGTATGTAAGGATGGGTGGAGAAAATTCATCGAGTTTTATTGTGATACTAAAGTTGTTTATTTAAATCAAGAATGATTAATAGACGTCTTAAACTTCTTAATGCTAACATGGATAGCATATCACATAAAGCATAATAGTTTTCTTCCTTTCCTCAGATCATGTCGCCTAGAAGAATACCGCAGAATCAAAGGGAGGAAGGATCCATTAATAATGGTGGATGGGCAAATGTTGATCCAATGCAGAACAACATTAACCTATTAACTGAGGCAAGCAGACCCTTATCTGCAGCAGGGCAGCTAGGACAACACTTGGCTAGCTTTAAGGACTTTAAATTGGTAGGACCACCGGTGTTTTGAGGAACCCTGGACCCAATTGAAGCACATACATGGATAGAAGAGATAGAGAAGGTGTTTGAAGTTGCACGTGTGGCCGAAGCACAGAAGACGAGTTTTTCCACTTTCATGACGAAGGGCGAAGCTAACTATTGGTGGAAAACCAATAAGAGGCGAGCAAAAGAGGGAGTTATTCCATGGGACAGATTTAAAGAGCTATTCCTTAAGAATTACTTCTCAGAGAATATGCAACAGGATATGGAAGTTATGTTTTTGGAACTGAAATAAGGTAGTATGTCGGTCATAGAGTATGCATTAAAATTTAATGAGTTGGCCCGATTCGCTTCACATTAGGTTGACTTGGAGGCCATGAAGGCAAGGAGGTTCGAACTAGGACTGAAACCATGGGTACAGAAGGCATTAGCTATATTAAAGATTAAGACTTACTATGATCTTTTGGAAAGGGCTATCATTGCCGAAGGAGGCAATGAAGCCATGGCTCGATTCAAGCAAGAAAAGAAGACAAGTCAATAAGGACAGAAAGGGGGAAGCTAAGAAAAGTATGAAGTGCAACAACTATGGGAGGAGTCACTCGGGGGAGTGTATGAATGGAAAAAGTGTCTATTATCGTTGTGGACAAACGGGGCACATGGCTCCTTAGTGTCCAAATAAGCAGAAGGGAGGATATTTCTTGTGTGGGGCCACAAACCATCAAATTATGGACTGTCCGAAGAAAAAGGGCGATGCAACTAGTGGCAACCGTAACAACAACAATAATGGACTGAATATTGGAGGGTCAGCTAGTCAAGCCAATAGACCAACGGCACGAGCATTCAACATGACAGTACAGGATACAGTGGAGTCTAAGGACGTGGTGTCAGGTATCATTCCGATCAATGATATAGATGCATACATGTTATTTGATTCGAGTGCTACCTGCTCTTTTGTTTCTGAAGAATTTGCTAAACAAGTAGACTTACCGCATAAGAGAATAGAACACCTTATGAACATAGAAGTAGTGAATAAGGAGATTATCCCCATAAAATACATTCATAGGAATTGCTATATTGTGAGGATTTAAGCTCAAAGTGGATTTGATACCGATTCGTTTGGGGAAGTTCGATGTAATCCTTGGAATGGATTGGTTATCGGTTCATGGAGCAGTTATAGACTGTAAGAAGAAGTGTGTACACCTTAAGACTTTGAATAAGTTAAAGGTGGTATTTTATGGTAGTAAACTGCCGAGATAATCTCATTGTCTAACGATGGTTCAAGCGTAGAGATTGCTTAGGAAGGGTTGTATACGTTATTTGGCTCATGTAGTTAATACTTGATGAGTCGAGGGTGAAATGAGTCAGATACCTATTGTAAGGGATTTCGTTGATGTCTTCCCAGACGAGATTCTGGGATTGCCACCAGATATAGAGATTGAGTTTGTCATTGATTTGGCACTAGGGACAACACCGGTATACAAAGCGCCGTATCGTATGGCACCGATAGAGATGAAAGAACTGATGACTCAATTACAAGGGTTGTTAGATAAGGGATACATTCGACCGAGTATATCACCATGGGGAGCACCAGTCTTATTCGTAAAAAAGAAAGATGGGTCGCTAAGACTTTGTGTCGACTATGGAGAGTTGAACAAGGTCACCATTAAGAACAAGTACCCATTGCCCAGGATAAACAATTTATTTGATCAGTTGAAGGGGCTTAGTACTTTTCAAAGATTAACTTGAGGACCGGTTATCACCAATCGAAAGTGATGCTGGAGGATATTCCAAAGACGTCATTTAGAACTCGGTATGAACACTTTGAGTTTTTGGTAATGTCATTTGGATTGACGAACGCGCCAACAACATTTATGGATTTAATGAACATAGTGTTCAAGAAATATTTGGATAAGTTTGTTGTGGTATTCATTGATGACATTCTAGTATATTTAAAAACAAAGGAAGAACATGTCGAGCATCTTCGGATAGTATAGGAGACATCAAGGAGGGTGAAGATGTATGAAAATTCTCCAAGTGTGAGTTTTGGTTGCAGAGAGTGCTATTTTTAAGGCACGTTATCGACAAGAATGGTGTTTTGGTGGATCCAACGAAGGTAAAAGCGGTTATAAATTGGGAGCAGCCGAAGACGCCGACCAAAATCATGAGTTTCTTAGGATTGGAGGGATACTATCGAGGATTTATTTGAGATTTTTTGAAATTAGCATCACCATTGACCAATCTTACCATAAAAATAGTTAAGTTTATTTGGACGGAGATGTGTGAACAGAGTTTCCTAGAATTGAAGAAGAGGCTTAGTCAAGCACCTGTGTTGGCTTTACCGGATAACACTGGAGGATTTATAGTGTATAGTGATGCGTCACACAACGGTCTTGGTTGTGTACTGATGCAACACGGAAGGGTCATTGCGTATGCTTCACGTCAGCTAAAAGATTATGGAAAGGGATATCCGACTCATGACGTGGAGTTAGCATCGGTAGTTTTTGCCTTGAAGATTTGGAGGCATTTTTTGTATGGCAAGAAGTGTGAGATATATACAGATCACAAGAGTTTGAAGTATATCTTCACGTAGAAAGAGTTAAACATGATGCAGCGCCAATGGCTAGAATTGATTAAAGATTATGATTGTAAGATTCTATACCATCCAGGAAAAGCAAATGTAGTGGCAGATGCCTTGAGTAGAAAAGACAGTGAAAAGTTATTGAAGTTGACCATTCAAGAAGAATTAGTGAAAGATTTCGAACGACTAGACCTTGAGATTAAGTATCCAATGGAGACCAACGAACAATTATTTTCAGTGATGGCGAGTCCGACTTTATTAGATAATGTTAAAGAGGCACAAGAAAAGGATGAAGATTACAATAACATCAAGAAGCGATTGATTGGAGGTGATTAATTGAAATTTAAGATTGATAGCACTGGACTGCTAAGATTTGAAGGACGAATTTGGGTATCGCTATTACTAGAACTAAGAAAAGAAATTTTGCAAGAAGCGCACAGTACGAGATACTCGATACACCCAAGAAGCACGAAGATGTACCAAGATTTGCGTCATCACTTCTGGTGGCCAAACATGAAGAGAGAGGTTACGGAATGCATAAGTAGATGTCTAACTTGTCAGATAGTCAACGTAGAGCACCAACAACCAAGCATGTTATTACAACCATTAGAAATTCCAGAATGGAAATGGGAGCATATCACAATGGACTTTGCGGAGGGGCTTTTGGAAACACAGAAAGGGCACAACGCTATATGGGTGATTGTAGATCATCTTACTAAGTCATCTCACTTTTTGCCTATTAAGATGAAGTATAGTTTGGACCAGTTATCCAAATTGTATGTTAAGGAAATTATCTCGAGGCATGGGGTGCCAGTATCTATTATTTCAGATAGAGATTCGCGATTCACGTCAAACTTCTGGAAGAGTCATTAAGAAAGAATGGGGACACAACTACAAATGAATACCACGTATCAACTGTAAACTGATGGGCAGAGCGAGAGAACAATTCAAACACTTGAAGACATGCTCCGAGCTTGTCTGATGGACTTCAAGGGAGTTGGGAGGATCACCTTTCATTAGTAGAGTTCGCGTATAACAATGCCGCTGTATGAAGCACTGTATGGGAGGAAATGTAGAACGCCCTTATACTAGACCGAAGTATGAGAACGTCGACTGTTGGGACCAGAGTTGGTACAACAGATGGTGGAAATCATCAGGGTGATAAGAGCTCAACTAGTAGCAGCTCAAGATCGCCAGAAGAAGTATGCGGATTTACATCGTAAGAAGAGAGATTTTGAATTTGGAAGTTATGCTTTTCTAAAAGTATTTCCCTATAAAGGGAAGATTCATTTTGGAAAGAATGGCAAGTTGAGCCCTAGGTTCATAGGACCGTTCAAGATTCTGATGCGAGTCGGTGAAGTAGCGTACGAGGTAGCGTTACCTCCTGAACTTGAGCACATTCACAATGTGTTTCATGTGTCAGTATTACGACCGTATAAACCAGACTACAAGCACGTTATCTCCTATGAACTAATTCAAGTCGAGAAAGACTTATCGTATAAGGAAGTTCCTGTCCAGATACTAGATAGGAAGGAGCAGAAGTTGAGGAATAAGATTATCCATTCCGTTAGGATTCTCTGGAGGAACCACGCAGTAGAAGAAGCTACGTATGAGCTAGAAGAGAAAATGAGAGTGAATTATCCATTTTTATTTGAGTAACCTTATTTTTGCAATTCCGAGGACGGAATTTTTATAAAGGGGGTGGGATGTCACATCCACAAATTTTAAACTCCCTATTAACTAAATATGTGATTTAATTTTTTATAAGTTAGTTTTGTGAGTCTATTTAAACCTTATGTGGATATGAATTGATTAAAGGGAGTCACTAATAGTTATATAAATTAGTGGATTAGCCCTAAGATTCTAATATCAAAGACTTGATAAGATTATTAATTAAATATTCAATTTATTTAAATATAGTAGCAAGAGTTGAACATATTGGTTAATTGCAATTATGAGTAATTAATTGATAATGTGTTAATTAATAATTATTATGAGTAAATAATAATTAATGAGTATAATATGATTATATGTTACTTAATTAATTTGTGCAATATAGTAAACCTTTATTATATGGTAGTTAACTATATATTTTTTATAGTACAAGGTGGGACATTAATATGTCTATATATTATATATATAGACTATATAGTAAGAGTTATTTACATTCATGTGAGTTGCATAATAATATTGTTCTATGATATGAAGTGTGTGGGTAAACATTCATGTATATCCTATTGACATAAAATTATATCAATTGCTAAATTAATAATGATTTTATTAAGTTATTATGATAATAATAGACATGGTAATGGAAAATGTACATAATATATATGTATGTGCACTACTTGATACCTTGTAATTGGGAAATACATTATATACTCTTTAAATCATTATAACCCTATGTTATATGAAATAAATTGTGTAGACATATTTTATAACCAAAGTTTATATTATGTGTATATATGGTATAAGCCAACTGTTGCATTTCAATGTTTGCAAATGCTGGGATTTCTTTGTCGCATAATTAAAGTCCCATTTCTTTCTTCCCATGTGAACAAGCTAGCAAGCCTAGCCTAGCTTCATCTCAAATTCATCAAACCTAGATCAATTAGTGGATGGAGAGTGGGATTCATGATTGAGATTACCAACTCTCACCAACTCTCTCTTACCCATTATACATTCTTGAAATCCAATGTTTTGATTTATGAGGTAATGGTATTATCTAGTTAACCATTCTTTTATAAATAAGACCTTCATCTTCCTCATTACAATTTGCTGAGAATTAGTTTGCTAAGAGTGAATAGATTGATAGATTCCAGCTGAATTGAGTCACAAAGGTATAAATTCCATTTCTATTCTTTATTTTTGATAAATTGTTTAATGGGTTGATTCTTTGAATTAGCATGACTTAGCATACTAACATTGTGTTAGGATGTATGTGTATATACATAGAACCTGTAATTATGGTTGGGAACATATTTTAATCAAGAAAAATCGGAGTTAGTTATGCACTGCAGAATAGAGCAGTTACTGCTTTTGGTCCCGTACTGGCGCAGTTGCGCCCTAATTATACTAGGGTGCAGCACAGCTGCGCCGTAACCAAAACTCAGTTTCTATTTTTACCATGGCACATATGCGTCCTAATTGTACTAGGTTGCAGCGCAGCTGCACTAGACCTGCACCAGACCTGCACCAGACCTGATGTGTTCTGTTTTGTTTCATTTGTGCTAACTTGTTAGTACATTGTTAGAGCAATCATGTAAACTATTTTAGCAGACACACATAAGCATGAGCATGTAGTATGAACATTTATAACCATGTTAGTACCTACAATGGACACAATACTTGTGGTCTTGAAATGAAATTGTAAGTTAGAAAGTGATCTTTGTCACAGACACATCATGCGGGCAATCTGACTTTATGAGTAAGATGATATGGTTTATATGGACATGAAATGCAAGACTAGAGTGATTGAACACACTAGCATACATGATTGAAAGTTAAGACTATTTCAAAGATAAGAAATTTAAGACTTTTCAATTTAAACTTGACCAAGACGTTTATCTAGTAAGTTTATATCATTTGAGCATGCATGTGGCTTTAATATATTTTGTAAATGCATAAGAGTTATATGTCAAGATTTCTTGTATGTACTAAGTTGGTTTAATGTTAAATTCAAAGAAAGCTAGAATGAGGAAGCTAATGCCATCAAGAAATGAGTAAAATACGTTATGAACATGCAAGCTTGCATATTAGGACTCATTATGCCTTTAGATATATTGGCATGAATATCATTTGGTTAATGTATGGTTCTCACTTATTCACACATAGTCATAAAAGGGAAATTTCTAAAATATGAACTATGTGGGTCAAGTATACATTTGTTGTCTATATACAAGCATGACTATTGAGTATTGTATAAGCAAGTTACAAAGAATGATGATTACATGACCTTTTAATTTTTTAATGACATATAAATTGTAAGTTAAACCTGTAGTAGTGAATTCAAGTATGGTCAGATGTTATATGTGAAACTCTAGCATGTATGTATGTTAATATGTATGTATAAGTGTATGTTAGAGTTGGACTGAAGTCAGGAAGTGCAGAAGCTCAACCTTGGTCTGGCCAAGGGATAGCGCAGCTGCGTCGTCCCTAAGCCTAGACCAGGCGGAGCTGCGCCGTCCTGCAGTTCTAAATAGATTCTGTTTTTGGTTCCGAAATTGAAGGCATACTTATATGATTTCTTTACCTTGTAATATATGACCAATATGCCATATAATGTGTTGAGAAGCATGCTATGTGATGACTTGATTCTTTTTAAGTGTAGACTCGTACTAGTTTACACATACTAATTAAAAAGACCGATTTGTTAATGTTAGGTCGTTTCAACGTATATAATTAAAGCTATAATTAATTGTAGCTGAGCAAACAGGCAAGTTTCCTGAATTCTTACTCATTTAGTTGAGCAAGTTCCCTAAACTTACTCCAATTATTATTGAGCAAGTTCCCTAAACTTACTATTTAGCAAGTTTCTTTGAACTTCACTCTTTGATTGTGCATTTTCCTTGAACCCTACTTTTATTGTGCAAGTTCCCTAATCTCACTCAAATTTATATTGAGCGAGTATTTGAACACTATTTTTATTGTGTTGCAAGTTTCTTAACTTACACAACTTTGTTTGTTGTGAAAGTTTCTTATCCTTATCATATTGTATTGAGTAAGTTATTGTTGAATTGAAAGTTATTCATTTAAGCTTGAATTTTATTTCCAAGCATATTATTAAGTGGTTAATTACCTTACAGTTACTCCACATCAATATTATTGATATTTGCACTTAGTGCACTTGAGTTCGTACAGTCTTGGACTTGTACATCATTTAAAGTTCAAATAATTCTTGAACTGTGTGAGATAGAGTCTGAACCTTTGTTCGGTCAGACAAGCGTATGAAGTTTTTTAAAAGCTATCTAAACCTATTGAGAGTAAGGATTCTTAGACTGAAAGAACAACCCTTTCTATGACAAGGGAGTACCAGGTATCTAATATAAGATTCAAGGAGTAGATTTAAATGTTATACATATAAATAGAGTACGTGAGGCTGATTGTAAGACCCCAAAATTTATGAAATAAAAGTATTCAAATTTCTTATAATTATGCTTTTATTTAGTAAATGGTTAAATTGATAAAGATTAAAGTTAAGGGTGATATTTGAAAATTTTGCAAAGTAAGCAAGTTGATATAAAATATTCGTTGTGTAGCAGAATATTCGATTGGTCGGGAAATATTCGTTTTAATAGGGAATATTCATATGAAGAAAAAATCATTGGTGAACCCCACAACGAAAGTATTGTAGTAGTTAGAAAATGACACAAATATATTTTTATAACGGCGAAAGCTTTACCGTTAAATTGTTGAACTACCCGGTAGTAATAGTACAGTAATACGCGTGGTTGCATAGTAGCACACGGTATTGATTATTGATGCTTACGTGAGGAGTCACTTAGTTATACTCAATTATTGCTACAGTAATTGCTGCATAATATCTCCCATATTATTGATTCAATTATTGCCACAATATCATCTGCATAATATTTATTATTATTAAATTAATATTTTGAGACGACAAAGTTATTCATATTATTATTTGCAATATTGACGATGTCTAGAAAGTTCTGTCGAGGAGAGATTTGGTCACCTAATCACGCGCCAATAGGGAAAATCCTTATCGGAAAGCCGCCATCTTTCATGGGAATGATCTAATTGTTAAATATTGTGAGTTATAATATTTATGATAAATAAGTTCGTGCTGATTAAAGATGAAATTAATAATTTCATTATGTTGGGATTATTAGTGTTAGTGGAAATCGACATCTATTTCGATAATAATGGATATCTGGAGGTTATATCGACCAATCGGGTAATTAATCGGATAAATGAGCAATTAATTGCTCTTAATTCACATGCGTATAACTATTTGTTCACATGTGTGTACTATTGACTCACATACATGTACTATTAAGGGAGGTGATGCAAGATTTATAATACTTGTATGACTAATTAAAAATGGACGTATAGATGAAGGTACTATACTGTAATTATTTTTTTCACATGCTTAGAACTATTGATTCTCATGATTGTACTATTGATTCACATGATGTACTATTAGAGGAGGTGGTGCAAGTATGATAATACTTGCAGGACTAAATTAAAAATGAAGGAAAAGACGAAGGTATTATACTGTAATATTTTGAGTCCCAAAACGTGCAATTATCGAAATTATGTTTTCCTATAAATAGAAGCTCATTCTTCCTTCATTCTCACCAATTCACTAAGACTCACAAGAGCAATTATAGAGAGAGAGAAGCTATAGAAAGAATGAATAAGAGAAGTCTACTACTTCACTATTCCAGTATCGAGTCTTCTTTTGAGGTAAGGGGTATTATTTATTTCCTATTCTGAAGAGATATTATTTTTCGTATTCGTATGAATATTATTCTCGTTCAACATTCGTAAGGATTGTTACTCCAGTCTTTATTATTCTGTTTAAAGTCTTTAACATTTATCCTTGATTTTGTTTAATTAATGTTTATGTCATTGTCATCATCCTCATGCTTATATTGTGATGAAAGCCATCTTTAGCTTACGTACATAGATGGACTATTGATTGGTATTATTATGACCAGGGATCATTCGGTATAATCATGACCCGTAATGTTATAAATGATATGGTAAAAGTCCTCAATGGGCCGTAGTGCATTGATGGCTAGTTATTGATATGATTATGATCAGGGATTATTCAGTATAATCATAACCAATAATGATTACATGAATATCATTTGCCTGTAGTGTATGGTTTATTGGATGATGTGGTTTATTTATTAAGTTGAGTCTCAACAATAAAACTGATGAAAAACTTTTTAAATCATAGAAGATAGTAGATATCATGCTCTACTTGACTCTTCTAATGGATTGCTTATTCTGCTGCAGTTGTTGATCTAAAACTTATTGTCTATTGTATTCTATCAGTTGTTATACTGTTGAAGGCTAAGGATAATTTATTCTTTATTATCTTAGTCATAATATTTCTTACTGGGCTAGTTGAGCTAAAACTTTTCTTTCATTGTTCTCTTCAAGAAATGAGAACGTAGCTGAGACTAGTCAGGGAACGGAGTGATGGTCTAGGATAAGTGGCTTTAGTAGTCTTCAGTATTCTGTGAAATAGTGTGATAATAATTGTAATAAAGACTCCATTGAGTGTGGATATTGTCTAGAAGACAATATTCATGTAAAAACTCTCAGCTATGTTTTATCGTATTTTTAATTATAGTTGTATAAAAGAAGTTTGTATTTGATTTATGTACCATGTTTCTGGCGACCCAAGATGGGTGATGTATACCTATTTTGGGGGCGTCATAGTTAGTATCAAAGCTTAGGGATATGATTCCTGGCTGAGATGTGAGAAAAGTACTAGGAGGGGAGAGACGAGGAATTTCTTCGCTAGTATGACCTACCTAAGTTTATTTGTTATTTAATTGGTCGGTCAGAGTATAGGGATAATATGTGAAATGTCAATTAACCATTATTTTGTGACAGTGTTTGAAAATGGCATATGAAAATGTTGAGATAAGCAATGAAGCACATGAGACTGTTGAGTCACCAACGATTAATACCTAGTATAATGTGTAATAGGAAGATAATAATCCTAAAGTAAACAACAACACTGATCAAATAATGAACGATGGGATGTTCAGAGGGTTTATACAATTTATGCAACATCAGACGAGAGTGACTCCTTTTCAAAATGCAGGTGAAAATACTGGCAACTCTCGGATGGTCACCGCTAAGAAGTTCAAGGAGCTGGGACACCGAAGTTTTTGGGAGAGCCAAAACCACTTAAAGCGAAGACTTGGATAAAGCAAATCACTAAGATATTTGATGTCTTGCGATGCTCCGAGTAGAAAAAGGTTCCCTTTGCCACCTTCATGTTGCGATGAGAGGCAGATTACTGGTGGGAATCAGTAAATCGTACTCAGCCTGCCGCACTGAAGATATCTTGGGAGAAATAACAAGAACTGTTCAACGACAAGTACTTTCCTGAAAGTATTCATCACATAAAGGAGGTAGAGTTCATCAAGCTGGAGCAAAACAATATGACCATGTCGCAGTACGAAGCTATGTTTGTCGAGTCATCCCAGTTTGTGTCCCACTTGGTTGATAATGAGGAGAGAATGATGCGGATGTTTCTAAGAGGTTTGAAACCTAAGATATGTTAATACCTTATTTCTCACAAACTTTGTTTATATTCAGATGTTATGAATATGGCTCAGTTATTGGAGCGCCATAATGAGTCATCCCAACCAAAAGATAATGACCAATAACACGATAATAATCGTGTTAGGTTTGTAATATTCAAGAACGCAATCAAATTGCACAAAATATGCGGAAACGTGTAAAATCAGAGTTTTAAAAATTTTACAAACCATAAACCCGGATCACCCTTTATGCATAATTATTAATTAGACGAAAAGATATGAATAAGAATCATACCCTTGAAGATCCAAGCTTCCTCAGGTACAAGTTCACCTCCAATCATTTTCGCGTTCATCTTGAATCCACCGGGTTTGGTTCCTTCCTTTGATCAACGTTAGCCACCCAAGTGTTTGGCCTCTATAGGTGATCCACCAAGGAAGAAGAAGAATTCAAGAAGATGGGTATTTGGCTTAAACCATAGTTTTCTATCTCTATAGAAAAGGCGTACTCTCCAACTATTGGAATTACATATATCTGATATCTGATATAAGACTCATCTTATAAAGATATCAAGTAACCCTATTAAAAATAAGGTATTATTTATTTAATTAAACTCTTTTAATTAAATGGGCTCCCTAATCTTATTAGGGATAATTAATTAAACTCCTTTAACTAATTTTCCCTCCTAATCCTATTAGGAATAAATGAGAGTACTTATATTAAATTAATTCCTAAACTCTTTTAGAAATTAAAATAATAATAATTGTAATAATATTAATAAGACTCCTCTTATTAATTTATATTTAATATTTCTAAAATATTAAATAATAAATATTAAGCTATTTAATTTATTCTATCACCATAGATTAAATTAAATATACTTAACATATTATTACGATTATGCCATTAACTTCTTAAATAATTATTCATCCTTTTATGGTGTGACCCTTTAGGTTCTCCATATTAAACCGGTTGTGAATAAATCAATTAGAACAATTCTAATCTTATTTAAATAAATAAATTAAACTAATAATTTATTTAAATAAATAATATTTATTCTACAATAGGGATAAGCCTCCCTAGCGATCAACGACTTTCCAGATAATATAGATTTCAACATTAATCATAAAAGAACCTTTGAGTAAATAGTTACCGTACAATTCAATCCTTCCACCATACAATGTCCCAATTAAATATAAGACATGGAATTTCTGTCAAGTCTTATTTTATTTAATTATATGTATTTCGACTCTTAAATGCACAACTCCAAATAATGCAAATTAGAAACTCCTTTCTAATTTCATTCTGCCTTGGCCAAGGACTACTGAGTTGTCATTTATCGAATCACATAGGACATTTCTCTTCTTTTACTAGAAGTGGTAGATTCTTTATTGATCATACATTATCTCCATGTACAACTTATTATACCCAAGCATACCCTTTGATATACCCTAAGGGTCTTAAGGAATAAGTCAAAGTATAACTCATCATACACAAGGTACTATGATGATCTCAAGTCCAAGGATCACTTGTACTACTATCACTACAGGAATTCCTATTGACATGCAAGTAAAACTCCATTAGGTATTCCTTAGTGAGTCACGTTCAGTGAACTTATTCTCTAATAAGCACCTACATACTTGCTTTAGTGTCTCCACACAAATGATCATGAGATCAATCATCCTCATCCAATGAGCAAGCAACGTATGTACCAATCTATCCGGATTCACTAATCCCCAATTTAGTAATCCAACGATTGGGAACTATTTTAGTTTTAAGCTTTCTAAGAATTTAGATCTCATTAGAATGATCATCATCATTATTCTAAAAGCATTGCTTAAAACTATGGGTTTATCACATATTATAAAACAGCATCATGTAGATAATTAAAAGCCTTTAATAAATAAATACTTTTTATTAATAAATGAATAAGATTGTTTACAAAGTATATGCTTTATCATCAAACATGATTGGCTTGTGTGCATACTACTTTCAAATCGCACCTGTGGCAACGCCCATCAGAACAACGATAACCATCATGAAGGAAATTATTAGGCAAGAAATGGTAACCACTTCGTTGGTAATCATGGCCAAGATAATAGAGGAAATGATTCAAATGAAAAATTCAAGAAAAGAAGATTTAACGATGATCAGAAGACATCGGCAGCAGCACCAACACTAGTAACAAATTTTAGGGGAGGAGAACGACCGCCAGTTAGATGCTACAGATGCAGAGAGGAGGGACACATAAGTCTAAACTGTTCACAGCCTTCCAAGGTATGTTTTAGTTGTGGAAAAGATGGTCACATAGCTCGATTTTGTTCTGTAGAAAAATCAAGTCCAGCTGGGATGGTGGCAGCAAAGGCGGATACGGAAAAAACAAAGTCGGTGGTTTTAGGAAGAGCATTTTTTGTAACTTCCTAGAAAATGAGTAACCCAAACGAAGTTATGACAAGTTAGTTAATCATAAAATCTTGCGAAGTCTATACCTTGTTAGATACCGGTTCTACCCACTCTTTTATTTCTCTTACTTGCGCTGAACGTTTAAATTTAACTCCGGAGAAATTAGACTTTGACTTATTTGTTGAAACTCCATTAGGAGAAACCTTCATTACATGTGTTATCTAAGTTTTGGATGAGAGTCACAGTTTTTAATTATATTTCTATCGTTAATAAATTTTTTGACGTATTCTCGAAGTACTTCGTGGCCTACCCCAGAGCGTGACATCAAATTTTATACTAACCCCAGTAAGACCAAGATCAGAGGCTCATGGATGAAATCCATGGTGGAGTATGTGGCCCACACATGAGTGACCCCTTACTTGTCAAGAAAATCCTCAAAACAGGGCATTATTGGCTAACACTCAAAGCTGACTGTGATGATCACGTCAAGAGGTGTTATCAATGCCAAATTCATGGGAATGCTATCCACGCCCCTCCAAGGGAACTCAACAATATGAGTTCACCATGGCCCTTCTCAATGTGGGGAATGGACGTGATCGGGCCCATCGAGCCCAAAGCCAGTAATGGACATCGATTCATATTTACCATGATCGACTACTTCACTTAGTGGGTAGAAGCAGCCTCCTTCTCCAAGGTTACCAAAGAAGTCATCATTACTTTCATCATAAAAAATGTAGTATGTCATTATAGATAACCAGAGGTCATTGTGTCAGACAATGCTAAGAACCTCAACAATAAAATTGTGACGCCCCCAAAACAGGTATACATCACCCATCTTGAGTCGCTAAATACATGGTACAGAATACAAATACAAACTTAATTATAAAATTGTTATGTAATATACAACAAAACATAGCTGAGAGTTTAAATAGGAATATTGCCTTCAATTAGTTTCCAGTAGGCACAATATAGATCTAGAAGGAGGGTTGAATAGATCTTTTGATTTTGAAAATACTTTTTGTCTTTTAAGTTGTATTTCTCATGAAGTAGCAGATGGCAAACACAAGAATCTTTTCAAGCTCAACGGAATAAGTAAAAGATCCCCTTCATTGATATAATCATAGTCAGTCATACATTGTTCATAAGGTTAACTTAGTAGTAAGTAGTTAGCACATACATAGTAGTTATAACAGTTAAGGTACATAATATAAATGACATAAATTAAAAGACACAAGGGGTTTTAAGTGGTTCAGAGACTCAAGCTCCTAATCCACTCTTCTACTTTCAACTAGCAGGATTTTCCACTAAGAAAGGGCAGCAGCCTGAATCACTAAGATTTTTTCAAGGCCAGCAGCTTGGGACTTCAGTTCACTAAGAACTCTTCAAGGCTAGTAGCCTTGGAACTTCTCTAGTTGTCTTGGAACTCTTCAAGCCGAACAGGCTTGGAACTTCATTTAGTCCGTCTGGACAAGGACCCGTCAGGCCCTGGCTTCTTATTGTTGTAGTAGTAGTTGTTGGTGGTGCTGAGCTGCTAAGATGTCATTAAGCTCTGAACATCTTTTGTACTTAGCAGCTTAGTGTGATTCTTTTTGCTTTCAGCTTTGAGTCCGGACCACATCTTCTTTGGTGCAGCAGATCTTTTCTCTTTTCTGCTCATCTTCATATGGTATTAGCTGTGCACCATCACCATCTGGGTTTGCTAAGTCTCTTTGCTTTAAGTAGACTTTGTCTAGCACTTAGCAAACCCAGAATCCTTCTTGAATACGTTTTAGACATGGTTCTGCACTTGTTCACTCTCAGTTTTCGGTTCATGGTGATTCGTAGAGTGGCTCTCTTAATCTTCCTTGTACTCAGCCACTTTCCCGAAAGCTATCTTCTTTGCCTTCTCGGCTCTTAGTTTGGTTGCCATCTTTAGTGGCATTCTCATCTTTGTTGAGTGAAGCTTGATCTATTTGAGTCCTTCTTCAAGGCTGCTTCATTTCCACCTTGATAGTCTCACTGTCACTATGACTTGTTCTATTGATCTTTTATGGAACTCGTAGAGTCAACAATAAAAATCACCAACTCAACAATTCTGAAACTTCACAATCATCAAAAACTCTTGATCTTTGAAGCTTTGTTGATTTATACTGCTTCCCAATCTTCCCGTTGGAAAGTAGCTGTTGAAAGCTATTCAAATTACTTCACAGATCTCGAGTTATTTGGTGCAGACTACAGATGTGACATGATATCTTCTTCTGACTTCTTGACACTACAGTCTGCTGTTTCATCAGCCCTATCAGATATGTCACTTTGATATCTTAGGCAGGTCTATGACTTTATTTTACCCTTCTGATTTCTCGATCAGATGTTGTCCTTGCATCGATGCTCTCAATAAGCTCTTGTCCGAATATTACCTTCAGATAGAACCGTTGTCAATGCTTTAGTCTTCAGCTATTCGAACTCTACGATTTTGATGCATATCTTCATGGACCTGATCGTAGTATCTTATTGACTAGTAGAGACAACATTACGATCTTGAAGAATGTTTATTAGATCTTCAATGTAGAACACCTCTTCCTTCTCTTGTGCAGTGCTTCATCACTTCTGTTTGCCTCGACTGTTCTCAAATACTGATGGCTTGACTTCTTGCTCTGGCCCCTTTTGAATAACAAGAAACTTCAGATTTGTGGCGTGTCCAGCTAGCTTTCTCCTTGTGATCTCCCGTTCACTTATCATCAATGTCCTGACCCAATGCTTAATCACTTTAGGCTTGTTATTTAGAGGCAGACCAGTATCTTTGTGTATACTCCATCAGCTTCTTCTTTGTTTGGCAAACACTACAATTCTGGTTACTTTTAGGATCGTTGTCATCTTTCTTCTTGACAGCTACTGCATCTGCTGACTTTCCTTAGTCAGCTACTGAAGTCTTCTTATGATCATCTTGTGGAAGAATTTACCTTGAATAACTTCTCACCTCAATCTGGATGCTGATTAAGTTGATGCTTAGATCTTCTATTAGTTTGCATGCCATTTGTT
Organism: Panax japonicus; assembly: GCA_020205505.1. Lineage (NCBI taxonomy): Eukaryota > Viridiplantae > Streptophyta > Magnoliopsida > Apiales > Araliaceae > Panax > Panax japonicus. Next base: position 37,293,795 of record CM035099.1, on the reverse strand, counting down.
GAGTGCTCACTGTCTTCCTTCAAGTGAGATGTATCTTTGCATTACCAACCGGAGGCTTTATTCCATTGGATATTCTGGGAGTGCTCAATTGTTGAGAATCGTGTTTGCTCTACGATTATACTGTGGCCTTGTGAGCACATCTGTTAAGGTCTTAGCTCTGCATTCTACGATTCAGCTTCGGCTGTGCAGACACTATGACTTTATGATCAGATCTTGATACTATGATTTCTGTCATTGATACGATCAGTGGACTCTACGATTCTAAGTGCAGTCTATGATTCTTGACCGGCTTTGACATTAGTAAACTCTACGACTCCGAGTGTGGTCTACGATTCTTGATTGGCTTTGGCAGATGCTCGATCGGCTCATAGGCAGGCTGTCTCTATAATTCTGAATAAAAATTCCTCAGCAGACTACGGTCTTGAGGAAGTTCTTCTCGACACACTACGATCCTTCTTCGTCTCTCCTAGAAGTCTACGAACTTTGAGATCTACTATCTCGCAGACTACGATTCTACCACGATAGCTCTCGAGTTTTCCTTGACACTCCTGACAGACTACGGTTTCTGGTGCAGTGCTCGACGATCAGACAAGCCTATCTATTACATCATAAGATCAACCTAACATGTCTGATCTTACTATATTTATAGTCCTTGTACATCATTTCTTTTTGAAGGACTTTTACAAAGCTATTTTGCTTAAGTAGGATCAACCTAACACATTTGATCAATTCATTCTAAGTTCTTGTACATATGTTTCTATTATCTATCAAAGGACTTTACAGCTTTTCTTAATGCAAGCATACTTGCATATTCATTCATATATATACATATCATAATCACATCATATGTAAATAGGAATATCATTCACATGCATATTCCTGACACCTTCTAGACAATATCCACTCTCAAATAGAGTCCTCATTACATTTATTGTCACACTATTTTATAGAATAGTGAGGACTACTAATACACCATTTCGGACCATCACTCCATTCCCCGACTAGTCCCGGCTACGTTCTCATTTCCTGAAGAGAACAATGAAAGCGAAAGGGTGAGCTCAACTAGCCCAGTAAGAAATATTATGACTAAGATAATGTAGAATAAATTATCATTAGTCTTCAATAATGTTAAACTGATAAAATACAATAGACATCAAGTTTAACTGCAGAGGAATAAGCAATCCATTAAAAGAGTCAAGTAGAGCATTATATCTACTATCTTCTATGATTTAAAAATGTTTTCATCAATTTTTATCGTTAAGACTCAACTTAATAAATAAACCACATCATCAAATCATCCTTGCACTACGCGCCAAATATATTCATTAAATCATCAATGGTCAAGACTATACCGAATAATCCCTGGTTATAATCATACCAAAAACTGTCCATCAATGCATTACAGGCCACTGAGGACTTTTACCACATTATTTATAACATTACATGTCAAGGTTATACCGAATGATCCCTGGTCATAATCATATCGAGTCCATCTATGCACGTAAGCCAAAGATGACCTTCATCACAATATAAGCATGAGGATGATGACACTGACATAATAATTGTGACAACCTGATATTTTCTATATAATTAAATCATAAATTTTGCGTATAAATTTATATACATATATATATATATATATATATATATATATATATATATATATATATATATATATATATATATATATATATATGAATGATATGTGCCAAGGTAATGTGTAATTATAATTATATGTGTGATAAATAAAATTTATTTATTACATAAGTATTGCAAATAAATTTATTTTAGAATTATTGATTATTATCAATTATATTTTTATAATAATTAGTTTTATAGTAAAAATGTTTTTATTATTTATTTTCAATGTAAATAAGTTTATATATTATTTAAATAATATATATAATGATTATTAGAATTATTATTATAAATATTTTATTATATGATATTATTTCAGAATAGTTAAGTTAATTATTTTAACTTAATTATTAATGTTATATATGAAAGATAAATCAGATATGGAATCCAAACCCTAATTCTGGGTTTTGATCAAGGAATGAGAATAATAATATTATATTATTATTTGTCAGTGTTATAGATATGTATGGTTATGTGTGTAATGTTAATGTGTGGAACAGTTTTAATATATTACGATCAATCCCTAATTTTGGTTCTGGGATAAGGAATAATGATAATAATATAATATTAATTATATTTTGATTTTTCAGTGCTATAAATAAGTACTGTATATGTGTGGACTGATAATGTTGGTCAAATTATGTGTACAATATCAAAACCCTGGTTTAAGCTGTTAAACCCTAATTCAAAAGTCGAATGTCAGTTTAATACTGTTATGCAATCATGTTAAGGTGAATTATGTTGTGTATTGTGGAATTTAAAATTAATTAGGAAAAACTCTAAAACCTAATTAATTAGAAACCCTAATTAGGTAAGAATCCTAATTACTAAATTCGGTAAGTTAATTTCCAATTTTAGAAATCTCAATTAGTAATTGTAAACTCTAATTACTAATCGTATGCTCTAATCGTGAAATTTAAAATCTTAATTTTATTATTGAAACCCTAATTTCAAAAGTTAGAAAAACCCTAGTTATTAAATCATAAACCCTTAATAATTTTTCTAAATTAAAACCCTAATGTGCTTTTGGTTAACCCTAATTACTAAATTGGGAAATGTAATGTTAATTAGTGTTTCTTAAACCTAATTAGCAAGGTGTTAAGTAAATTAAAACCTTTTATTTAATTAAGAAACCTAATTATTTTATAAACCCTAATTATAATTTTTAGAAACTAAAATTGTATTTTTTTTATTTTTCAAACCCTAATCTAGAAATGTTTGAATTTTCATGCTAAACTTTAGGGTTAAACCCTAAGGGTTTGCCATGTTACTTAATTGCTATTAAAATCAATTACCAAATGACATAAAAGCCATTTTGTCACATTTTTAGGTTTACTTGCAAATCTATACAAGATAGGAGTTGGTGACCAACCCCCCAACCACTCTCTTAAACATAAATTGACAGCAACAAGCCTTTAAACTCAGCCATACATGCACCATGTTGCCTATTTATAGATTGAAGGAGAGAGAAAGTTAGTTTGCTAATCTAAATTTGTCCAACACTCAACCAAGAACTTCGATCTCTCACTAGAACCAACGAAATCTTCAAGTATTTCAGTCCCCAATACCAGCCTAGATCAATCACAAACTGTGACGCCCCCAAAATTAGGTATACATCATCCATCTTGGGTCGTCAGATACATGGTACAAAATCCAAATATAACTTACTAATACAACTGTCGTGTACAATACGACAAAACATAATTGTGAGTTTGAATACAATTATTGTCTACTAGAGATTATACAAACTCAAAAAGAGTCCTCATTACAATTATTAACACACTATTTCACATAATAGTGAGGACTACTAATGCTATCCTCTGGACCGTCACTCGGTTCCCCGACTAGTCCCTGCTATGTTCTCATTTCCTGAAGAGAACAGTGAAAGAAACGGTGAGCTCAACTAGCCCAGTAAAAATTATTATGACTAAGATAATGCAGAATAAATTATCGTTAGCCTTCAACAGTATTAAACTGATAAAATATAACAACATCAAGTTTAACAGCATCGGATCAAGCAATCCATTAAAAGAGTCAAGTAGAGAATAGAATCTACTATCTTTTATGATTTAAAAAGTTTTTCATCACTTTTATCGCTGAGACTCAGCTGAATAAATAAACCACATCATCCCTGCACTATGGCCAATGATATTTATTAGGGTCACGACCACAAATTCCATGCACTACGGGCCAAGGACATTTGTGTATTCATCAATGGTCATGATCATGCCAACAACTGTCCATCAATGCACTACGAGCCAATGAGGACTTTTACCGCATCATTTGTAACATTACGGTCATGATTACACCGAATAATCCCTGGTCATAATCATACCAAGTCCATCCATGCACTACAGGCCACAGATGACTTTCAAAAAATATAAACATGAGGATGATGACAATGATATAAGAATTCAATAAAACAAGTTCAAGAATTAATTTGTCCAAGAAACAATAACGTCCAAATTGTCAATAAGGTACTGTTTTGTGGGGTAAAATTCAAGAATGATCAGAAGAATATTTCCATGAAAAGATACTGGATGAAGCGCAAATATCAAGGATATTCTACTAATTTCATGGAGTATAGAAGTCAAAACTTTAACCAACTGAGTATAATAAAGAATGAAATAACAAAAGAAATCACCATGCATACGGTACTTCGCATAGACAGGTTATTCCAACAGAATAATAATAACGGAACCAGGTCAGGCAAAATTTGCACCGACAGAATGTTCCAACATAATAATAAAGATGGAACCAGGGTGTCACATTTTTAAGTTTATTTGCAAATCTATGCAAGATAGGAGTTGGTGACCAACCCCCCAACCACTCTCTTGACCATAAATTGACAGCAACAAGCCTTTAAACTCAGCCATACATGCACCATGTTGCCTATTTATAGATTGAAGGAGAGAGAAAGTTAGTTTGTTAATCTAAATTTGTCCAACACTCAACCAAGAACTTCTCTCACTAGAACCAACGAAATCTTCAAGTATTTCAGTCCCCAATACCAGCCAAGATCAATCACAAACAACTTGGGGAGCTAAGATCAAAAAATCATAGCATAAAGGTATAAAAACCCTAATCCTAGAAATCCTTCGATTTGTTGTTAAATGTTGCAATTGATTGTCTAAAGATGTGTTATAAGGTGTCAATTGATGTTCTGGGTTGTTAAATCCATGACCCATAACATCAAAGTGCACGATTTTGAAATTTTAGAAAATCTGGAAAATGGGAAAATTTTCGTTTTACAGCCAAATGTCAGATCCTATAAATCTGTGTGTATTTATTGTTTTTGATGTTTAAAGCTTGTAACATGTAGCCTGATATGTGTTATTTAAGATGCAAAAAGAATCAGAGCGAGATCTATTATAGATCACAAGATATAAATGGTCAAAACCCGTTGACCGAAACTGCCAAACATAGCGAACCCAGATTTTAAGAGTAGTGTCCGTGTCTAACATTGACCGGCCAGATCTTGCTGATGTTTTGATGTTTTTGTGTTATGATGCTTTGTAATTGTAGTCCTACATGTTTTCTACAAACTGTAATTGATAGATCATATAAACGTTACACGATCATCAAGTTATAAGGACTCAAAGTAGGTACCTCGAAATCTGTTAAACCCAGAATGTTGAAGAACAGCGATGTCATGTTTTTGGAGAGCTTAAATCTCTCTGATCTGATGTTTTTTTAGCCATGAAACTTGTTATGTAGTTGTAGTATTACATAAATACTACAACATGAAATCAATTACAAGCCCAGAAACACATTATCCTAAGAATACAACCGGTCAAACCACCCCCCTAGCACACTGAATTGCGTTTCTGGAAATCCTCAAGAACACTTATAGCGACAGAAAGTGTCGCTATAGCCCTTTAGCGACAGTTTATTTTCTATTTTCCAGAAAATGAATTAAAAATTAGAAAAATAGATTTTTATTATTAAAATTACTAAATAAATTATGAAAAATTATTTTAAAGTCTGAAAAATAGTTTTTAATTATTTTGGGTATATTTCGAAAATATTTAATATTTTTGGAATATAAATGGTATTTATTTATTTAATTATAATATTAGATAAATTATTTAAAAATATTTTTAATTCATAAAAAATCATGAAAAATTATATTATTGTGTTAGAAAATATTTGAAGTCATTTTTGATGAATTTTAATATTTTGTGATTAAATTTCATTAATTAATTAATATTAATGATGTTTAAGTTATTTAATAAATAGATTAAATAAATTATGGAAAATAGTATTAATGATTTAAAAATCATATAAAAATGATTTAAGTGTTATAAAAATATTTGAAGTTATAAAATATAACTTTTAATATTTAATGGTTAATTTAATTAATTAATTATATTAAAGTTATTTAGTTATTATATTAAATAATTTGTTTAAAAATGATTTTAATATTTTAAAAATTATTTTAAAGTGTTTAATGATATTTTAAGTTATAAAATATAACTTTTAATATTTAAAGGATAATTTCATTAATGATTTAATATTAATGATATTTATTTAATGATTAATGATATTAAGTTTATTTAATAATTATATTAAATAAATAGTTTTAAAATGGTTTTATTTATTTAAAAATCATTTAAAAAGGAAATAAATGAATTAAAAATATTTTAAGTTATAATTAATAACTTTTAATATTTGGATAATGATACATTAATATTTTATGGTAATTATTTAATAATGTTTTTAAATATTTTAAAAATCATTTAAGGGTAATATAAATATTTTGAGTTATTATACATAACTTTAATATTTTAGCAATGGTTTCATTAATAGTTAAAATTGATTAAATGTTAATGATAATAGAATTTTTTGCTATTTAAATCATTTAATAGTAATTCTGATATTTCAAAAATTATGGTAAATGGTAATAAATATTTTATAAATATTATAAGGCCATGAAAAATAGTATGGCTGATGTTTAAGTTAACTATTTGGATATTGAACTTCGGGATAGAGTCTTAGACTCGATTTTTACCCGATAAAGTTGTCGGTAGACCGACATGTTTCAGAAATTGATCTGGACTTAGATAGATTGTTTGGATAACTGTTTATTTGTGATTCAATGGTGTTAAAGTTTTGTGCCAATGTGATTAGGAATGTGTTGATGTTTGTTTGTGAGTCAATGATTGTTGAACATGTGTGATAATGTGAATAGGGAATGTGCTGACTGTAATAAGTAGTGTTATGTGTTACGTTATGATATACTAATCAGTAAAATGATCTGATTAATGATAGGTCGTGATAGAAAAGATAAATCTAAGTTGTGTAATTGTAAGAAGCGCATCAGGCAAGTATCCTAACTTTGCATTTTCTTTATGCAATGGACAAGTGTAAGAATGTTTCAAAATTATATTATTACTGTACAGATTGTTAAACCTATATTATATACACCCATTGATTATCAACATGTTAGTATATGATAATTCAGTTATATATTCTGTTCGTTAATTTCTATAAATGATTATACAAGTGTCCCCACTTGGATAATCATTGTATTTAATCACATGTTGATACACCTTTGATATACATATATGTTGAATTATATATCATTGTTGAACAAGATAAGACCTTTGTAATGAAAACCCGACAGGTATGAACATCCCGAACATTGGAAAATTTTTATGCGCTACGGCAAACAAAGGATGAACGATAATATCGTTCTAGCAATGTAGTATTGATCAATACAGGGTACAATGTGGCTGATCACCCTCCGTGCCCGTAAGAAATGGACGGTTTACAGATGAATTTCTGTTTAAACCCTTTCGAAAATGAAAATAATTTCATAATATGTCACAGAAACCCGTGTATAGACAATACACAGTTTCAAAAATTTGAAAGAGGGTTGTTATGTTATTGTTATTGGTACAGATTACTTCACAACTATTGACCGGTTGTAGAAGGGTATTATAAAGAAAACATTTAATTTCTTTCAGCTTATATATATATATAATACTTGTTGGGCACTCAAATGCTCATCCTTGCTTTATTTAAATGTTTTCAGCTAAGTGTGAACAGCTAGAAGGCTCGGCCAGGAACAAGTGAAAAAGAAAATAAACAGAATATGTTATTAGTATCATTTGTAATAGATACACTGTATTAAGTTAATGATATGTATTATATATCATGTAAAGAATGTAGTAAAGGTTGCGTACTTGGGATTAGACTCTGATAAATATAAGTTAAGTTTGAAATTTATATTATTGTTATTATTATTAGTAATTATTCCGCTCATAGAAATGATATCGTGAAGTACCGAGTTCGGGTTTCAAGTATCCAGGTTCAGGGACTTTACATTTGGTATCAGAGCTATAGGGTTAGAAACCTTAGGTGGGATAGACCTTAGGCTATAATCTTAGAACAGCGGGAAACGTTAAAAATACAAATAACTCATATAGAGTTTAAAGATAGATGAATCAGATAAATTCATCGTCAAACAAAATAAAAGATAATTTATAAAACTATTATGTGTTATGTGTATTTATTATTTGCTAGTCAAGATAATTTTGTGTGTAGGTGTTAGAAAGGAACAGAATTAGGATACCCTTAAGTCGTAAAGAATAAGTCAACGTTCATGACCGAGCCAATATCAAAGTCAATAACTGCAATAGAGGCTCACATTGAAAGCTACCTCAAAGAGGTGGTTATTTTGGAAAGTATAGTACTGGATCAAGAAACGCTAAGTATAACTGATAGGTAAAGTATAGTTAAAGGATATGTGGTCAATGTTGAGTTCTTAAACTCGTATATTTATGGTGAGTTCTTAAACTCGTATGTTTGTGATGAGTTCTTAAACTCATAATGTGTTATAAGTTGTGACAAATCGGATATAGTTATGTGTAAATGGATATGGAGGATAATGGAAATAGATAGGTTACTAAGCAATTGATCGTTAGTGAATTTGTAAGGAATAGGTAGTATTAGTGTTAGTTGGATATGTATGATTTTAGGTGGTATATATGATAGGTATGTTAGTGTAATGTAATATTTTGTATAAGTTATGGCAGCGATTCTCGACTTTCAAGTCACAAAGGAATAACGAATGTTTAAAGCAATATGTGCTTAGGTATGTCAAGTATTTTGAATTTGGATCTATGTTGGATTAATGGGATAAGTTGGTATAAAGATAGTAGATATTTATTTGGTCACTGGTTATTACAGTAGACTGAGTTTTTAAAATATAATATTTTGAGTACATGATTATTTGAATAGAAAGTTTTGCATTTACGATAAGGCTTAGAATGTAAGAATAATTTATGATAATGCCCTCAAAACAAAAACGAAACCAAAGGAAGAAGAAGCTGTCAACAAAGCTGGAAGACAACCCGACCTGACACAGAATTTTGCGAATGCGGACGATCAAGCTATGAAGAACGAAATACCAGTCACGGGAAATCAACTAGACAATCGATCGACAAACTTCAAAGACTTCAAGACAACCGTACCGCCAGGATTTAGAAGATCAACCGACCCTGTTAAAGTGTATGGGATAGCTAGGATAATGGTGGGGCAAAAGACAAATTTTGTCACCTATACGATAAAAGAAGATAATTTCAATAAATAAGACAGGAATGTGATTAAAAGAAAAGTTTGTGTGTGGAAAGTAAGGACAGAAGGGATATATATCTTTCCAAAATGTCCCAATCCAATAATGTATAGTGAATGTGTTGTATGTGAATCAATAAAACATAAGGTGAAAGACTGACCAAGAAAGGAAATAGAAACAAGGAATGCGAATACGGAACAAAGCAGCAGGACATTTGCGACAACGGGACCAACTTCAACAAATAAACCAACGAAATCAACTGCAAGCGTCTTCAGTGGGACTGTTCGGGATTCGGTATCAGCCGGGGATGCAACTCCAGGTATTAATCTAACCAATTTTTATTTTCTTATTATATTTTTTTATATATTAAATTATTTTTATAAATTATTTTGAAGGAGGAATTTGAGTTCTCTTAGAAATCAAATTTCTGTTTAAGGAGATAGATAAGCGTTATGCTGAATAGTTAAAGATCGATTCGATCAATTATGATCGAGATCTAATTGTAATGATTGTGTATGATATGTACCCTGGTATGTATAGGTTTTAAAAGCTGATTCCGGGGACGGAATCTTTATAAAGGAAGGTGAATGTGACAACCTGATATTTTCTATATAAATAAATCATAAATTTTGCGTATAAATTTATATATATATATATATAAATATGAATGATATGTGTCAAGGTAATGTGTAATTATAATTATATGTGTGATAAATAAAATTTATTTATTACATAAGTATTGCAAATAAATTTATTTTAGAATTATTGATTATTATCAATTATATTTTTATAATAATTAGTTTTATTGTAAAAATGTTTTTATTATTTATTTTCCATGTAAATAAGTTTATATATTATTTAAATAATATATATAATGATTATTAGAATTATTATTATAAATATTTTATTATATGATATTATTTCAGAATAGTTAAGTTAATTATTTTAACTTAATTATTAATGTTATATATGAAAGATAAATCAGATATGGAATCCAAACCCTAATCCTGGGTTTTGATCAAGGAATGAGAATAATAATATTATATTATTATTTGTCAGTGTTATAGATATGTATGGTTATGTGTGTAATGTTAATGTGTGGAACAGTTTTAATATATTACGATCAATCCCTAATTTTGGTTCTGGGATAAGGAATAATGATAATAATATAATATTAATTATATTTTGATTTTTCAGTGCTATAAATAAGTACTGTATATGTGTGGACTGATAATATTGGTCAAATTATGTGTACAATATCAAAACCCTAGTTTAAGCTGTTAAACCCTAATTCAAAAGTCGAATGTCAGTTTAATAATGTTATGCAATCATGTTAAGGTGAATTATGTTATGTATTGTGGAATTTAAAATTAATTAGGAAAAACTCTAAAACCTAATTAATTAGAAACCCTAATTAGGTAAGATTCCTAATTACTAAATTCGGTAAGTTAATTTCCAATTTTAGAAATCTCAATTAGTAATTGTAAACTCTAATTACTAATCGTATGCCCTAATTGTGAAATTTAAAATCTTAATTTTATTATTGAAACCCTAATTTCAAAAGTTAGAAAAACCCTAGTTATTAAATCATAAACCCTTAATAATTTTTCTAAATTAAAACCCTAATGTGCTTTTAGTTAAACCTAATTACTAAATTGGGAAATGTAATTTTAATTAGTGTTTCTTAAACCTAATTAGCAAGGTGTTAAGTAAATTAAAACCTTTTATTTAATTAAGAAACCTAATTATTTTATAAACCCTAATTATAATTTTTAGAAACTAAAATTGTATTTTTTTTATTTTTCAAACCCTAATCTAGAAATGCTAGAATTTTTGTGCTAAACTTTAGGGTTAAACCCTAAGGGTTTGCCATGTTACTTAATTGCCATTAAAATCAATTACCAAATGACATAAAAGCCTTTTTGTCACATTTTTAGGTTTACTTGCAAATCTATACAAGATAGGAGTTGGTGACCAACCCCCCAACCACTCTCTTGACCATAAATTGACAGCAACAAGTCTTTAAACTCAGCCATACATGCACCATGTTGCCTATTTATAGATTGAAGGAGAGAGAAAGTTAGTTTGCTAATCTAAATTTGTCCAACACTAAACCAAGAACTTCTCTCACTAGAACTAGCGAAATCTTCAAGTATTTTAGTCCCCAATACCAGCCTAGATCAATCACAAACTGTGACGCCCCCAAAATTAGGTATACATCACCCATCTTGGGTCGTCAGATACATGGTACAAAATTCAAATACAACTTACTAATACAACTGTCGTGTACAATACGACAAAACATAACTGTGAGTTTGATACAATTATTGTCTACTAGAGATTATACAAACTCAAAAAGAGTCCTCATTACAATTATTAACACACTATTTCACATAATAGTGAGGACTACTAATGCTATCCTCTAGACCGTCACTCTGTTCCCCGACTAGTCCCTGCTATGTTCTCATTTCCTGAAGAGAACAGTGAAAGAAAGGGTGAGCTCAACTAGCCCAGTAAGAATTATTATGACTAAGATAATGCAGAATAAATTATCGTTAGCCTTCAACAGTATTAAACTGATAAAATATAACAACATCAAGTTTAACAGCATCGAATCAAGCAATCCATTAAAAGAGTCAAGTAGAGAATAGAATCTACTATCTTTTATGATTTAAAAAGTTTTTCATCACTTTTATCGCTGAGACTCAGCTGAATAAATAAACCACATCATCCTTGCACTACGGCCAAGGATATTTATTAGGGTCACGACCACGAATTCCATGCACTACGGGCCAAGGACATTTGTGTATTCATCAATGGTCATGATCATGCCAACAACTGTTCATCAATGCACTACGAGCCAATGAGGACTTTTACCGCATCATTTGTAACATTACGGTCATGATTACACCAAATAATCCCTGGTCATAATCATACCAAGTCCATCCATGCACTACAGGCCACAGATGACTTTCAAAAAATATAAATATGAGGATGATGACAATGATATAAGAATTCAATAAAACAAGTTCAAGAATTAATTTGTCCAAGAAACAATAACGTCCAAATTGTCAATAAGGTACTGTTTTGTGGGGTAAAATTCAAGAATGATCAGAAGAATATTTCCATGAAAAGATACTGGATGAAGCGCAAATATCAAGGATATTCTACTAATTTCATAGAGTATAGAAGTCAAAACTTTAACCAACTGATATAATAAAGAATGGAATAACAACAGAAATCACCATGCATGCGGTACTTCGCATAGACAGGTTATTCCAACAGAATAATAATAACGGAACCAGGTCAGGCAAAATTTGCACCGACAGAATGTTCCAACAGAATAATAAAGACGGAACCAGGTCCGGTGTAAAACACACAGACAAGATGTTCCAACGGAATAATAATAAGGATGGAACCAGGTCCGGTGTAAAACACACAAACAGGATGTTCCGACGGAATAATAATAAAGACGGAACCAGGTCCGGTGTAAAACACACGGACAGGATGTTCCAACAGAATAATAGAAGAATGTCACCAAGTATAGGGTTGACCGCGTATACAGGTTATTCCAACAGAATAATAAGAAATAAAATAACAACAGTTCTCTTCATGAATAAGAAAGAATAACACCCCTTACCGTAACAGAAACTGGATATAGGAAAAGAAAACTTAAGTAGCAAAAATCTTTTCTTCTATCTCTCTATAGTTTCTCTCTCTAGAGTTCAGTGAATTCGTAAGAAAATAATAAAGGAATGAGCTTCTATTTATAGGAAAATGGAATGCATAGTAACTAATCCATGAACGGTCTAGATTGATTTACTTTAATCTAACGGTCCATATTTAAAGAAAAATCTTTTAAATAAAATATAATATAAAAAGATTTTTACTATGCAAACACTATGCAACACTATGCATAATAAAATATAATATATTTTATTTATAGAATAACTTTAATAAAGTATTCTGTTTTATATAAAAAGATGTTTCTGTTTTATTACGTTAATAATACGAATAAAACAAAACGTCATCATCGCTATAATAATTCATATTATTAATCGACAATAATTGAATCAAACTGAGCGACTTCTCACATAAATATCAATAATCAATATCGTGTGCTACTATGCAACAACGTGTATTACTGTACTTTTACTACCCAGTAGTTCAACAGTATCAACGGTAAAACTTCCGCCGTTATTTTCAATAAAATATTTTTGTTATTTTCTCAATCCGACAATAATTTCTTTGTGGGGTCCACCAATAATTGTACCGTCGTACGAATATTTTCCGACACAAAGAATATTCCCTGACCAATCGAATATAATATAACAACTTGCATACTTTGCAAAATTTATAAATACTACCCACAACTATAATATTATCTCAAATAATATTAAAAAATTATTTTGAAAAAATTAATTCTTTATTCATAAAATCTGGGGTTTCAAAATCTCCCCTCCTTATGGAATTTCGCCCTCGAAATTTACGTACGTACCTGGTATGCCGAAAAGGTGAGGATACCTTGACTTCACTTCAAATTCTAACTCTTGAGATATAACCTTTGAGTGTTGAATACGATTCTTCTTATCCAAGATTGTAACACGTATCTCTTCAAACGTTAAATCATCCGCTATCTCGTCCGGTTCTAAATTAATAATGTGGTTCGGGTCGTCCACATATTTACGTAACATCGATACGAAAAAAATGTTATGAACACACAATATATTTGGCGGTAAAACGAGTCTATAAGCCACAGTTCCTACTCAATCGAGGATTTCAAATGGGCCAATTAAATCGAGGGTTGAGATTTCCTCTCTTCAGCAACTCTTGCTTCTAAAATAACACCCTCTTGAACCTTCTTCTTCACATTCATCAGATTCAGGTATGTAGCTTGAGCGTCTTTTAACTTTATCGATTAAAGTCAATTTTACTCGTATATTCGTTATCTTCACGTGGGTCCCTATAGTCTTTAACTCTATTTTCATCATTTGCAAGTTATACGAAATGAGTCTTTGTGTTAACAACATCGTACTTGTAAACGCATACGATCTTTTACTCAACACGTCAGCTACCACGTTCGCTCTTCGACGATGATATTGAATAGTACGATCGTAATCTTCAACAGCTCGAGTCAACGTCTTTGGTGCATGTTACTTTTGTTTTAGCTGAAAAAAATTATTTTGAGGGTTTAAGAAATGGGTTTTGTACTGGTGTCAATACAAAATTCAATTTCACGTTCTGGGGTAGGCTAAGAAGTCTTCAGGAATACGTCAAGAGATTTATTAATGATAAAAATATCATTCAAAACTGTTACTCACGTCGAAGACTTGGATAGTACGTCACATTGATACCAACTGTGACTTCTATCCCTTAACCTAGATAGCACCTCACAATGATACCTATCAAATTGTTATCGTCATTCACGACGTCGCCTACAGAAAGTCTGGCTTCGGTGCATTCCACACAAGGAAGTCATCAACAAAAGGATCGGGGCTCTTTACTTATGGCTTGATATGACAATGATTGAATTTAGTGGTTTGGTTGCTTGAATTCGCATAATAGGTTGGTTAGGAATATGAAAGCTAACAACCTTACGAAAAACATGATGAGTAGTTAACCAATCGTTTCCTAAAATAGCATCAAAGCCAAGTATTTTCAAAGAGACAAGATCAACACGTAACGTGAAAGTGTCGATTTGAATCAAATAAGATTTATAAACAGTGGAGTTACCGAAGGTTTCTCCCAATGGAGTTTCAATAGATAAATTAAAGTTTAACTTCTCCGGAGTTAAGTACAAACATTGAACACAACTAGGTGAAATAAAAGAGTGAGTAGAACCGGTATCTAACACGGTATAGACTTCGTAAGAGCTTATGATTAAATTACCCGTGATAATTTTATTCAGGTTCCTCGTCACGAGAGAAAAAATCGCTCTCTCTTAAACTACCGGCTTTGGCTTGTCTGGGACATCCTTTGGCATCATTATCCCAGCTGGAATTGACTTCATCATACGACAAAATCGAGCTAGGTGACCTTCTCTTCCACAATTAAAACATGCTTTGGACTGTTGCGTACAGTTTGGACGGATGTGTCCCTCCTGTCCGCATTTGAAATATATGACTGGTGGTCATTCTTTTTCCTTTAAAACGGATGCTGGTACCGACGTCTTTACGTCATTGTTGAACCTTCTCTTCTTGAAATGTCCATTCTTATTGTTTTGGCCCTGATTACCACCGAAGTGGTTACCATTTCTGGCCTGTTGATTTCCTCCACGCTTGTTGTCACCGCTTCGATGACTGCTCTCATTGGTATTATCATTTTGTCGGCTGCTCTCTTTTGATTGTGTTGACTTGTTATCGCGCTCTACCAACTGAGCCCTATTTACAACATCTGAATACAAAAAAAGTTTATGAGAAATTTGATGTTGACGTATCTCCGGCTTCAAACCTCTTAAAAACAAGCGCGTCATTCTCTCTTCATTATCCACCAAGTGGAACGCAAACCGGGATAACTCCGCAAATTTTGCCTCGTATTGCGACACGGTCATATTATTTTGCTTTAATTTGATAAACTCCACCTCCTTCATGTGACGGATACTTTCGGGAAAGTATTTGTCATTGAACAGCTCTTGGAACTTCTCCCAAGACATCTTCAGTACGGCAGGTTGAGTACGTTTTACCGATTCCCACCAGTAATCTGCCTCTCCGCGCAACATAAAGGCGGCAAAGGGAACCTTTTGCTCCTCGGAGCATCCCAAGACATCAAATATTTTGGTGATCTGCTTTATCCATGCTTCTGCAATAAGTGGTTTTGGCTCTCCCTTAAACTCCGGTGGTCCCAGCTCCTTGAACTATTTAGCGGTGACCGCCCGAGAATTTCCAGTGTTTCCACCTACATTTTGAACAGAAGCCGCTCTCGCTTGCTGTTGCATGAATTGCATAAAGCCTCTGAAAAATCCATCATTCATCATTTGGTCATGAGGATTGTCGCCTTCCTGATGCACATTCTCCTGATTATTGATATGTGGAGACTCAACGGTCTCTTGTGCTCCATTGTTATTCTCAACATTTTCGGATGTCATTTTCTGATACTGCCACAAAACAAAGATTAATTGACATGTAACATAATATCTCTAAACTTTGACCAACCAATTTAAATACAAAATAAATTTAAGTAGGTCATACTAGCGAAGGAATTCCCCGTCTCTCCCCTCCTAGTTCTAGTCTCACATCTTAGCCAGGGATCATATCCCTAAGCTTTGATACCAACTGTGACGCCCCCAAAATTAGGTATACATCACCCATCTTGGGTCGTCAGATACATGGTACAAAATTCAAATACAACTTACTAATACAATTGTCGTGTACAATACGACAAAACATAACTGTGAGTTTGAATACAATTATTGTCTACTAGAGATTATACAAACTCAAAAAGAGTCCTCATTACAATTATTAACACACTATTTCACATAATAGTGAGGACTACTAATCCTATCCTCTAGACCGTCACTCCGTTCCCCGACTAGTCCCTGCTATGTTCTCATTTCTTGAAGAGAACAGTGAAAGAAAGGGTGAGCTCAACTAGCCCAGTAAGAATTATTATGACTAAGATAATGCAGAATAAATTATCGTTAGCCTTCAACAGTATTAAACTGATAAAATATAACAACATCAAGTTTAACAGCAGCGGATCAAGCAATCTATTAAAAGAGTCAAGTAGAGAATAGAATCTACTATCTTTTTTGATTTAAAAAGTTTTTCATCACTTTTATCGCTGAGACTCAGCTGAATAAATAAACCACATCATCCATGCACTACGTCCAATGATATTTATTAGGGTCACGACCACAAATTCCATGCACTACGGGCCAAGGACATTTGTGTATTCATCAATGGTCATGATCATGCCAACAACTGTCCATCAATGCACTACGAGCCAATGAGGACTTTTACCGCATCATTTGTAACTTTACGGTTATGATTACACAGAATAATCCCTGGTCATAATCATACCAAGTCCATCCATCCACTACAGGCCACAGATGACTTTCAAAAAATATAAACATGAGGATGATGACAATGATATAAGAATTCAATAAAACAAGTTCAAGAATTAATTTGTCTAAGAAACAATAACGTCCAAATTGTCAATAAGGTACTGTTTTGTGGGTTAAAATTCAAGAATGATCAAAAGAATATTTCCATGAAAAGATACTGGATGAAGCGCAAATATCAAGGATATTCTACTAATTTCATGGAGTATAGAAGTCAAAACTTTAACCAACTGAGTATAATAAAGAATGGAATAACAACAGAAATCACCATGCATGCGGTACTTCGCATAGACAGGTTATTCCAACAGAATAATAATAACGGAACCAGTTCAGGCAAAATTTGCACCGACAGAATGTTCCAACAGAATAATAAAGACGGAACCAGGTCCGGTGTAAAACACACAAACAGGATGTTCCAACGGAATAAAAATAAAGACGGAACCAGGTCCGGTGTAAAACACACAGACATGATATTCCAATGGAATAATAATAAAGACGGAACCAGGTCCGGTGTAAAACACACGGACAGGATGTTCCAACAGAATAATAGAAGAATGTCACCAAGTATAGGGTAGACCGCGTATACAGGTTATTCCAACAGAATAATAAGAAATGGAATAACAACAGTTCTCTTCATGAATAAGAAAGAATAACACCCCTTACCGTAACAGAAACTGGATATAGGAAAAGAAAAGTTAAGTAGCGAAAAGGTTTTCTTCTATCTCTCTATAGTTTCTCTCTCTAGAGTTCAGTGAATTCGTAAGAAAATAATGAAGGAATGAGCTTCTAATTATAGGAAAATGGAATGCATAGTAACTAATCCATGAACGGTCCAGATTGATTTACTTTAATCTGACGGTCCATATTTAAAGAAAATTATTTTAAATAAAATATAATATATTCTATTTATATAAAAAGATTGTTACTATGCATACACTATGCAACACTATGCATAATAAAATATAATATATTCTATTTATAGAATAATTTTAATAAAGTATTCTGTTTTATATAAAAAGATATTTCTGTTTTATTACGTTTATAATACGAATAAAACAAAACGTCATCATCGCTATAATAATTCATATTATTAATCGACAATAATTGAATCAAACTGAGCGACTTCTCACATAAATATCAATAATCAATACCGTGTGCTACTATTCAACAACGCGTATTACTGTACTTTTATTACCCAGTAGTTCAACAGTATCAACGGTAAAACTTCCGCCGTTATTTTCAATAAAATATTTTTGTCATTTTCTCAATCCGACAATAATTTCGTTGTGGGGTCCACCAATAATTGTACCGTCGTACGAATATTTTCCGACACAAAGAATATTCCCTGACCAATCGAATATAATATAACAACTTGCATACTTTGCAAAATTTATAAATACTACCCACAACTATAATATTATCTCAAATAATATTAAAAAATTATTTCGAGAAAATTAATTCTTTATTCATAAAATCTAGGATTTCACACAAACAACTTGGAGAGCTAAGATCAAAAAATCAAAGCATAAAGGTATAAAAATCCTAATCCTAGAAATCCTTCGATTTTTTGTTAAATGTTGCAATTGATTGTCTAAAGATGTGTTATAAGGTGTCAATTGATGTTCTGGGTTGTTAAATCCATGACCCATAACATCAAAGTGCACGATTTTGAAATTTTAGAAAATCTGGAAAATGGGAAAATTTTCGTTTTACAGCCAAATGTCAGATCCTATAAATCCGTGTGTATTTAGTGTTTTTGATTTTTAAAGCTTGTAACATGTAGCCTGATATGTGTTATTTAAGATGCAAAAAGAATCAGAGCGAGATCTATTATAGATCACAAGATATAAACGGTCAAAACCCGTTGACCGAAACTGCCAAACATAGCGAACCCAGATTTTAAGAACAGTGTCTGTGTCCAACTTTGACCGGCCAGATCTTGCTGATGTTTTGATGTTTTTGTGTTATGATGCTTTGTAATTGTAGTCCTACATGTTTTCTACAAACTGTAATTGATAGATCACATAAACGTTACACGATCATCAAGTTATAAGGACTCAAAATAGGTACCTCGAAATCTATTAAACCCAGAATGTTTAAGAACAACGATGTCAGGTTTTTGGAGAGCTTAAATCTCTCTGATCTGATGTTTTTTTATCCACGAAACTTGTTATGTAGTTGTAGTATTACATAAATACTACAACATAAATCAATTGCAAGCCCAGAAACACATTATCCTAAGAAATACAACCGGTCAAACCACCCCCCTAGCACACTGAATTGCGTTTCTGGAAATCCTCAAGAACACCTATAGCGACAGAAAGTGTCGCTATAGCCATTTAGCGACAGTTTATTTTTTATTTTCCAGAAAATGAATTAAAAATTAGAAAAATAGATTTTTATTATTAAAATTACTAAATAAATTATGAAAAATTATTTTAAAGTCTGAAAAATAGTTTTTAATTATTTTGGGTATATTTCGAAAATATTTAATATTTTTGGAATATAAATGATATTTATTTATTTAATTACAATATTAGATAAATTATTTAAAAATAGTTTTAATTCATGAAAAATCATGAAAAATTATATTATTGTGTTAGAAAATATTTGAAGTCATTTTTGATGAATTTTAATATTTTGTGAAGAAATTTCATTAATTAATTAATATTAATGATGTTTAAGTTATTTAATAAATATATTAAATAAATTATGAAAAATAGTATTAATGATTTAAAAATCATATAAAAATGATTTAAGTGTTATAAAAATATTTTAAGTTATAAAATATAACTTTTAATATTTAATGGTCAATTTCATTAATTAATGATATTAAAGTTATTTAGTTATTATATTAAATAATTTGTTTAAAAATGATTTTAATATTTTAAAAATCATTTTAAAGTGTTTAATGATATTTTAAGTTATAAAATATAACTTTTAATATTTAAAGGATAATTTCATTAATGATTTAATATTAATGATATTTATTTAATGATTAATGATATTAAGTTTATTTAATAATTATATTAAATAAATAGTTTAAAATGGTTTTATTTATTTAAAAATCATTTAAAAAGGATATAAATGAATTAAAAATATTTTAAGTTATAATTAATAACTTTTAATATTTGGACAATGATACAATAATATTTTATGGTAATTATTTAATAATATTTTTAAATATTTTAAAAATCATTTAAGGGTAATATAAATATTTTGAGTTATTATACATAACTTTAATATTTTGGCAATGGTTTCATTAAAAGTTTAATATTGATTAAATGTTAATGATAATAGAATTGTTTCCTATTTAAATCATTTAATAGTGATTCTGATATTTTAAAAATTATGGTAAATGGTAATAAATATTTTATAATTATTATATGGCCATGAAAAATAGTATGACTGATGTTTAAGTTAACTATTTGGATATTGAACTTCGGGATAGAGTCTTAGACTCGATTTTTACCCGATAAAGTTGTCGGTAGACCGACATATTTCAGAAATTGATCTGGACTTAGATAGATTGTTTGGATAACTGTTTATTTGTGATTCAATGGTGTTAAAGTGTTGTGCCAATGTGATTAGGAATGTGTTGATGTTTGTTTGTGAGTCAATGATTGTTGAATATGTGTGATATTGTGAATAGGGAATGTGCTGACTGCAATAAGTAGTGTTATGTGTTACGTTATGATATACTAATCAGTAAAATGATCTTATTAATGATAGGTCGTGATAGAAAAGATAAATATAAGTTGCGTAATTGTAAGAAGCGCATCAGGCAAGTATCCTAAGTTTGCATTTTTTTATGCAATAGACAAGTGTAAGAATGTTTCAAAATTATATTATTACTGTACAGATTGTTAAACCTATATTATATACACCCATTGATTATCAACATGTTAGTATATGATAATTCAGTTATATATTCTGTTCGTTAATTTCTATAAATGATTATACAAGTTTTCGCACTTGGATAATCATTGTATTTAATCACATGTTGATACACCTTTGATATACATATATGTTGAATTATATATCATTGTTGAACAAGATAAGACCTTTGTAATGAAAACCCGACAGGTATGAACATCCCGAACATGGGAAAATTTTTATGCGCTACGGCGGACAAAGGATGAACGATAATATCGTTCTAGCAATGTAGTATTGATCAATACAGGGTACAACGGGGCTGATCACCCTCCGTGCCCGTAAGCAATGGCCAGTTTACCGATGAATTTTTATTTAAACCCTTTCGAAAATGAAAACAATGTTCATAATATGTCACAGAAACCCATGTATAGACAATACACAGTTTCAAAAATTTGAAAGAGGGTTGTTATGTTATTGTTATTGGTGAAGATTACTTCACAACTATTGACCATTTGTAGAAGGGTATTATAAAGAAAACATTTAAGTTCTTTCAGCTTATATATATATATATATAATACTTGTTGGGCACTCAAATACTCATCCTTGCTTTATTTAAATGTTTTCAGCTAAGTGTGAACAGCTAGAAGGCTCGGCCAGGAACAAGTGAAAAGGAAAACAAACAGAATATGTTATTAGTATCTTTTGTAATAGATAGACTGTATTAAGTTAATGATATGTATTATATATCATGTAAAGAATGTAGTAAAGGTTGCGTACTTGGGATTATACTCTGATAAATGTAAGTTAAGTTTGAAATTTATATTATTGTTATTATTATTAGTAATTATTCTGCTCATAGAAATGGTATCGTGAAGTACCGAGTTCGGGTTTCAAGTATCCTGGTTCGGGGACTTTATATTTGGTATCAGAGCTATAGGGTTAGAAACCTTAGGTGGGATAGACCTTAGGCTATAACCTTAGAACAGCGGAAAACGTTGAAAATACAAATAACTCATATAGAGTTTAAAGATAGATGAATCGGATAAATTCATCGTCAAACAAAATAAATGATAATTTATAAAACTATTATGTGTTATGTGTATTTATTATTTGCTAGTCAAGATAATTTTGTGTGTAGGTGTTAGAAAGGAACAGAATTAGGATACCCTTAAGTCGTAAAGAATAAGTCAATGTTCATGACCGAGCCAATATCAAAGTCAATAACTGCAATAGAGGCTCACATTGAAAGCTACCTCAAAGGGGTGGTTATTTTGGAAAGTATAGTACTGGATCAAGAAACGCTAAGTATAACTGATAGGTAAAGTATAGTTAAAGGATATGTGGTCAATGTTGAGTTCTTAAACTCGTATATTTATGGTGAGTTCTTAAACTCGTATATTTATGGTGAGTTCTTAAACTCATAATGTGTTATAAGTTATGATAAATCGGATATAGTTATGCATAAATGGATATGGAGGATAATGGAAATAGATAGGTTACTAAGCAATTGATCGTTAGTGAATTTGTAAGGAATAGGTAGTATTAGTGTTAGTTGGATATGTATGATTTTAGGTGGTATATATGATAGGTATGTTGGTGTAATGTAATATTTTGTATAAGTTATGGCAGCGATTCTCGACTTTCAAGTCACAAAGGGATAGTGAATGTTTAAAGCAATATGTGCTAAGGTATGTCCAGTATTTTGAATATGGATCTATGTTGGATTAATGGGATAAGTTGGTATAAAGATAGTAGATATTTATTTGGTCACTGGTTATTACAGTAGACCGAGTTTTCAAAATATAATATTTTGAGTACATGATTATTTGAATAGAAAGTTTTGCGTTTACGATAAGGCTTAGAATGTAAGAATAATTTATTATAATGCCGTCAAAAGAAAAACGAAACCAAAGGAAGAAGAACCTGTCAACAAAGCTGGAAGACAACCCGACCTGACACAGAATTTTGCGAATGTGGACGATCAAGCTATGAAGAACGAAATACCAGTCGCGGGAAATTAACTAGACAATCGATCGACAAACTTCAAAGACTTCAAGACAACCATACCTCCAGGATTTAGAAGATCAACCGACCTTGTTAAAGCGTATGTGATTGCTAGGATAATGGTGGGGAAAAAGACAACTTTTTTCACCTATATGATAAAAGAAGATAATTTCAATAAATAAGACAGGAATGTGATTAAAAGAAAAGTTTGTGTGTGGAAAGTAAGGACAGAAGGGATATATATCTTTCCAAAATGTCCCAATCCAATAATGTATAGTGAATGTGTTGTATGCGAATCAATAAAACATAAGGTGAAAGACTGACCAAGAAAGGAAATAGAAACAAGGAATGCGAATACGGAACAAGGCAGCAGGACATTGGCGACAACGGGACCAACTTCAACAAACAAACCAACGAAATCAACCGCAAGCGTGTTGTTGCCTAAATTTTTAATAGCATTTTACAACGCAAGTATACGCGTTCAATTGTAATATTCAGCAAGCAAGGATATCGTTCCCACGAGGAAATAGACTAATATTTATCAATTACTAACTCTAATGCAATTAATCCTATTTTAAACTAAGAAAATTTTGTTTATGATTTGAAATTTAAACTTAACAAAACTAATGATTAAAATCAGAATTTCACAAGAATAACTGCAGATTTAACAGGTTAAGATTACAACTTCCCTTGGTATTTCATTCAAACTAACTTACTTCCCATTTAAAATAAATCAATTAATATGAATTATTATCCAAGAATGCTTTATGAATATTCATGCACTTCTTCCAAAGACACGTGAACAAATCCTCCTAAATCCAATCTTTAAGATGCAGAATTATAAGGAACACCCTAGTTAATCGACTCACTATATTCCTATGTGAATCAAGTTAATTAGGGTTTATGCAAAAATTCTTTCAATGGATACAAAAGACACATAGGTATATTCATATCCTACACGCTAATCATATTAACCCTATTCAGATTATATGAACAGATGTTATCATATCCAGATCTCAATCTATACTCCATCTTCCAATTTTATATAGATTATCACAGTAATTGTTGACCAAACAATTAATCAATAAACATAAGATATAATAAACAATTCAATAAAAACTAACTTTCATTCAATGGGAAGCTTGCAATTTAAACTACATACCAAGTTCCGTTGCAAACTTAATTAAAATTTAGTTCATGATAATAAATAAGAAAAACATCATCCAAGTTAATAAACCAAACATCCCAGATAATTACAAAAGATAAAATTAGAAAAGAGAAGCAAAAACTCTGAATTTGCTCCAATACTCTCTCTTAGATCTTTAGCCTTTGCAATTCTCCTTCGTGTTTTTCCTTCTTGTTGTTCTCTCTGCAAATCTCTTGAAAAATTAATTGATTGCTTGCAAAATTCATTCTTCTCATTTTCTAGAGTCCTCTCCTATTTGTATTGGTCTCAGCCCTCATTCAGACTCCTCGTTGGCTTCAAAAACCCCCTTGGCAGCAGAAAAACGCAACTTTCTACGCACTAGAGCGCCTAGGCGCTCATCATAGGGCATTTTCATGCGCCTAGGCGCTTGGGCTGCATTATGTTTCTGACTTGGAGCGCCTAGGCGCTTGGTCTAGGCTTGTATGGAGCGCCTAGGCGCTTGCTCCTTTTTCCAATATTTTCTGCTCCGACGTCCTTTGGGAAAATGGCCATAACTTCTTCGTCCGAACTCTGATTTAGATGATTCAAGATGTTCTGGAAAGAGGAAAAGTAGATCTACAACTTTCATTTTTAAAGTTTTGTGAAATAATATGCGGAACTAAAGTCAAATTGGCTTTGAAGTGACTGCTGTGTAAATAGCAAGCCGAAAACGCGAATCTAGCCACCCCAAACATCGATCCAAGTAACTTTTATCCCAATTCCTACAAAACAATATAAAACATGCATGAATAGACACAAACACATAAAAACATCCTAAAAGACTTGAGAACAACAATAAATTAAGCTCGAATGTATCCAATTCATGTGTATAAAACTCACTCATCAAATACCCCCAAACTTAAACCTTTGCTTGTCCTCAAGCAAAAACACAAAAATGTTAAGCAATACAATGTAATGAAACTAATCTATATGCCTACGAATCCAACAGTAATGACAGAAACAAGTCTATTTAACCGGCCTTAGAGAAATCAAGTAAACATGATAATACATCATATTTAAACAAATCAGTAATTTCCCAATCAATCATCAAATCTTAGACTATTATCACTGATATTGTGCGTGTGTGGTCCACAACAATGTTAACTGATATAAAGTCAAATTTAAGACATAATAGATATCTTCAAAGGCATCATACAGTGCAAATTCACAAAATTCACGAACAAGCTAGATCCAACTAAAGTCAAACATCCACCAAGTTCAAGAGTTCAATCCAGGATACTTATGCTTTACTTTTCATCACGGGGGCTTTTTGCTCTTTTCCCGTTTTATTGTTTTTCTTTTTTTATTTTTTTTTCCTTTTTTTAACCATGACTGTGCAATGTCTCATTCCATTAGGCTAACAGTGTCACCCCTTAGCGAGCTTTCGACCAACGACTCCCAGACCATATAAGACCTTAGGGCGCTAGGTTTTAAGATCCCCCTTCGGGCGTACTTGCTCAAGTAACAAAGGCCCCGAAACAAAACTAGCCACGGTAATATTTTTCTTTTTTTTCCTTTTTTTTAAGCTTATATATCCCAAATTTTTCCCCAAAACTTAAGTTTTTATCTAAATTTAGCCATCTCCGCCTATTCATGTCTTTCATTCCTTCACATTAGTATTATCCTTAAGAAATTCATTATGTATCAATTTAAACTTAATCAGTCAACATATCTGTTATTAACGTGCTAACCTTAATTATACCAGTTTCAAACAGGAAAAGATTCAATTCATAACAAGAAATCACATCAAAGTCTTAACAGACAATACTATACTTGTCTACTCAATTCCAAACTCATCACTGGCCAAAACAGACTTAAACTATCTAACAGTTGGAAACATGCAAAAACTAAAAAAAAAATTTATTTATTTTTTAATTTTTTTTTATGAATGCAAACTACATGAAAAACTATTAACTAAATACTATATGAATGCACTAGATGAATACTACATGCATGAACTGGGGCTGGACAATTACACCCCCAAACTTAACCAATGCAATGTCCTCATTGTAAGAATATAACGATAAATAGAAGAGAACTTCCCTATAATCAGCTAAGCGTGAGTTGATGGTGGCAATGGCGACGACGGTCATTTTGCTATCCATTGGACCTCCAATACCTGCAAAGAAGAGAGACAACATGGATTAGATTATAAGAGAACTTAATAAGCAACTTAATTCCTATCTACTAAATAAACTAGTAAAGCATATAAATATAAAAAATTCCTGGGTTGCCTCCCAGTCAGCGCTTGATTTATAATCTTTCAGCCTGACTTTGTCTAGTCAATGCTATCCAATTCCTCTTCGAAAGTTGAGGAACCTTCCATCCATCGGAAATAATATAGCTTTTGGTAGGTTCCCATTTGAGATAGCCATCAAGTTAAAGTCACCTAGCATGCTTTGTTTATATAAGATTAGATTGAAGAACGTCCAACATCTAGGCGTTTTCTCCATTGTGTCTGCGAATAAATTCTGGCATTGAGGCGTGTCAGACACAACAATCTCTTCTTCTATCTTCTCCAACTCATCGCACCATGGCTTCGAAGTTGTACTCGCTTTTACGTCACATGGAGTATTGCCAATGACATGACTACCAATTGGAAAAATGATTGCAAATCTAACCGGATCCTTAAACTTTGGTGGAGAAGATATATGGGGCACTATCAAAATCGGTTCATCTATGTCAGAACTCAAGGCTAGATCCTTGGCGACCTTCTTTTCCTGCTCCCCACTTGTCTCCTCCCTTTCCTCATCCTTTTCTTTTGGAACATCCGATTCCAGATTTAGCATGGGCAATCCATCAGTCTCGGGAACCATGTTGCTTGACACTTCACCTTGAGGGCGATTGATGATGGCGTTGAAAAGTTGTCCCGCCTGGTTCTCAAGATTTCGAATCGACATCTCCTGACTATTCGTCTGGTCCTCAATCAAAACCATGAACTTGGAAATAAGTCCTTCCAAGTTTAAAATCCTTTCTTCTTCATGATTAGGGAGTTGAACTTGTAATTCAGGAGTGTATGATTGGCATGAAGCAAAGGGTTGGGCTAGATTGTCATCGCTCCATGAAAGATTTAGTGGATTCTCCCACTCATGATGATAATTACTGGAATAATCATAATTGTTGGGATAATCGCTGAAGTCACCACTATATTGTAACGACTCGAAACTGATGGTGCATTGATGACTCGGATGGTTTCCACCACAATACTCACATATCACCGCTACACTTTGAATACGTTGTGCTGATAAAGCATCAATCTTCCTTGAAAGTGTCCCAAATTGTGCTGACAATTCATCGAGTCCATAATTATTTGCCTCCCTTGGCCGAGTCATTCTCGAATATAACCGATGATAGTCATAGTTGTTCATGGTGCCTGAAAAGGAATTAGACTAGAGACAACAAAAAACTAAAAAAAAATGTTTAAATAAGATTAACGCTATAAAAATTAATAATGACAAAATATTAAACTAATCTCCCCGGCAGCGGCGCCAAAAACTTGTTGCCTAAATTTTTAATAGCACTTTACAAAGCAAGTATACGCGTTCAATTGTAATATTCAGCAAGCAAGGATATCGTTCCCACGAGGAAATAGACTAATATTTATCAATTACTAACTCTAATGCAATTAATCCTATTTTAAACTAAGAAAATTTTGTTTATGATTTGAAATTTAAACTTAACGAAACTAATGATTAAAATCAGAATTTCACAAGAATAACTGCAGATTTAACAGGTTAAGATTACAACTTCCCTTGATATTTCATTCAAACTAACTTACTTCCCATTTAAAATAAATCAATTAATATGAATTATTATCCAAGAATGCTTTATGAATATTCATGCACTTCTTCCAAAGACACGTGAACAAATCCTCCTAAATCCAATCTTTAAGATGCAGAATTATAAGGAACACCCTAGTTAATCGACTCACTATATTCCTATGTGAATCAAGTTAATTAGGGTTTACGTACAAATTCTTTCAATGGATACAAAAGACACATAGGTATATTCCTATCCTACACGCTAATCATATTAACCCTATTCAGATTATATGAACAGATGTTATCATATCCAGATCTCAATCTATACTCCATCTTCCAATTTTATATAGATTATCACAGTAATTGTTGGTCAAACAATTAATCAATAAACATAAGATATAATAAACAATTCATTAAAAACTAACTTTCATTCAATGGGAAGCTTGCAATTTAAAATACATACCAAGTTTCGTTGCAATCTTAATTAAAATTTAGTTCATGATAATAAATAAGAAAAACATCATCCAAGTTAATAAACCAAACATCCCAGATAATTACAAAAGATAAAACTAGAAAAGAGAAGAAGAAACTCTGAATTTGCTCCAATACTCTCTCTTAGATCTTTAGCCTTTGCAATTCTCCTTCGTGTTTTTCCTTCTTGTTGTTCTCTCTGCAAATCTCTTGAAAAATTGATTGATTGCTTGCAAAATTCGTTCTTCTCCTTTTCTAGAGTCCTCTCCTATTTGTATTGGTCTCAGCCCTCATTCAGACTCCTCTTTGGCTTCAAAAACCCCCTTGGCAGCAGAAAAACGCAACTTTCTACGCACTAGAGCGCCTAGGCGCTCATCATAGGGCATTTTCAAGCGCCTAGGCGCTTGGGATGCATTATGTTTCTGACTTGGAGCGCCTAGGCGCTTGGTCTAGGCTTGTATGGAGCGCCTAGGCGCTTGCTCCTTTTTCCAACATTTTCTGCTCCGACGTCCTTTGGGAAAATGGCCATAACTTCTTCGTCCGAACTCTGATTTAGATGATTCAAGATGTTCTGGAAAGAAGAAAAGTAGATCTACAACTTTCATTCTTGAAGTTTTGTGAAATAATATCCGAAACTATAGTCAAATTGGCTCTGAAGTGACTACTGTGTAAATAGCAAGCCGAAAACGCGAATCTAGCCACCCCAAACATCGATCCAAGTAACTTTTATCCCAATTCCTACAAAACAATATAAAACATGCATGAATAGACACAAACACATAAAAACATCCTAAAAGACTTTAGAACAACAATAAATTAAGCTCGAATGTATCCAATTCATGTGTATAAAACTCACTCATCACGTGTTCAGTGGGACTGTTCGGGATTCAGTAGCAGCCGGGGATGCAACTCCAAGTATTAATCTAACCAATTTTTATGTTCTTATTATATTTTTATATATATTAAATTATTTTTATAAATTATTTTGAAGGAGGAAATTGAGTTCTCTTAGAAATCAAATTTCTGTTTAAGGAGATAGATAAGCGTTATGCTGAATAGTTAAAGATCGATTCGATCAATTATGATCGAGATCTAATTGTAATGATTTTGTATGATATGTACCCTGGTATGTATAGGTTTTAAAAGGTGATTCCGGGGATGGAATCTTTATAAGGGAGGGTGAATGTGACAACCTGATATTTTCTATATAAATAAATTATAAATTTTGCGTATAAATTTTTTTTATATATATAAATATGAATGATATGTGCCAAGGTAATGTGTAATTATAATTATATGTGTGATAAAAAAATTTATTTATTACATAAGTATTGCAAATAAATTTATTTTAGAATTATTGATTATTATCAATTATATTTTTATAATAATTAGTTTTATAGTAAAAATGTTTTTATTATTTATTTTCCATGTAAATAAGTTTATATATTATTTAAATAATATATATAATGATTATTAGAATTATTATTATAAATATTTTATTATATGATATTATTTCAGAATAGTTAAGTTAATTATTTTAACTTAATTATTAATGTTATATATGAAAGATAAATCAGATATGAAATCCAAACCCTAATTCTGGGTTTTGATCAAGGAATGAGAATAATAATATTATATTATTATTTGTCAGTGTTATAGATATGTATGGTTATGTGTGTAATGTTAATGTGTGGAACAGTTTTAATATATTACGATCAATCCCTAATTTTGGTTCTGGGATAAGGAATAATGATAATAATATAATATTAATTATATTTTGATTTTTCAGTGCTATAAATAAGTACTGTATATGTGTGGACTGATAATATTGGTCAAATTATGTGTACAATATCAAAACCCTAGTTTAAGCTGTTAAACCCTAATTCAAAAGTCGAATGTCAGTTTAATACTGTTATGCAATCATGTTAAGGTGAATTATGTTGTGTATTTTGGAATTTAAAATTAATTAGGAAAACTCTAAAACCTAATTAATTAGAAACCCTAATTAGGTAAGAATCCTAATTACTAAATTCGGTAAGTTAATTTCCAATTTTAGAAATCTCAATTAGTAATTGTAAACTCTAATTTCTAATCGTATGCCCTAATCGTGAAATTTAAAATCTTAATTTTATTATTGAAACCCTAATTTCAAAAGTTAGAAAAACCCTAGTTATTAAATCATAAACCCTTAATAATTTTTCTAAATTAAAACCCTAATGTGCTTTTGGTTAACCGTAATTACTAAATTGGGAAATGTAATGTTAATTAGTGTTTCTCAAACCTAATTAGCAAGGTGTTAAGTAAATTAAAACCTTTTATTTAATTAAGAAACCTAATTATTTTATAAACCCTAATTATAATTTTTAGAAACTAAAATTGTATTTTTTTTTCAAACCCTAATCTAGAAGTGCTAGAAATTTTGTGCTAAACTTTAGGGTTAAACCCTAAGGGTTTGCCATGTTACTTAATTGCCATTAAAATCAATTACCAAATGACATAAAAGCCCTTTTGTCACATTTTTAGGTTTACTTGCAAATCTATGCAAGATAGGAGTTGGTGACCAACCCCCCAACCACTCTCTTGACTGTAAATTGACAGCAACAAGCCTTTAAACTCAGCCATACATGCACCATGTTGCCTATTTATAGATTGAAGGAAAGAGAAAGTTAGTTTGCTAATCTAAATTTGTCCAACACTCAACCAAGAACTTCTATCACTAGAACCAACGAAATATTCAAGTATTTCAGTCCCCAATACCAGCATAGATCAATCACAAACAACTTGGAGAGCTAAGATCAAAAAATCAAACCATAAAGGTATAAAAACCCTAATCATAGAAATCCTTTGATTTGTTATTAAATGTTGCAATTGATTGTCTAAAGATGTGTTATAAGGTGTCAATTGATGTTCTGGGTTGTTAAATCCATGACCCATAACATCAAAGTGCACGATTTTGAAATTTTAGAAAATCTGGAAAATGGGAAAATTTTCGTTTTACAGCCAAATGTCAGATCCTATAAATCCGTGTGTATTTAGTGTTTTTGATTTTTAAAGCTTGTAACATGTAGCCTGATATGTGTTATTTAAGATGCAAAAAGAATCAGAGCGAGATCTATTATAGATCACAAGATATAAACGGTCAAAACCCGTTGACCGAAACTGCCAAACATAGCGAACCCAGATTTTAAGAACAGTGTCTGTGTCCAACTTTGACCGGCCAGATCTTGCTGATGTTTTGATGTTTTTGTGTTATGATGCTTTGTAATTGTAGTCCTACATGTTTTCTACAAACTGTAATTGATAGATCACATAAACGTTACACGATCATCAAGTTATAAGGACTCAAAATAGGTACCTCGAAATCTGTTAAACCCAAAATGTTGAAGAACAACGATGTCAGGTTTTTGGAGAGCTTAAATCTCTCTGATCTGATGTTTTTTTATCCACGAAACTTGTTATGTAGTTGTAGTATTACATAAATACTACAACATAAATCAATTGCAAGCCCAGAAACACATTATCCTAAGAAATACAACCGGTCAAACCACCCCCTTAGCACACTGAATTGCGTTTCTGGAAATCCTCAAGAACACCTATAGCGACAGAAAGTGTCGCTATAGCCCTTTAGCGACAGTTTATTTTCTATTTTCCAGAAAATGAATTAAAAATTAGAAAAAATAGATTTTTATTATTAAAATTACTAAATAAATTATGAAAAAATATTTTAAAGTCTGAAAAATAGTTTTTAATTATTTTGCGTATATTTTGAAAATATTTAATATTTTTGGAATATAAATGGTATTTATTTATTTAATTACAATATTAGATAAATTATTTAAAAATGGTTTTAATTAATAAAAAATTATGAAAAATTATATTATTGTGTTAGAAAATATTTGAAGTCATTTTTGATGAATTTTAATATTTTGTGATGAAATTTCATTAATTAATTAATATTAATGATGTTTAAGTTTTTTAATAAATATATTAAATAAATTATGGAAAATAGTATTAATGATTTAAAAATCATATTAAAATGATTTAAGTGTTATAAAAATATTTTAAGTTATAAAATATAACTTTTAATATTTAATGGTTAATTTCATTAAATAATGATATTAAAGTTATTTAGTTATTATATTAAATAATTTGTTTAAAAATGATTTTAATATTTTAAAAATCATTTTAAAGTGTTTAATGATATTTTAAGTTATAAAATATAACTTTTAATATTTAAAGGATAATTTCATTAATGATTTAATATTAATGATATTTATTTAATGATTAATGATATTAAGTTTATTTAATAATTATATTAAATAAATAGTTTAAAATGGTTTTATTTATTTAAAAATCATTTAAAAGGATATAAATGAATTAAAAATATTTTAAGTTATAATTAATAACTTTTAATATTTGGATAATGATACAATAATAGTTTATGGTAATTATTTAATAATATTTTTAAATGTTTTAAAAATCATTTAAGGGTAATATAAATATTTTGAGTTATTATACATAACTTTAATATTTTGGCAATGGTTTCATTAATAGTTTAATATTGATTAAATGTTAATGATAATAGAATTGTTTCCTATTTAAATCATTTAATAGTGATTCTGATATTTCAAAAATTATGGTAAATGGTAATAAATATTTTATATTTATTATATGGCCATGAAAAATAGTATGACTGATGTTTAAGTTAACTACTTGGATATTGAACTTCGGGATAGAGTCTTAGACTCGATTTTTACCCGATAAAGTTTTCGGTAGACCGATATGTTTCAGAAATTGATCTGGACTTAGATAGATTGTTTGGATAACTGTTTATTTATGATTCAATGGTGTTAAAGTGTTGTGCCAATGTGATTAGGAATGTGTTGATGTTTGTTTGTGAGTCAATGATTGTTGAATATGTGTGATAATGTGAATAGGGAATGTGCTGACTGCAATAAGTAGTGTTATGTGTTACGTTATGATATACTAATCAGTAAAATGATCTGATTAATGATAGGTCGTGATAGAAAAGATAAATCTAAGTTGCGTAATTGTAAGAAGCGGATCCGGCAAGTATCCTAACTTTGCATTTTTTAAGTAATAGACAAGTGTAAGAATGTTTTAAAATTATATTATTACTATACAGATTGTTAAACCTATATTATATACACCCATTGATTATCAACATGTTAGTATATGATAATTCAGTTATATATTCTGTTCGTTAATTTCTATAAATGATTATACAAGTGTTCTCACTTGGATAATCATTGTATTTAATCACATGTTGATACACCTTTGATATACATATATGTTGAATTATATATCATTGTTGAACAAGATAAGACCTTTGTAATGAAAACCCGACAGGTATGAACATCCCGAACATGGGAAAATTTTTATGCGCTACGACGGACAAAGGATGAACGATAATATCGTTCTAGCAATGTAGTATTGATCAATACAGGGTACAACGGGGCTGATCACCCTCCGTGTTTGTAAGCAATGGCCGGTTTACCGATGAATTTTTGTTTAAACCATTTCAAAAATGAAAACAATGTTCATAATATGTCACAGAAACCCATGTATAGACAATACACAGTTTCAAAAATTTGAAAGAGGGTTGTTATGTTATTGTTATTGGTGCAGATTACTTCACAACTATTGACCAGTTGTAGAAGGGTATTACAAAGAAAACATTTAAGTTCTTTCAGCTTATATATATATATATATATATATATATATATAATACTCGCTGGGCACTCAAATGCTCATCCTTGCTTTATTTAAATGTTTTCAGCTAAGTGTGAACAGCTAGAAGGCTCGGCCAGGAACAAGTGAAAAGGAAAACAAACAGAATATGTTATTAGTATCATTTGTAATAGATAGACTGTATTAAGTTAATGATATGTATTATATATCATGTAAAGAATGTAGTAAAGGTTGCGTACTTGGGATTAGACTCTGATAAATGTAAGTTAAGTTTGAAATTTATATTATTGTTATTATTATTAGTAATTATTCTGCTCATAGAAATGGTATCGTGAAGTACCGAGTTCGGGTTTCAAGTATCCTGGTTCGGGGACTTTATATTTGGTATCAGAGCTATAGGGTTAGAAACCTTAGGTGGGATAGACCTTAGGCTATAACCTTAGAACAGCGGAAAACGTTAAAAATACAAATAACTCATATAGAGTTTAAAGATAGATGAATCGGATAAATTCATCGTCAAACAAAATAAATGATAATTTATAAAACTATTATGTGTTATGTGTATTTATTATTTGCTAGTCAAGATAATTTTGTGTGTAGGTGTTAGAAAGGAACAGAATTAGGATACCCTTAAGTCGTAAAGAATAAGTCAACGTTCATGACCGAGCCAATATCAAAGTCAATAACTGCAATAGAGGCTCACATTGAAAGCTACCTCAAAGAGGTGGTTATTTTGGAAAGTATAGTACTGGATCAAGAAACGCTAAATATAACTGATAGGTAAAGTATAGTTAAAGGATATGTGGTCAATGTTGAGTTTTTAAACTCGTATATTTATGGTGAGTTCTTAAACTCGTATATTTATGGTGAGTTCTTAAACTCGTATGTTTGTGATGAGTTCTTAAACTCATAATGTGTTATAAGTTGTGACAAATCGGATATAGTTATGCGTAAATGGATATGGAGGATAATGGAAATAGATAGGTTACTAAGCAATTGATCGTTAGTGAATTTGTAAGGAATAGGTAGTATTAGTGTTAGTTGGATATGTATGATTTTAGGTGGTATATATGATAGGTATGTTGGTGTAATGTAATATTTTGTATAAGTTATGACAGCGATTCCCGACTTTCAAGTCACAAAGGGATAGTTAATGTTTAAAGAAATATGTGCTAAGGTATGTCCAGTATTTTGAATATGGATCTATGTTGGATTAATGGGATAAGTTGATATAAAGATAGTAGATATTTATTTGGTCACTGGTTATTACAGTAGACCGAGTTTTCAAAATATAATATTTTGAGTACATGATTATTTGAATAGAAAGTTTTGCGTTTACAATAAGGCTTAGAATGTAAGAATAATTTATTATACTGCCGTCAAAAGAAAAACCAAACCAAAGGAAGAAGAACCTGTCAACAAAGTTGGAAGACAACCCGACCTGACACAGAATTTTGCGAATGCGGACGATCAAGCTATGAAGAACGAAATACCAGTCGCGGGAAATCAATTAGACAATCGATCGACAAACTTCAAAGACTTCAAGACAACCGTACCGCCAGGATTTAGAAGATCAACCGAACCTGTTAAAGCGTATGTGATAGCTAGGATAATGGTGGGGCAAAAGACAACTTTTGTCACCTATATGATAAAAGAAGATAATTTCAATAAATAAGATAGGAATGTGATTAAAAGAAAAGTTTGTGTGTGGAAAGTAAGGACAGAAGGGATATATATCTTTCCAAAATGTCCCAATCCAATAATGTATAGTGAATGTGTTGTATGCGAATCAATAAAACATAAGGTGAAAGACTGACCAAGAAAGGAAATAGAAACAAGGAATGCGAATACGGAACAAGGCAGCAGGACATTGGCGACAACGGGACCAACTTCAACAAACAAACCAACGAAATCAACCGCAAGCGTGTTCAGTGGGACTGTTCGGGATTCGGTAGCAGCCGGGGATGCAACTCCAGGTATTAATCTAACCAATTTTTATTTTCTTATTATATTTTTATATATATTAAATTATTTTTATAAATTATTTTGAATGAGGAATTTGAGTTCTCTTAAAAATCAAATTTCTGTTTAAGGAGATAGATAAGCGTTATGCTGAATAGTTAAAGATCGATTCGATCAATTATGATCGAGATCTAATTTTAATGATTGTGTATGATATGTACCCTGGTATGTATAGGTTTTAAAAGCTGATTCCGGGGACGGAATCTTTATAAGGGAGGGTGAATGTGACAACCTGATATTTTCTATATAAATAAATCATAAATTTTGCGTATAAATTTTATATATATATATAAATATGAATGATATGTGACAAGGTAATGTGTAATTATAATTATATGTGTGATAAATAAAATTTATTTATTACATAAGTATTGCAAATAAATTTATTTTAGAATTATTGATTATTATCAATTATATTTTTATAATAATTAGTTTTATAGTAAAAATGTTTTTATTATTTATTTTCCATGTAAATAAGTTTATATATTATTTAAATAATATATATAATGATTATTAGAATTATTATTATAAATATTTTATTATATGATATTATTTCAGAATAGTTAAGTTAATTATTTTAACTTAATTATTAATGTTATATATGAAAGATAAATCAGATATGGAATCCAAACCCAAATTCTGGGTTTTGATCAAGGAATGAGAATAATAATATTATATTATTATTTGTCAGTGTTATAGATATGTATGGTTATGTGTGTAATGTTAATGTGTGGAACAGTTTTAATATATTACTATCAAATCCTAATTTTGGTTCTCGGATAAGGAATAATGATAATAATATAATATTAATTATATTTTGATTTTTCAGTGCTATAAATAAGTACTGTATATGTGCGGACTGATAATGTTGGTCAAATTATGTGTACAATATCAAAACCCTAGTTTAAGCTGTTAAACCCTAATTCAAAAGTCGAATGTCAGTTTAATACTGTTATGCAATCATGTTAAGGTGAATTATGTTGTGTATTGTGGAATTTAAAATTAATTAGGAAAACTCTAAAACCTAATTAATTAGAAACCCTAATTAGGTAAGAATCCTAATTACTAAATTCAGTAAGTTAATTTCCAATGTTAGAAATCTCAATTAGTAATTGTAAACTCTAATTTCTAATCGTATGCCCTAATCGTGAAATTTAAAATCTTAATTTTATTATTGAAACCCTAATTTCAAAAGTTAGAAAAACCCTAGTTATTAAATCATAAACCCTTAATAATTTTTCTAAATTAAAACCCTAATGTGCTTTTGGTTAACCGTAATTACTAAATTGGGAAATGTAATGTTAATTAGTGTTTCATAAACCTAATTAGCAAGGTGTTAAGTAAATTAAAACCTTTTATTTAATTAAGAAACCTAATTTTTTTATAAACCCTAATTATAATTTTTAGAAACTAAAATTGTATTTTTTTTTTCAAACCCAAATCTAGAAATGCTAGAATTTTTGTGCTAAACTTTAGGGTTAAACCCTAAGGGTTTGTCATGTTACTTAATTGCCATTAAAATCAATTACCAAATGACATAAAAGCCCTTTTATCACATTTTTAGGTTTACTTGCAAATCTATGCAAGATAGGAGTTGGTGACCAACCCCCCAACCACTCTCTTGACCATAAATTGACAGCAACAAGCCTTTAAACTCAGCCATACATGCACCATGTTGCCTATTTATAGATTGAAGGAGAGAGAAAGTTAGTTTGCTAATCAAAATTTGTCCAACACTCAACCAAGAACTTCTATCACTAGAACCAATGAAATCTTCAAGTATTTCAGTCCCCAATACCAGCCTAGATCAATCACAAACAACTTGGAGAGCTAAGATCAAAAAATCAAAGCATAAAGGTATAAAAACCCTAATCATAGAAATCCTTTGATTTGTTGTTAAATGTTGCAATTGATTGTCTAAAGATGTGTTATAAGGTGTCAATTGATGTTCTGGGTTGTTAAATCCATGATCCATAACATCAAAGTGCACGATTTTGAAATTTTAGAAAATCTGGAAAATGGGAAAATTTTCGTTTTACAGCCAAATGTCAGATCCTATAAATCCTTGTGTATTTAGTGTTTTTGATTTTTAAAGCTTGTACCATGTAGCCTGATATGTGTTATTTAAGATGCAAAAAGAATCAGAGCGAGATCTATTATAGATCACAAGATATAAACGGTCAAAACCCGTTGACCGAAACTGCCAAACATAGTGAACCCAGATTTTAAGAGCAGTGTCCGGGTCCAACTTTGACCGGCCAGATCTTGCTGATGTTTTGATGTTTTTGTGTTATGATGCTTTGTAATTGTAGTCCTACATGTTTTCTACAAATTGTAATTGATATATCACATAAACGTTACACGATCATCAAGTTATAAGGACTCAAAGTAGGTACCTCGAAATATGTTAAACCCAGAATGTTGAAGAACAACAATGTCTGGTTTTTGGAGAGCTTAAATCTCTCTGATCTGATGTTTTTTTAGCCACGAAACTTGTTATGTAGTTGTAGCATTACATAAATACTACAACATGAAATCAATTGCAAGCCCAGAAACACATTATCCTAAGAAATACAACCGGTCAAACCACCCCCCTAGCACACTGAATTGCGTTTCTGGAAATCCTCAAGAACGCATATAGCGACAGAAAGTGTCGCTATAGCCCTTTAGCGACAGTTTATTTTCTATTTTCCAGAAAATGAATTAAAAATTAGAAAAAAATAGATTTTTATTATTAAAATTACTAAATAAATTATGAAAAATTATTTTAAAGTCTGAAAAATAGTTTTTAATTATTTTGGCTATATTTTGAAAATATTTAATATTTTTGGAATATAAATGGTATTTATTTATTTAATTACAATATTATATAAATTATTTAAAAATAGTTTTAATTCATAAAAAATCATGAAAAATTATATTATTGTGTTAGAAAATATTTGAAGTCATTTTTGATGAATTTTAATATTTTGTGATGAAATTTCATTAATTAATTAATATTAATGATGTTTAAGTTATTTAATAAATATATTAAATAAATTATGGAAAATAGTATTAATGATTTAAAAATCATATAAAAATGATTTAAGTGTTATAAAAATATTTTAAGTTATAAAATATAACTTTTAATATTTAATGGTTAATTTCATTAATTAATGATATTAAATTTATTTAGTTATTATATTAAATAATTTGTTTAAAAATGATTTTAATATTTTAAAAATCATTTTAAAGTGTTTAATGATATTTTAAGTTATAAAATATAACTTTTAATATTTAAAGGATAATTTCATTAATGATTTAATATTAATGATATTTATTTAATGATTAATGATATTAAGTTTATTTAATAATTATATTAAATAAATAGTTTAAAAATGGTTTTATTTATTTAAAAATCATTTAAAAAGGATATAAATGAATTAAAAA